>CM075211.1:13028526-13603776 GCA_037577465.1 Liposcelis bostrychophila | reverse complement strand
CCCAAATCTTTTAGTCTAATCGAAATTCCCATTTCTTTTTCCTGCTCCGTTTATAATTGCAACGATACTTAATTTCGATTCCGAATCTCGTGCCAAACCACGAGTTCAATTCCAATTTTCTAACGCAAATACAAAAAAAAAAAAAAAAAAAAAAAACTCAGATTCAAAACCTGAAATTATAATTTCAAATATCATCCCCAATACCCAAACAACAATATGCAATTCCGAAGTAATCCCGAAAATCCCAAATCAAAATCTCAAATCGATTTCATAGCCAAATTTCAAAACAAAAGCCGAAACGGGATATCATTTTAATTCGTCTTATTCCTTCAATTCAACATAAATATTTTTTTTTTTTTTTTTTTTTTTTCACCAACAAATCCTACTCAGATTACATTTCTTAACTTCTATCCCGAATCTCAGACTCAAATCCAAATTATTTTAAAGCCCTGATTAAAACTTCAATGTCTTTTCCTGTCAGAAAAAAAAATCGTAATAACAACTAAAAAACATTTCAATTCTCCCACGGTGCTTCAGTCAAACTCACTTTTTTTTTCTCGCAACAAGGACCTGCTTCCCTGTACCAAAATACGCCACGTTAAATATCATATTACTGCCTGATAAGAATCGACGCCACGATAAAGGAGAGCTGGGAAAAAATATGCAACGGTAATTTCGGTGAAATGCAATTAAGGTATAGAGAACATTTTATTTTCGCCTTCCAAATTATCAAAAAATTAATTACTAATTAATTACAAAAAAAAATTAGAAATTTTTTTTGAACGAAAGCACAAACCGTGCACAGTAAACCTGTCGCGACCCTTTTTTTTTCTGCATTCTGCTTTTTTCCTTCATGCAAGGACCGAAAGTCATAGATCTTATTTCTTAACGGTTATCAGGTTTCATAACGTGCCAAATTAAAGTTCTTTATTATTATGTAAGTAAGTATACATCTAAATTTATGTCTGAACTTAGATGTACATTAACTATTAATTGCAATCTCGCATTAGAAAAAAAAAAGCTTTTCTCAAATTGCAGGTGTGCTTTAAAAAAAAATTAAGTGGACAAATCTCATCCAACTGCACCCATGCCTTAAATCCAATTAAATAATCCTTAGTCGTCATCATTCTACATCATGTCGTGCACTCACTGCGCTACAAGAGCATTATCCTTCAATTTTTATAAAGATTGATATTTTTACGCGTAAAAGATAACCCAATACCGTCAGAACTCCGAGCAAAGTCCCTTACACGGAAGTTTCGAACAAACATGCTAAGAACTCGACATCAAGCGATATAACACCGCACGACTCGGGAAACACAAACGCTTCACCGAAGCACGGTTAAAAAGATCCGAGATCCCGAGCATCGTACTCAACACAACCGCTCCTCCGTCTCTTTTAAAACGTTTACATCTCGACCACTGTAACTCCTCGGATGACGCTCACCGCGCTTCAGTTTATCGCAGTATATGAACATTCATAACGTTTGAATTACGAACAAATCTTATTTCATTATTACTTCCCATCCTTTCGATCGGTCGTGATAAGCATTGCCCTGCACGCACATTTTTAAATTATAAGTTTATTGTACTTTTTACTATAATAAGTACGTTGGCATTGCACAGGAGCATACCTTTACTTTTGCTTGACAGAAAACGATCGATAAACATCACACGTATCTAAAAAAAATTTTAAGAATAAAAAAAATCGATTTCGAATTAAAAGCCCAAAAAAGCTAAAAACAAGTTAAATAAAGTCGAACCTTCATCACTGACTATCTAATTGAACTTGTGTGTTTTTTTTCCTTCATTTTCATATTTTTAAAAACTGAAATCGAGATCACATCTCGTTATTGTATGAGCTTCCAATGCGATCTCGATTTCAGTTTTTAAAAATATGAAAATGAAGGAAAAAAACACACAAGTTCAATTAGATAGTCAGTGATGAAGGTTCGACTTTATTTAACTTGTTTTTAGCTTTTTTGGGCTTTTAATTCGAAATCGATTTTTTTTATTCTTAAAAAATTATTTTTAGCTTTTTAGTTTCTGCTTTAGAGTAATTCTCTAACCAAGTCAACATTAGAATTTTATTTTTGGAAAATTTTCTTTTAAAAAACAATTTTTTTTTTTTTTTTTTTTTTTTTTTTTGCATTCATATTTTCTATTTGTCTTCCTTTATTTAGATCTCAATACCTGAAACTGTAATCATTTAATAGTGGTATTTTCACTTAAAAGTAAAAAATTTCCTAGACCCCCGGAAATGTACAAATTATTTCTTATACCTAAAACTATGTTCCTAAATGTCCAATTTTGAGTAATCCAAGTCGCTATTTATTCATTAAATGCAGTAAACAGTAAAATGGCTCATCTCCATGCAAAAAAAATTATTTATAGCTGGTATCGGGATTACGGGGGTAGCTATGCAATCCGAAGTACGCGAGTGCTCGCCTGCTAGAGCCATAAGCACATTATAAGCAGGCGAGCAATTCTCGGTTGTTTTTTTTTTTTTTTGTAACACAAGCTGCCTATATGTGTTAGCTTATGAGCGCCCGTTTTCCCGATACCAGCTGCAAAGATTTAGTTCTCTACAAACAGTAGCCATTTTTTTTCTAATCTAAATCTACTTTTGTTAAAAATACTTCCTTCGAAGAAAAAAAAAATTCTATACGAAAATTTAAATTTGGCGCTTTCAAAAAAAAAAAAAAAAAAAAAAAAAAAAAAAAAAATTCTCAGATGTTTCAAAATGTTAATTCTCAAATGTTAATAAACACATACTATTTGATCTCACTCAAATGAAAGCTTAGGCCATGCAATTCTTATTACCTGATTTTCTATCATTTTTAACTAAAATCATCGACATATTTGTGTTTACAAACAATTTTTTTTTAGTTTACACCAATGATAAATTTGATTGTAAATTAGTAAATACCTCATAACTTTTAAGAAATGGCTACCGGTACCGTTATATCATTTTTCATTTTCGCAGCATAAGAAAAAAAAAATAAAAACAATCTAACTAAAACCATGTTCCTCTTTACTCACAACAAATTCGCTCACCCATATAGTTAATTTTATTATCGTACTTAAGAGCTCAAACAACGTGAATATGAATGCAGGTCAAAACGATAAGACGAGTCGCAAACAGCTTTTTTCAAACAACAACATTGAATCATAAGAAGACGTTTAAGCACATATATTCTTCCCACCTTGCAACCGTCTTCCTATTGTATTAATGTTTATGATTTGAGGATTTTTAACTTTATTTTAAGAAGATCCATAACATCATGCATTGACGGTTCCGTTTTTTAGTTTTATTAGGAGTTTTTTTCCGCGTGACAGAGATTCGAATATATATACATACATATACACAAATCCAGTCGCCATTAAACACATGGAATCTCCTTCTTTCTACGAAATCGATTAAAAAAAAAAAAAAAAATCGATTTGCAACTTTTTATTCCTTTTGACAAGCAAGCAGCAGTTTCACTTACAATCGAGCGAACAAGGGCATCTGTGTGAAAGAAAAAAAAATTTAAACGTTACTCAAAACATTTTAATTTTATCCGTTTGTCGAATCAGGTCTTCTCAAATAGCCTTTTTAAGTGCGTCTGACTGTTTAACAAACCAACGGTATTTTTTTTTTTTTTTTTTCTTCTTCCACAAGTATTAATTTGAAATGCCCTTTATCCCTCACTCGTATGCTCCATAAATAACCTGGTCAGAGATACACGTTTCCTAAATCCAATAACTGGTACAGTGTTGGGTCTCCATTTGCTTCTACTGAATTGAATGGGTGCCGAACGTTCAACACTTAAAAGAAAAAAAAAAAAATTATCGATCTGTATATATATTAAAATATAACAAACTTATGACTTAAAACTAAATAATTATACCGTAAACTTATTATTTCTTTCTTCTTACAACAAATTTCGTGCACTTTTATTATTTTTTACACGTCTCTTACTAGACTGTTTTTCAGCAAACCATCTTAAAAAAATTGCAAGTTATATAGTTTCCAGGCATGCCGTTTACGATCTTTTAAGAGATGAATTTAACCTCTTCTACGATTTGTACGCTAGGCCTATTTTACTTCCAAATTAAAAACTTTTTTTTTCTTTTTGTCAGAAACACATGTATTGAATAGATAAAAAAAAGAAAAAAAAACCTAGCTCCATTACAAAAGCAAAGTTTGGAATAATCTTACCTATCTCGAATTTTTTGTCTTTCGTTTATTTCTTGCGTTTCGTTATTTTCATTCAAATCATTTCCGATGGCGATTCGGATTTCAGTCACCTTGTTCTCACTTTGGCAGGTTTAACGGAGAAAAAATGCGAGAAAATAAAAAATAATTAAATATCAAAATTATCTTGGTGGAAAACAAGTAAATTCAAATCTACCGCTATACTAATATGTGGTCATGAATAATTTCGGTTTAGAACGCGAGTCTCTTTCCTCGATCTCTTTAGAAGTAGCTTTTGATTTTAAAGCACAACTACATCAACAACCGATCTCAATCCCAAAAACCAAGACAGTGTAAAGTTTGTTGCTTTTAATAAATGCGGCCGTTGGGGGTAACCAAGCACATTATATATCTCTAATTTCTTTCAGTCCCCTCTCCCTTTACTACACGGACACTAAAGTAGCCGTGTTCTCCCTCATATTCATCGGACTACGACATCAAGCTCACAAACCAAAAAGAAATTTTAGAAATTAATAAAATTTCTTTATTTCAGAGTCGAAGCTGCTATTCATATTCTCAAAAGCCGCAGCCAATTATGTTATGTGTTTGGCCTTTTTGGCTCAATCCTCCCCTCCTCCCCTCCCTTTCCTTCTTGATGCTGGTCTAATGATCAGAAAAACGTCCCTTGTCAAGCCCTTAACACATTTTTCAAACTTGTTCAATTTAAAAAACCCCAGAGGGAAAAATTATAGAACGTTAAAATAAACACATTTTCAATTGTGACAAAATCATTCTGCAAATCTTTGCTATTATACACATTTCTTTTTTTCCCCCTCACAAACCTGTCACATAGTTCCTCGAACAGAGCTGCTGGTATTCCAAAAACTCGGTCCCACTACTGAAGTAGTAAAAAGCACTGTCCCCTGCAAAAAAAATAAATAAATAAGTAAAAAATTAACAAAAAATATTAGTTCAGCTTTTAAATTTTTTTCCCCCTTTATTCCCTCTCTCATTGCCTCATGTCTTCAATCGATCTTTTATTTTCAGCTAGGGAAACAACTTACCTTTTTAAGAGAAGGTTTCATGCACATAGTCCCTTTCTGCATTAAAGTATCGCGAGGAATGGCTTTTTTGTTAATATTTTGCTTTCTAAGCAAAATATTGAAATTCTGTACACATAAAACCCTAGGCAATAATTTTCCTCATCTTTTGACATAAAATTCATATTTTTTCAGGTGAAATTGAAGCCATTATTTTGTTTCAAAAATTTTTTTGTAATTTTTTTTTTCAAACCCAAAAGCCGGCTTTAATTTCTTTTGGAAAAATGTGAACTTGGTGTTAAAAGATAGAGAAAAACATTTTTTAGGGTTTTGTGTGTACAAAATTTTGATTTTTGGCATTGGAAGAAAAATATGTAAAAAACAGCCATTCGTTCCGGCATCCGTGAAGCCTCCTCTTAAAACATATAATAATCATACTTCCTATCCGTGTAAGGACTAACCTTATTTTAAATGAAGACCCAATACAAAAACACGACATGAGATTTTGCCCAACCAATGGGCTCAGGCGGCAAAATTTTTTGCTTCAGGTTTCAATATCGATCGCGACCCCCTATAATCAATTAATCCACCTGAAATAAAAATATATCTTTAACAACTTACAATCGGCAAATACTACTATCTTCAAAAACTTCCTTGTGATACTCTAATGCAGAAAGGAATTTGTGCATGAAACCTCCTCTTAATATACAGCTTGAAATAAAAGTTTTAACCTTTGGAATGACTTATTAGGCTGCTTTAAATTATTGTAAATTATTATTTTTGATTGTGATGTAAAGTAACAGAAGGATGCCAACAATAAATTAAAAGCACATTCATGCACAGTATCTCCAAAGCCATAAGCCGGGTAGTAAATGTTTCTGAAGTTTTCGTTTCACTTTCCTACTTTTCTCACAAGTCATCATCTGATATCCCAAAAATTATCGAACTTACAGTTTTGATACATTAAAAAATTAAAAATCGGGCTTAAAGGTTGTTAAATAAAGAGAATTACATAAACACATACGTTTTATATTCTGTGTGACTGGTGTTAATTGTCAAAAAACAATATTGAACTTTAATACGGCATACAACAGTAATGTTGTTCCTTATTAGGCCTTAATTAACACCATAACAGTTTACATTTGTTTAATTATGATATTGCTCATAAATAAGCAAAACACTATTTTCAATAAATTTGGTAACTTAGCTTTAATTCTCTGCCAGTTCCATAAGCAATAAAAAAAAAAAATATTCTATTCATTTTAAAAGATAAACTTGAAATAAATCCTATAAAAGACACTTTTTTTTTTTTTAAACTTCTAAAGAAAAATAGAACATTACAAGTACTTCTTAAAACTGTAACGAAAAAAAAAAAAAAAAAAAAAAAGAAACCACAGCTTGCTTTTTCAATCTTGTAGAATAAAAAAATATCAAGTAATAAATTAGGCCAGCTTTGAGCAAGCAAATTTCTGATTGGAATGACATTTCAGGAAGAATCGCTGCTGCTGTGCATAAACTGTTAAAATCAAGGATTCTGCTTGTTTATTCTCAGCCGAGCTAATCCTGAGCGCTCTTCTTCTTCATCACTAGTATAAGCTGACATTCCTGCAGTTACTGCACCGCGAGTCGATGTAGCTTGCATTAACTCTTGATCAGGACCTGTTATATTTTCATACAACAAAATATTTAATGTTTCTTCATATATCCTTGCTTCTGGGAACTCAACCTGTAAAAAAAGTTCAGAAAAAAATAAGAACTGATATTATAAAAATAAACCACTTTCAGATAATTATTCATACCTTTGTGTGCTTTTTATCTGTTGCATAAACAATGGACATACAACACACTTCAGCAACTTTTTTCCCATGCCCATAAAAACTCCAACAGCAAATCTCACTAGATCCAATAACATCTTTAATAAAAAGAACCCTTCCACTGAATCGTAATGAAAGCCTATCAAATAATTCTATATTTTTTAGCAAATTATCATCTGATGTGCTTGTGTATGAATATTTATTATTGTGTCTATTGATTAGTAATTTCACTACAGGCTGAAAAAGAAAAAAAATTATATGTAATAATTAAATTACTTAAAATTTCAAATATTTTAAATCATTTTTTTTTTAAAAACTGACCTTGCTAGAATTACTGATCAACAGCTGCTCCTCTTTATGTGATGTGATTAAAGGAACTCTGCAAATTGGCTCCGCTTCCTTACTTTTTTGAGCCAAGACCCTTTCACAAGATTCAACCAAGCCCGAAATGCAATAGTACTTTGCTTCTGCTAATAATTCAGCCATTGCTTGAGTTCCTTCTGGAAGAGGGGTACTTCCGTCTCTAAGAAAATTTAATATTGTACCAAAATGCTTTCCGCAGCGATCTATCAAAATCCAACCCTCAGAGTCAGTCAAAACTTCCATACGGCCACTGAACATGGCCCTGAGCATAGTATCATGTTTGGTCAAAGTTCCTATCGTCGTATAATGAAGAGATCCGCCGACATTCAATTTTACGTATTGAGAAGGATTACCTTTTATAACAGTCTTATGATCACCAGACATTATCTAATTGATCAGAAAACGATTAAGCCTCATCCTTTTTTTTTCGTTGTGAAGAAAAATTAGAAAAAAATGACTACGCCCTTAAGATAACAAATTTACGTCACATTATTTTCATTTAACCTCTTTTAAAATGATAAGCTTATAAATGAACAAGATTAGAACAGATAATACCGATTTAATCGTTGCAAAACACTAGAAGAACCACTAAATATATATATATATTTTTTTAAATAATGTTTTCGTTGTTTTTATTCCTTTTTTGTTAAAGTAGGTGAAGTGCGTTCAGAAATCATTACTTCCAAGGAACAGGAATCCCGTATAAACAGAAATAGTACAAATGCTTCCATATTTTATATTCGTATTTTCATTTTTCATGTTACGGAGCTCCATGACTGCAAACATGTCTGCAGCCGTCGTTTTCTAATTTCAAAAGGACTCATATATCGGGATTTATTTCCTTTGTTTTCCTTTTCCAAAGTTCCATTGCATGCTGCTAATCGACTTGTTTTGTTTTTCCATTTAAAAAAGTTTTATTCTTAAAATGTGAACTGAAATATTGAAAATGTCTTTACTTAACGTTTGTAGACAGCCATTATGTGGACTCAATTTGAGGTGCATTTATTCCGAACTTAGAGCTACATTATCAGAAAGGAAAATCCTAACACGAACCTGTGGGATAATAGGTAAATTTTTACTTTTACCAACCAGGTTAGGTTATGTTATTATTTTTTTAAAAAGAATTTGTAAAACTAAACGGTGTTAATTCATTTAGTGAATTTAATTGATCGTTCTAGAATTTGGCTTCGAAAAGTATAGGTAAGTAATTATTTTAACTTTGTTTTACAAGTTCTTTACTAGAAAACACTGTATGATGCAATTTGATTTCTCTTCATTTTTTTTTCAGTTATCGGAGATGAAGTATTAAAAGGCCAAGTCCAGGACACAAACTCATTTTTTTTAAATAAAAATTTGTATAAATTAGGAATTAAAGTTTTAAGAGTTTCAACAGTACCTGATGATATTAATGCTATTAGCTCTGAAGTAAAAAAATTTTCGACTGAATTTGACTATGTTTTAACCACAGGAGGAATAGGGCCAACACATGATGATGTTACATATGAAGCAGTTGGCAAAGCATTTAATGTACCTCTTCACTATGATCCTATTTTAACAGAATTTTGTTTCAATTTTTTCAAGACAAATGATAAAGGACACCCTTCCTTAAAATTAGCACTAATTCCCCAAAATGCAAAACTTACTTTTGGTTGGGACAAGAAAACACAACAAAAGGCATTATATCCAAATGTTTCAGTAAATAATGTTTATATCTTTCCAGGAGTTCCTCAGTTGTGCCAAAAAATGTTTGATTTTATTTCAGATCAGATATTTTTCAGTGATAATGGATTTCATTTAAAAGAAATGTACTTAGTAGCTAAAGAAGACAAAGTAGCAGATCATTTAAATAAAGCTGTCAAAAAATTTCCAAATGTTGCCTTTGGGTCTTACCCTGATTTTTTCCATAGCTATTATTCTGTTAAATTAACCATTGAATCGTTATCTAAGAATGAAGTGGAAGAAGCCTTCAATTATCTGAGAGAAGAAATACCAAGAGAATATCATGCACAGTATGATAATGAACCGTTCATGCATAAAAGAGAAAAACTAGGCAAAATTAAAAGTGAGCTTCTCCTTTTTACTTTAAGCAATTTAAGTAATGTTTTAAAAGATCGAAAAGCAGATGATATTTTTTTATATTTTGACGGTGGAAAAAACTCTACCTTAATACTTCACTTGTTGTCAATTTTATTTGATGAACATTATCCGGGAAAACGAATAAATGCAATTTATTTAGAAAATAATAAGAAAATTAATAATTATGTGTCAAAGTCAGTAACAAATTACAATTTAAATATTTTAAAATTATCTATGGAAAATTTAGAACGGTTTGTTAATTCGAATGAAAATATATTACTGATAAAAGGCATTAGAAAATCGGATCCGTTTGCTGACGATATTTTTAATTTTTTCAAAAACCTTAAATTTTTTAATCCTATTCCGGACTGGCATTATGCTGATGTTTGGGATATAATTAGAAGCCTTTACCTTCCTTACTGCGAATTATACGATCAAGGTTACACTTCGATTTGTAAATCAAATCCAAAGCCGAATCCAAATTTAATAATGGAAGGGCCAAGAAAGGACTTGGTTTATTACAAAAAAGCATATGAATTAGCAGATAAATTGTTAGAATAGGGGAAACAAAAAAATTAATAAAAGACTAAAATTCATTTATTTTTTCCTAATTTTTTTTTTCGAAAGTGTGTCCCATGTTGTGTCCACATAAATTAAAATAATCATATTTGTTCGTATACAATTGTGACTTAAAAATTTGATAAAAAGTGCAATATTTTAAAATTAAAATTATGACTTGTGCGTTTCAGTGTACTGGAAATATTTCTTTTTTTTTATTTTTATTAAAAGTAAATTTAAAAATTATGGCGGTTTTTCGTAATTGATCATTTTTTTCATGGCTGCTGCATGATTTTTTTTTTATTATATAATTAAGGCAGATTGTAATAAGTTTATTTTTTTTAAAAAAAAGGAACCTATAAGACTAACCTACTATCTAATATTCATTCGTTTTTAGGCTGTTTTATTTTTTTTAATTGCAACTTATTTGATGGCTGCTTTGACTACTTTGTAAATTTTTCCCCCTAAATTTTATTTTGGATGCTCTTGTAAAACCTTAAACAAACCGGCAACACCAGCGTCAACTTTAACGAAATAAATCATTAAAAATATGTTTCCATACTGACGTCACAAAATCATTTTCCCTCCACAAGAAAGCATGAGAAGGGAAAATTGACACCAGATACATATGCAGCGTAAAACTTAGCTGCCGTTTGACCAATATTTTAAATTTAAATGTATATTTTCAAATCAGTGATTTCCTTCAACTTTTTTTACCGGGAATATAAAATATTGACTATGTTGACAAAATGATAAATCGTCATTTTGAAGTAAAAGGAAAATTTTGTTTCCTCACATGTAGTAATGATAGCGGAAGACCTGAAATATAGACCCAACATCCAGAAAAGCCAAATATGTTCCAAAACCCAATTCAATAGCAAGCACCTGCTTCCAATATTTTACTTTTCGTGAATTCCTCCCATTTTAAATTAAAGTATCTACTATTTCCCTAGGCAAAGCCTCATTGATTATCATTTGAATTAAGAACAAAAAAGCACTGATCTTACCACGCAAGTGCTGACAATCGGTGGTTTTTTACTCGTGATTCGGACTTATCACTGATTATCAATAAAGGACTTTGACTAGGGTTCACTAAAGAGTCACACCCTGTATTTTCTCAGTTCGTGACCATCAAAAAGAATCGGAAAATCGTAAAAAAAGAAAGAAATAAAATATAGATCGGTATGTTGAATCTATGTTTCGAAAGCCTTCGGTGCAAGCAGAGAAAAAATTTTCATACTGCAAGACGCCCTTGCGAGCGACTCTAACGTTTTCTAACGTAAAACTCCATTTTCCCAAAATCGAGTATTTGGTTTCATTCGATTTCTGAGGAAGGTTTTCATTATGACTTTTTACTATTTTAAAACGTCCGTGCAAGCTGCTGACGTTTTTTACGGTAAAAATATGTAAATAAAAAAAGAAAAAAGAGGATGGCCATTATAAATATATAGGCCTATAGAAACAAAATATTTGTTTACTTTTTTACGATTTTTTTTCTTGTGTTGTGATTTTTTGAAAAAAGGAGTTACGTTATACATGTATTCCGTTGCAAGGGCAGCATGACATGAAATTTTTGATGGCACACCTACTGTTCATTTAAGAAGACTTTTGTACGAGACTTTTTTTTTTGTCTTCCTTTTGTATTATAAATAAATAAGATCAATCCTAGTAACATCGACACCGATGCGATGGACATCTAGGTGGATATACAATGCATTGATCTTGACAGTATACATCGGCTCCTTCTCGTCCTTCCAATTCTCCAATGGCATCGCATACTTGCCTACAAATAATGAAAGAGAATCATGTAAATTTTATGATGCAAAATATCCTTTTTGCCTATCATAACCTTCGCAATTTTTACTTACGGACAATGGCACACCATAGCCGGGCAGTTTGGAGGATACCTCAAACAATTTGTTTGACACCATTGTTGCATTCCTGGTATGCGACCATAAAGAGGTGTAGGTTCACAGACTTGCGATCTAGTTTTTAAAAAAAATCAGAACAACATAATTACGACTTAGGATAATCTGCAGAGCTTGCAAATTTTCTTGCTCCTCGCCTTTTACCTAAAATCCGCATAGCCAAACTTGGCGTATCTTCCCTGACTTACCTGACTATTAAAGGATGAATGATTTGAGGAGCTCTGTAATCTCTAAAGTACAAAAGAAACGGATTTTCTTGCTGAACAAACGGAGGAGGCAAACCTGACGTACTCGTTACAATCGTAATATCCGCACAATTTCTAAATGTTTCGGGCCTTCCGCACCCGACGGCTTCCGTACCATTCGGACACGTTCCCCACATATTACCTTTAAAACAGAAAATGCTAATTAAGATATTGTCAAAGTAAGAAAAACTTTAAACCACATTGTTCCGAACATAATTTATTAAACGAGTTTAAAAAATGTTTCCTTATTTTTTTTATATAATTTCTTAAATCTTTTGTCTTTAAGAAAAAAAAATTATGGATACTAAAACTAATTAAAATACTGCTATTTTTCTTGATAGATATCGCACCAGTTTTAAATAAATTAGCATTTTTTTTATCGATTCTTATAAACCGTTTCCCAATCATGTCAGACAGATTTTTTTTTTTTCTTTTAAATACTTTTCTTTCAGTATTATTTTAATGCCAATGTGTGGGCTAGTGTCATTAACATTTATATTGACAAAAAGTAAATATTTTCAAGTTATGTGACGTAATTAAGCAAATAAATATAAAGGTTCATTCTGAATTGTAATTCAAACACTGACCCGGAGGTTTTTATTTTCTTTATTAAATAAACTTTTAAAAAAAAATCGAGTTAATCATTTTTTATCGAGAAAAAAAGTGGATTTTTTTTAGAAAGAAAATATAATGAACAATAAAAAGAACTTTTGAATAATCAAATTCAATATCGCCTATCATTCGCGAATACAAATGCATTAATTCATGCTTTTTATTATCTGTTTGTTTGTTAATTTTATGCATAAATATTTAATAAAATACGCTTGTTTCAGTGATGTTTTGTATCGCATTAATTTTTTTTTTTTACCTGTGTAGTAAGTCCATTGTAAAACGCACTGAGTGCAGGTTACGAACGGAGGAAGTCTTACTTTATACCTAAAGATAGCTTTTTTCTGCGTTTCAGGCGGGATCAAAAATCGGTTTTCTCTTCTTGTACCAGAAATGTATAATGGATATCTGAAAATACAGGAAGAAAACTGAAATTAAAAACAGTACAAACATCGATTTTTAGAGAGACCAATTCCCCTTTGGAAATCTATATTGGAAAAATTTAATTCTGAAATCTGCCTTGAACCAACATTGGTGTACCGTAGATAGGGGTGAAGTTGAAAGGAAATTAAAAAAAAAAATTCTAGGTTTATTTTAGGCACTAAAAATAAAATTTTTTACTTAAGTATCCCAAAAACAATATCCACTTGATGAAATAAAAAAATTTTATTTTTAGTGCCTAAAATAAACCTAGAATTTTGTTTTGAGTTTCCTTTCAACTACACCCCACCTTTCAACTTCACCCCAATGTACGGTAGATTTGATCAGTATTAGCCTAAAGTTATAATACTTGAATAACCCCTTAGCAGGGATGGTATACCGAATAGATTTTAATCGGAATCGGAATCAGAATCGTAAAAAAATTTTCGCGTAATTTAGAATTAATATCGGAATAAGATTCGAATGGTAAAAAACTTATCGGAATCGGCATCGGAATCGCGAAAGTTTCTCCCGTAGTTTAGAATCGGAATCAGAATCAGAATCAGAATCGAAATCGGAATCGGAATCGCGTTTGAAAAATCATAGAGCATGACTAGAACAGAATCGGAATCAGCATCAAGGGTCAAATTTCTCCCAGATACAACGAATTATTTTGCAAAGTCGAAATAATTAGATATTTTTAAAAACAAAATAAGCAGTAGGGCGGGTCAAAAAGAGCGAATTTTTGAATTTGAAAACGCATGATACGGGAATCGATGCCTTTTTACTGTATAATACTAATAACCCTAATTTTTTTTTGGATTTTTTAAACGACATTTTGAGGTGCCGCAATGGCCTTGAAATTTTCAAAACGCCCATTTGAGGACCAATGATCTTTCATGCGAAAAAAAATTTTCATTATTGGTCCTCAAATGGGCCTCATCCTTTTGAAAAGGATGAGGGTCGATAAGACCGTTTTTTGGGCTAATTTTTTTATTTCGCGGAATTTGATCCTTGAGTTCTGGTAAATGATTTCCTAAAAGGATTTTCGATTTCGGTCATCGGTATCCTTAATATTCGCCTAAAACCATGATATTTTATTAAAGCAAATTTTAAGGATCGAAAAAGGAATTAAAAAATTTTAATGCGGCAGGGAAGTATCCCTACCTAAGGCCTTTTAAGGGTATTTTGTCATGTTCCGAAAAAGGTGTGGAAGACCCTTAAAAGGGGCCATCGTTGGTGTTTTTATTTTTTATAACACCGTGTCCGTTGGAGCCATTTACGAGAACTCAAGGATCAAATTCCACGAAAAAAAAAGTTTAGCCCAAAAAGCGGCCTTATCGACCCTCATCCTTTCTAGGCCATTGCGGCACCTCAAAATGTCGTTTAAAAAATCTAAAAAAAAAATCAGGGTTAATAGTATTATAAAAAAGCCTCGATTTCCGATTTCAAATTCGCGTCAAAAAGCGTTTTCAAATTCAAAAATTCGAGTTCTTTGACCCGCCCTAATAAGCAGGGATGGAAGGCCTATGCCGAATAGATTTTAATCGGAATCGGAATCAGAATCGATCAATAAAAACTAATCAGAATCGGCATCGGCATCGCGAAAATTTTTCCTTGTAGTTTAGAATCGGAATCGGAATCAAAATGCTCTGCCTCTTAGTTCAACTCTCTTCTTTGAGAGACTGACCTTTTGGTCTCCTCCCTGATTAACGGTAACCAACCGGAACCGAGAGAGGAAAAATTTCCTAGCTTCGAATAATTGCCACTGAAAGTTCTTCCTGTGAAAAGGAAAATTTTACCCCCCCCCCTCCCTCCCTCCTCTTTAACATGCAATTTGAAATTCATTCAGTTACCTTGACCTTACCTATCGAAACACTCCTGCGACGCCTCATATCTCGGATTATTATTAGGACATAAATTAATTTCGAATCTTCCCCAGTGATTCGCTGTTAATTCCACTTCGACGTCTATCTCTTGCCCGACGCTGTAATGCCTGGAAATGATCCCCTTGGCGTATGTACCTCCGGCCTCATGTAGCCTCGGTTCTTCCATGTTCCACGGATCTCCGCAAACCCCACATCTCCCTTGGTTCTGCTCCCATTGCACTACAGGAATATCACGAAAAGTTGAGTTTTCCAAATCCCTTCACAAAAAAAAAGAATCGGAAAGAGAGAAAAAAAAAGAAAAAAACGAATCCAAAAATTTTAATCGTTCTTTTTTTTTGTTTTTTTCAAGGGGGCGAATGTCTTTACCTGCGTAACCTCCGCAAAACAATTCGTTATCATTGTAATTGACCGGGTTCGGGAAACCAAATCTCCACATGGAATTCCTCGCCGGTGGGTCCATAAGTCTTCCGTGGCCGGCGACCCCTGCTTGCCTTAATGCCTGAAATGTAAAAAAAAAAAAATAAAAAAGCGATTAATTTTTTTAAAATAATAAAATGAACCCCGCCCACGACTGGAACCGACCGAACCAATAAAATAATAACTAGATTAGACATTTCTTGATCACATATCGAATTGAGAAGGTCAACTTCTTCATTATATCATCCGATTTGCATTTCATAAAGACGCTAGATAAATTTTTAATTAAAATTATATATGTCCTGGCCGCATCAAGGGGGACAAAATTCGAATTTAACAACCTTTAATCAGATACCGTTCAATCAGCGTTTCCATTTATTATACTCCACGTAATTTTTCGAAAAAAAAAAAAAATAATAAGATTAATGTATTTTCTCATTTATTTAAATCAATAGGTTGCGTGTAAATCGCGGATGCATAATAAAAAAAAAAAAGCTTTTTTTGGAAATGGAGTAATTTATAAAGTTTGATTAAAAATTTTTTTTTACATCATGTCCCCCTCGGAGGTATTTAGTGTAAGGAATTTAAACTGTCAGCGAACATTTAGAAAAGTTGTAAATAGCTGTGATTAGTGAAGTAGTCTTTATTCGCACCCGAAAGTGATGTCGTTCATTGCTATTAATCAATTACGTCAATGGTTTTGATTTTACTAACATAAAAAGGGACGATAAAAAAAAAGTTGGGAAAGCATTATAGGTAAAGTGGCTTGAGCAGTGCGCAAGGGCCTCTTCTGCGGAAGGCGGAAATATTGAGCATAATTTTTTTTGTCTGCTTTCCTACTATTTCGTTAAGAGACGGCTTCAGGAATACCGGAAGGAATGGCTGTTTTGTCTAATACTCAATGTACGGCGAAAATATGCAAATTTTAGGTATCTAACGAACTTTTCTGGTATATCCTGGAATTTTGACGTAGGGCTACGTCTTAGGGCTCGGTCCTGGGGAAATCTGTCTGTCTGTGTGTCGGTCGGTTCGCACCAAAAATTAATATTTAATTATTTTAATGTTAAAATTTTAACTTTGAAAATTGTAATTGGACTATTTTTTTTTTTAACTTTTGGCATTTTTTAATAGTAAAATTAAACGACATGAACGAAAGCAAGGGCTTAGAAAATTTCTTGTAAATTTTTTTCAACTTTTTTAAAAGTAAAAACAAGAAATTTAGCCAAAAATATGAGCTAAAGCAATATATTAATATTAAAATTTTAACTTTGAAGGCCTTAATTAAAATTTTGATTAATTTTTTTCAACTTTTGATCTTTTTTATCAAAAGTTTTAAATTTTTTTCGTGCCGAGAAAAAAAATTATATTTTTATCAAAAAATTCGAATTTTTGCACCAAAAACGGGCAAAATAAATGCCTTAAAATTTTAAACCTATTCATTTTTTAAATTTAGCAATATTAGGAGAGTACCCCAAAGACGTAATCCAACGTAGGGATATGGGAGTATATCCCAGTCTGATTTTTTTTTTTTTTTTTGCAAGTTCCAACCTGTCTGAAATGCTTGAAAGGCGGAAAAATAATTTCAAAAAAAAAAAAAAAAAAAAAAAAATTGAAATCGAAAAACTCGTGATTTTTTTTTTGGTTGGTTTTTACTTGGAATAGGCTGAAACTTGTACCAAAATTACAAGAATGAAAAGTTACCTAGAATTTGAATTTTTCCCCGTAAATCGAATGTAAGACAAAACACTCCTTCCTTCCGGTATTCCGTGAAGCCTCCTCTTGAAGAGCTTTTTACAACTCGTTAGTTATACAATTAAGTGCTATTAAGCTTCCGATAATGTTCAAGATTTGCACACTGAAGTGAGGCAGATGAAGAAAAAAAAAAAAAAAAAGCTATAGGCATGATCTAACACGTTTTTCTTTTTCAATGGCTGTTCCCGTTTTTAACAATAATGCAGGGCCGGTCGGTAGCTCGTTTAGGGTTAGTCCTCAACAAGAAATCTGTGGTTCTTGCCTGCGTTGAATAAAGATTTTTTTTTTTTTTTTTTTTTGACATTCATCAAAGGCGCAAGTCCGTGTGATTATGTGAAGTGATATCGTGATACCTCATGCTGGTCAGAATCCATTAAAAGCTGAAGATCCTTGTAAGCTTATGTAAAATAGAAGATAGTTCGACACTCTGGGAATAAGACATCTAAGCCACGACAGGGTATCAGGATAAACTGTTCATACTCTGCAAAAGTGATGTGATTTCACCACTTTACCAAGCTAAATAAAGGTTGGATATGAACCGCTCACAATAAAGCAGCATAGGAATTACACACGCTGAGCCTCAACGAAGTTTTTCTTCGATAAAAATTGATCGCGGGAAATCATTAAGGATAGTGTAGAGGTTCGAAAACTGTTGGAACCAAAATCCTAGCTGATCCTTTAAACAAGATATCTCCATGATTACACTTTCTTGCGCCAGAACTTTAAAAATTGACTTCAGTGTTGCCGATAAATCGAAAAATGTTATCGATATAGTATATCGATATTTGTATTAAAAAAAATATCGACCTATCGATATATCGATCGAAAAGCTACTGATAAGTGAATTATCGATAAATTGAACCAATTTTTTCAGAAAAGCAAAAAAGGAACAAAAAAAAAAAAAAAAAAAAAAAAAAGGTTGTTGGCCAAAAAAATTAAAAAAGTTGGTTAATGGTACTTTTTTTTCCTACGTATTCTGAAAACTTAGTTTTTTCCCGGAAATATCGTTCACATTATCGACCAAAAATTTATTGATATGGTGTATCGATAAAATTGTAAAATATCGAAAAATATCGATAATTTTTGTGTCGATTTATCGATAAAATATCGGCAACACTAATTGACTTCAGAGGGCTGTCAGAATGATTATATGGGGTTAAAAGCCGTTGTAATAAAGATCCCAGCTCATTTGCAAAACAAGATAACTCCATATTTAGGCTTTTCTGCGCTATAGCCTTAAAAGTCTAAATATGGAGATATCTTTTTTTGGGGATCAGCTAGGATTTTTGTTCCAACAGTTTTCGAACCTCTACACTGTCCTTAATGATTTTCCGCGATCAGTTTTTGTCACCACTTTTGTCGAATAGAAACTTCGTTGAGGCTCACTGTGACAAGCACGATGGCAACACATACATTAAAGGGGGTAGAGGTCTGCCAAATGCTGACGCCAATATTAATTCTGCATTCAAAAAGTCTAGAATTTGCTGCCCCAGGGGGTGGGAATCAGAAATTGTAAAAATTATGCTGACGTAATAATTGAATGGCTTCTCATGTACAACCTGTAAATTGATCTAATTGGGATGATTCTAGAAGTACCTCCTTCTAACGAAGAAAGAAAGGGAAATTCGAAATTCCCCCCAAAAAAATTAAAGTAACATTTGAACGTCCCTAACGACAAATTCTTTTCGAACAAAAAAACTTCTTATAACAATCTTATCGGTTCAAAAAATAGTATATTTAGGGCCTTGTAGGGGAGGAGCGACTTTGCAAGACAGTGTGAATGCCAAGCCGAGCGAAGCGAGGCTTGGCAGCACTGTCTTCAAAGTCGCTCCTCCCCTATAAGGCCCTTATTTTTTAGTACGAATAAAAAAGGGTTAGGTTAGGTTCAAGGTTGATGAAAAAACGAACGTTTTTTTAAATTGAGAATTGTTGCCTTTTTTTAAAAAATAAATACAGCGGTTTTTTCTGTGAAAAATGTTGTTTTTGGAAAGTAAGACGTGTTGCCTTTTTTTTTTATCTTCTTTATTATACGTTTCACTGTGAGCTAGATGGGTCTGTCGGTATCGTTCGGTATAGTTCGTTCTCGGGCGAGCATAGCAAAGAAACTAGCAGTTATTTTCACAAAATTTGGGCACAAAGTGTTTACTTTGTATAATAACGAAGTTTTTTTTTTTTTTTGTTTAAATAAATGCAGCGATTTTAGTACGAATAACAGGGTTAGGTTAGGTTCGACGTTTCCGTTGTCGTTTTCATTCGCGTTGTCATTCATTTTCAAAAACAATAAACCTCCACGAAAAAAAAAATCAAATCAAATCAAATAAACAACGTCAAAAATTGAGGTTACGCTCATCGTTTTTATCCCGTGAGAATTATTGAAGGCGTGGCCAGTTTTTTTTTTTTTTTTCGGGGCCCTCTGCTACGACATCTACCGTCATTGTCAAAAACTAGCAATAACCATTTTTTTTTTTTTTTTACCATTTCATAGTTGGTATTGCGTCAAAACTGTAGGGAAAAGTAAAACTTTTCAGTCCTTGGCATGAAAGCAGGGCCCTTTTTTATGTGTCTGTCAAAGTTTTCCTTTCTGGGCTCGAAATAATGATCAAAAAGGGACTTTCACACACATGAGTACTGAAAAAAAACTTAACCGATAAAATTGTAAACATAACTATAAAACACATAAAACAAAGCTGTGGCAATCCCGAGGTTTACATCACGGGCAAACTACCAAATAAAATATCCAATAAATATAATCCAGGATATAGGCAGCTCACGTATGCTGGAAAGATATTTCGCCCCCAACATCTTGATCTTTGTTTTTCAAACTTGCTTGTCATCTTTGAGTTCGTCGTTTTCTGATTAAGTTAGTAACAAAAAGTTCTTGTGGGGGCGCTTGTTTGCGAATAATAATTTAAGCCATTTACGGTACGGGTCATCGTATTTTCGAAAATTATCGAAGATATTCTAAATGTAAACGTACATAATGTAGTTTTTTTTCTTGAATAGCTTTTTTTAAGAGCAAACGGTACATGATAAGCCTGGGGCGGCTAATTTTTTTTTTTCTTATTTCTCCTCTCTAAAATAATTTTGATGCACTGAAGATAGTTTTACAGTATAAAAAACATTTCATATTTATTATCCGTTAAGTTATTGTTATTAATGTTATTTTGCCTTCGGCAGTTGCTACTTTATTCCAAGGAATGAATCATCCATCAAGATGGATATTAAAATTAAGGGGGGGAAAAAAACGCGGACTGCTCTTTCAGCTTCCTGACAGTCAGGCAAGATAATCAGTAATGACTTGACCGATTTGTCACGACAAATCAAAAAAAAAAAAATTCAAGAACAACGAACCTGGCAACAATTTTCTAGTTGAGATAGTCAAAAAAACCGCTTAATGCAAAAAACATGCTCAAACTTTTTGATTACAAAAAAGCACTTAGTTAAAATAAATGTGAAGTGATAATGACATTAAAGTAAAAAAAAAAATCACGACTTTTGAGATTAAATGAAAAATCGATCTGAAAAAAAAAAAGAAAAAAGCGGATTGCATTTCGTTCCTCTGCTGAATACGAACCAATTACAAATCTCAAATAATTTCCCTCAGAGTATCGAGAATTTTATATTTTTATTTAATTTTTTTTTAAATACGAAAATACAAAATTGTAAGAAATTCGAAACGGCGGGATATTAGCAACCTGGGTTTCTTTATTAATGCGAAAAAAATTAAAATCATTTAAAAAATTACAGGCTTCCATTAAAATGAAAAAAGGGGGGAAATGAAAAAAACTTTAGACAATTATTTGTAAACATGGAAGGATATGTAAATCAAAAAAAAAAAAAAAAAAAAAAAAAAAAGGATCCGCGTAGGGTGAATCTGTGCCTAAGCCTGTCTTATAAATTATTATAATTGCATTTACTTAAGCATATAATCGTGATTTATGTAAATATTTTTTTGATATTCACGAAAAAAAAGTATTTGGTAATGACGGAAAAAAAAAAGCGAAGCTTTGAGGTATTTGACCTTGTGTATGAGTAATGAAGGTAGACTAAAGCGTTTTTCATCCCACGCAAATTTAAAAAGAAAAAAAAAAGATTTTCTTTAATTTCGCTTCAATAAATTACTTAATAGGTAATTTGAGCGTGACAATGACATTTCTATAGGGAATGGAAAACGTTAAGGGGAAATATAAATCAAAAAATTTAGAATAAATTGATAAAACTTGTAGCTCTGGATCGAAAGATGTAAGATGCAGTTTTTATTATTTCGTATTTTTTTAACCCAAAAAGATTTCCATGTTTCGATTTTTATTCGTGACAAGTTTAAAAAAAAATATAAAGACTTGTCACGGTGTTTATTTTTAATTCCGATAATATTACTTATTTCTTGAATAAAAAATGTTACTGGACGTTTTTTTTTTTTTTCTAACTTTTGCATGTGAAGAGGATCAGATTAACTGCTGCTCTTGGGGATCGAGCCAAATCAGCTTACGTATTGTGAAAAAAACGGGTGTCTGGTTTTTTTTGTGCATTGGCTAATGCGAAAATGTCAACAAATATTGTTGGAGGTATTAAGATGATACTAATGGACACATCAAGACTTTCTTAAGAGTTTTCTGAACTTTTTTTTTCCTATGAGGTTTAAATGTTTTTGTTAAATTTGCATTATTTTTAGAGCTAGAGTGGGGAAACCCTCAAAGGCTAGACCTTATCAAGCACTGTCAGAAATTTACTGTTTTTTCTTTCTCAACAAAAATATAGGGCCCAAAAAATTAATTTTATAAGATAAAGGGTTTATTTTGACATTTATAATACAAGATTTTAATTTGAAAAAAATGTTTTGCGCGATAACGGCAGTGAAGACAATTTAAACTTTTATATAGTAAATGCAAATTGGACTTTTTTTTCGTCAAAAAAGGTTGAATAGAACTGATTTGGGGACTTCTCCTACTTGATAACTTTGTATCTCCCGCTCAAAAAAATTCTTTTTAAAGGTCAATGAACATTTTGAATTATGTGATCACGTGAAGCTGTGTCAGGGTAAAACTCAAAAAGGCCATAACATATCTTACATTTTCAGCCGATTTCCTACCATTTTTCCTAAAAATTAAATTCTTACCTGATTTTTCCTAAAAAATAAAAAAATAAATTCCTAACCCATTTTTTCTAAAAAAATAAATTCCTAACCCATTTTTCCTAAAAAAGTAAATTCCTAACTCATTTTTCCTAAAAAAATTTTTTGATTGCTAAAATTAAATTTCCCAAAATCCCTTTAGGGATCAAACCCCTTTAGGGATTTAAAAAATTAGAAAAAATATTCGTTTTAGGAAATTTTATTTTAGGAATCAAACAATTTTGCGAAAATTTAAAACTGGGGGGAAAAAAATGCTTAGGAAAAAAATTTTAGGAACGAAAATTTTTAGGAAAAATGGATTAGGAATTTATTTTTTCTCTCCTTAAGCAAGAGGCTGCTTGCTCCCTGGCCGACATACCCCACCGTCGATTTCATCATTTGAGCTTAATTTTAAGTAGGTCCTCCAAATTTCGAGATAGGGAGGGGGAGTTAAGCTGTGATAATGCGAAAATTCGGCACGCGTCATTTTCACTGTTTTGGATTAGGAAAAACAAGACAAGTTATTACGAGACGAGGAAGACTTGAGTAAAAAAAAGTATATTTTAATAACTTGATTTTTTAGAGACTAGAAAAAAAATCTAGCCAAACTTTAATATAATTTTTTTTTTTTAAACACACAGCTCGGGGCCAAGTTTAGCTCCAAGTCAAGAAACGTTAATTCCCTCACGACACGAACACAAAAAATTTAAAAATCTTGATGAAATCATTTACAAACATCATTATGTCTGAAAATTAATCTGGTAATGATTTTGATTACAAGCCTTAATTTACTTAATTAAGTTCAAACCATGTATTGAAGTTTATTTTTGTTTTTTTGCACATATTTTTTAATCGTGCTTCAACTTTTGGTTCCCAACAACGTCTGACTTGTATATAACCCTCTGTTGAAAAATTAACTGAAAATCCCTTGCCAAGGTCACCCTAAGAAGTGCTACAAAATACAATTAGCTTAATAACACATCAAATTCAGTCAGGGAGTCGACTTTCGCCCGGAGGAATTTGTTTTTTTTGTTGTTATTAACGATTTTGGGCGTTGGCTCAGAACCGTTAAAATGTCAAATCTTTTATCCATATTTTTGGTAGTGCGTTATAGGGATTTTTTTAAAAAAACCATTTTTTCCCCTTAAAACGAGCTACTTTTTCCGACCACCAGGATCTTAAAAATAAATTTTAATCCTTGTCGTTTTGACATTTTGCGGTAAAATCCATAGAATTTCAACCGTTTCCTCTTTCAGCTGATGCAAAGGTAGTAATTATTAATTAAATATAATAAGAAATATTTTTTAATCTTTGCTTTTCTTGATTTATCGCTTGTGTTTGTATGTCGAGAAATAGCATTAATGTAGTGTCAGTTGCCCACCTATTCCGGAATTTTTTTTTTTTTAATCTCATATAAGGAATCAAAGTATCTTTATTAGGTGTTCCACCTCATTACTTTTTCGTAAGTAACGCCTTTTTAAAGTTTTCGGCGTAAAATTTTTCCCCGGGAACCTCACATTTGTTTTTTTCACGAGTCGTGACTCTGTTCCATCGTTCCTCGTTACACAAAAAAAAAAATGGTTTATAACGACATTAGAATCAATTAGATACGATTACGGTCGAACATTATTTTGCTTCTGTCCGAGATCATGGTTTATCATCTAATTAAATATGGCTGGAGGATTAGGTGTTGGACGTGGTCCAGAGTCTGGGTATCGTCTTTACCTTTTACATTTTGACAAATCGGTGTAACTTTTTTTTTTTTTTTTTTTTTTTTTCTCCACCGCGAAAATTGTTCTTGTTCGTAACGTCTTCCGATTGATCAGCTATGATTCATTTTTTTTGCCCTTTATCAACGGTCTAGATTGAATAAATTATGTTAATCGAAAGTTTAATTTTTGATATATTAAACGAGGATGACGTTCAAAATATGTTTTTTTTTTTCTTATTTTTTTTTTATCTCGTATAAAAAGCCTTCCTCTCGGGTAAAATGTATTCAAATTGTTGTTTAGTGTCCCATAGATTGCAAAATAAGTGGCGAGAGAAGAAGTTTAGAGATTATCAAAATGAATACTCAAGGATGGGAGTTTAGATTATTTTGGATGGTTATTATAATATTATACTCTTAGTTGCACTTTTATTTATGGATTGATCGCTCTTGAAATTGCGACATATCGATAAGTTTGTGAATAAGTTGTGCAAATAATGGTTTTGATGAGCTGCCTTATCATTTTAAAAGTATTACTAAGTATCTGTGAAGAGGAGGAAAAAAACATACTGGAATCGTGACAAAATTGCCCCCGAACTATGACTTGTTTCGGGATTTTATCTAAATTCGTTTTTGGCCGGTGCGCCAGTCTATATTTTAGGCTATATTTAAAAACCGTAGACGTACATAACGTGACCAGCGGTAAATAAAAACGAATACTTCAAAGTTAATTTTACTTGGAATGGATAGTATGCCGAAAATGAGAAAAAGAAACCAATATTAAAATTATTAGACTTCGATAATCATAACATCTTTCAATAATATCACCGGCGCACAAGGCAATCCTTGGTGCAACCGAAAGGCTTGTCTCACCAACATTGCATCACTGAATCAGAAATTTGGCACTCAAGTCTCTATGAGTGCGATATCTGTTGGGACTGGTTCAATATTTTTTCTTAGTTTTGAAAATTTAAAAACTAATTTATAGATCATTGTCACATTTGCATTTTTAAAAAAATATCAGCCTTCTTTTTACGTAGGGTTACGTCTTGGGGCTCGGTCCTGGGGAAATCTGTCTCGGTCTGTTTGCACCAAAAATTAATATTTAATTATTTTAATATTAAAATTTTGACTTTGAAAATTTTAAATAATATTTTGAATATTTTTTTTTTAACTTTTGTCCTTTTTTAATAGTAAAATTAGACGACGGAAACAAAAGCAAGGAATTCGAAAATTTCTTGTAAATTTTATATAACTTTTTTTTAAATTTTCGCTGTTTTTTTAAAGTATTTAAAAGACATTTTCTAAAAAATTTACAAGACATTTAAAGTTAAGATTTTACTTTAAAATTTGACGACATGAACGAAAGCATAAACTTAGAAAATTTCTTGTAAAGTTTACTGCCACTTCTCCATTATGGCCCAAAATTAATTTTCAAAATTTCCGGAAGTACTGCGCTATGTACTATGGATTTTTGAACCAAGCTAAAAATGAAATCGTCCAGTTTTACTACACTGCGTTTTTTTATTTGTGATCCATGTTTAAATAATTAAAGTAGCTGGTACTTCCGGAAATTTTGAAAATTAATTTTAGAAAATTAATTTTGAGACATAGTGGAGAAGCAGCATACTTTTAAAAAAGTTAAATTTTAAATAATATTTTGACAATTTTGTTTTAACTTTTGGCCTTTTTTAATAGTAAAATTAGACGACGCGACATACACGAAAGCAAGGACCCGGAAAATTTCTTGTAAATTTTCAAGAAACTTAAAGTTGCATGACATGTATGAATGACATAAAAATTTTTTTGAAATTTTATTTAACTTTTTTTTTTTTTTTGAAATTTTCGCCGTTTTTTAAAAAATATTAAAATTAGACTATATGAACAAAAACAAGAACTTAGAAATTTTAAATAAATTGTTCACTACATTTTTTAATTTTGTCCTTTTTCCTTTAGCCAAGAATATGAGCTAAAGCAATGTTTTCATATTAAAATTTTAACCTTGAAGACTTTAATTACAATTTTGACAAATTTTTTTCAACTTTGACCTTTTTTTATCAAAAATGTCTAATTATTTTCGTGCCAGGAAAGAAAATAAAAAAATTCTCGTTTTTTGACCAAAAACAAGCAAAAAATTTTTAAATCGTTTCATTAATTAAAAGCATTATTAGGACAGTACCCCAAAAGACGTAGTCCTACGTAGGGATATGCCCGCATATCCCAGTCTAATTTTTAAGCTTGATTTAAACTATCTCTAATTTTCTCTACCTCTGTCCTTTCTCTCACCGTTCCTCAGAATAAGGCGTTGGTTACATTACTCGAAAATTTTTGTTCGAAGAGTTTCAAAAATTTTTTCTCGATGAAAGTGTTTACACTTTTCGAACATATGTTCGAAAAGTTTCGATGATGTTCGATATGTTTGATGATGTTTGATGATGTTTGATGATGTTTGATGATGTTTGACGTTATTTTTAGGGTTGTATTATATTTTTTAAATAATGGGAAAATACATATATCATCGGCCGAGTACCCATATTAATATAATACCACCCCAAAAATAACGTCAAACATCATCAAACATTTCGAACATCATCGAAATTTTTCGAACATGTTCGAAAAGTGTAAACACTTTCATCGAGAAAAAATTTTTGAAACTCTTCGAACAAAAATTTTCGAGTAATGTAACCAACGCCTAAAAAAAAAAAAAAAATTAAGCAAATACCTTACCTGAATTAAAATTATCCATGCTCCTAACAGTGTTCCTCTTCTGACAGATTCAGGTGACGTCATCTGCAAAATAAAAAAAAAAGAAAATAGCAATTAACCTTAAGCTTCCAAATATTTAATATGATTTCTCGAAAAAAACTCTTCGAGGAAATTCCCCGATAATTAACTCTTACACAAAAAAATGTTTATGATTCATCGGGGCAGACCTTTAAATCGATGCCAAATGCCATTATTAGTCATTCTTATCTGACTGGTTCACTTTCTTTTGTTACAGGTGCATCCAAACGATATTGCGGATTAAATGCATGGGATCAACCGTTAACCGCCGACCTACGAAAACAAATTGACGAACATTGGAAAGACAAATTACCGCCGCACAGTTTCGATGAAAACAGCGACAAAGAAAAATTTTACATTCTTTCCATGTATCCGTACCCGTCTGGGAAATTGCACATGGGTCACGTTCGTGTTTACTGCATAAGCGACGTCATTGCCAGGTTTAATCGAATGCTCGGAAAGAATGTTCTTCATCCGATGGGTTGGGATGCTTTTGGCCTTCCGGCCGAAAACGCGGCCCTTGAAAAACAAGTCGATCCGGACCTCTGGACTCAAGATAACATCGCGACAATGAAGAAACAGATGGAAACGTTGAACTTGAGCTTCGATTGGGATAGAGAATTTGCATCGTGCGATTCGGATTATTATAAATGGACGCAGTATTTCTTCGTAAAATTATTTGAAAATGATTTGGTGTATAGGAAAAAAGCTGTGGTAAATTGGGATCCGGTCGATAAAACCGTTCTTGCGGACGAACAAGTGGACGGATCCGGCAGATCTTGGAGATCCGGAGCTCAAGTGGAAAAAAAATTATTGGATCAGTGGTTTATAAGAACTACGAAATTTTCCAAAAGCTTGTATGAAGGGACGAACGACCCGGAATTTATCAAAAATTGGGAGGATGTAGCGAAAATGCAAAAAAGTTGGATCGGGGAGTGTAACGGCACGACCGTGGATTTTAAAATAGAAGATAATTCCAAAATCGAGCATGAGTACATGTCGATTTGGATGAAGAATCCGGAGTACATAGATAAAGCTAAGTTCGTTGCGGTTCAACCGAATTCATTGTGGGATGTCGGTGGAGATGGAACCGGTTTACTGCCATATAAAGTAATTAATCCCATAACAGCGGAAAGTTTACCGATTTATGTTACTCAGAATGTAGAATATCCGGAAGGAGCTGAAAATTACGTAGGGGTGCCGGAGATGATAGAAATGGATAGAATATTCGCGGAGTCGATTAACATGACGGTTCCGCCTACTAAAAATGTTTTAAGCGATGAGGAATGGCTGGAATACCGAGAAAAAATATGCGAAGAGTTAAGGCTGCGAAGGATTGGAGGGTACGCTACTAGTCCGAAAATCAGAGACTGGTTGGTATCTCGGCAAAGATACTGGGGAACACCTATTCCAATAGTTCATTGCAAGAGTTGTGGTCCGCAAGCAGTACCGGAAGCCGATTTACCAGTAAAGTTACCAAAGTTAAGTCACATCGAAAAAGGTAAAAACCATTTAGCGGAAGTTCCGGAATGGTACAACACAACTTGCCCCAAATGCAAAGGAGAAGCTACCAGAGAAACGGATACAATGGACACATTCGTGGATTCTTCTTGGTATTTTTTGAGGTTCTTGGATCCCGACAATGCCAACGCACCTTTCAGCGTAGAGAAAGCTAAAAAATTCATGCCGGTGGACGTGTACTCCGGAGGAAAAGAACACGCCGTTTTACATTTATTATACTCCAGATTTTTTACTCATTTCTTGCATTCTGCTGGCTTGTTAGAAAACAAAGAACCGTTTGTTCGACTCCTACCGCAAGGTATGATTAAGGGGCAAACTTTCAAATCAGTCAAAACAGGAGAGTACGTACATCCTCAGCTTGTAGAATTTAAAAATGACAAGGCGATTCATAAGGAAACCGGTGAATCATTAATCGTGAAATGGGAAAAAATGAGCAAATCCAAGCACAACGGAGTCGAACCGAGCGACATGGTACGAGATCACGGAGTAGATACGACCAGGTTAATCATTCTCGCTGAAGTCCCTCCTAGAACCGATCGAAATTGGACAGAAAGGAGTTTCCCGGGAATATTCGCTTTTCAAACCAAACTGTGGGATACAGTGGCTGAATTTCAAAAACTTAGGAATCAAAGTATACAGACTGTTTCCGATGAAAAACTGTTTAAAAAAGAAGAATATTTTCTATTTGACAGTAGGAATTATTACACCAAAAGAATAAATCGTAGTCTTTCGGGAGCTTTTAACATAAGTGTTGCGATCTCATGCATGCAAGGCCTTATAGGGAATATTAGGAAATCCGGCAGCGATACGACAGCATTAGGTTTGCAGTACGAAAGAGCTTTAGCTTCCGTCATTATATTTTTAGCGCCCGTGGCACCATACTTCGCTTCCGAATTGTGGTCGGGGTTTTTGAAAGCCCCGAACAGAATTTGCAAAACGGGAGAAATCTCATGGGACGTGCCGTTACTAAATCATCCCTGGCCTGTGTGTGATAGTGATTACGTGGCTGGACAATACGAAAAAGATACGGGTGTTAAAATTAAAGGAAACTTTAATCCTCTTGAAAAAGAAAAACAGATAAAAAAGTTGAAAAAGAAAGGAATCATACTGGATTCTGAGGATTTAAAACAAAGAGTGAATTAAAATTTTGTTGTCTTAATTAATTAAATATAAATTCTTAAAAAACCAACTTTGATTAAAGGTATAGTAATATGAGCCATTCAAATATCACGTCAGAAAATTAGGAGAGGGGGGGAGTCCGAACGAATTTAAGATTTTTCCCATAGGCTAAGTGCTGCTGAAAATGGGATCTAAAATGGTCAAAATTATGTTGACGTAAGATTGGAATGGCCCCTTGGGAGCTTTTCAAATACTTCGTCATCATTTTTTTTTTGACCGTTCTGAACTCCTTTGCCCCTTCGCCATCAAAATTTAAGCATTTTTTTTTTCGAATTTAATACTAGGGAGCGTTCAAGTGTTACGTAAGACCAAAAGGGTGGGGGGGAGTTTGGCAAATCTTACATAAGAATTTCCATTATAACTTATTGTTCAGAATTTTTTCTTTAATTAAAAAAAAGAAGTTGTTTTAATTTTTTTTTTTGAATGTCTAAAGTAGAAAAATTTTAAAATGTTTTTTAAAAAATTTTTAAAAGCTATCTTCAGGGATGAACTATAAATCTAGATTTAAGAAAAATATTACTCCAATTTAAAATTGGAATTAAAAAAAAGGGGGGGGTCAAAGAGATCTTACTAATTCTTACGGAGGGAGGGGGTCCCAAAACCCGAAAAAAGTCTTACATAATACTTGAACGTTCCCCTAGCGCCATGCGCCACATTGGCAAGAATATTTCCCTCCTCCCTCCCTAAACTAATGACTTAATATTTGAATGGATCTTTTAAATATCCATAAAAAATTTTGTTGAGAAGCTGTCGTCTGCCTGACCCTCCGCCATCACTTACTTATGCAATGACAATTTTAAAAATTTATGAACGAGATCGTAAATAAATTTCTTAACCCTGTGCAGTCGCCATCCATATATTATTTTACTGACTTATCAGTTAAATAAATTGAATTATTTAAAAAAAAAATTAAGCAACGGACATTAGATACCGTAAATCACGGAATTTGTTAAAAGGTATCTTGCCCTTTACCTACTCCAAATGCAGTACGTGAAATTTCGTGAAGGTATCTGACACATTCATTACTATTAATTTAAAGTTTTAAATATTGATTTACGGCAAAAGATCCCGAGGAGGAGAGCAATTACATTTTTTATCAATGTTTCGATTTGACTCCGGCTTTTGCTTCGGCTTGTGCCTGTTTTTTTTTTTGTTCTTAATTATATCGAAAACCAAAGGTGTGGAGCAAAAGGGAAAAAGAAGATAATCATGTTAACGTTTAATAATGAACGATCCGCCCACCGATATTCGCAGGATAAATTACTTAAAAATAAAAAATCGACAATGGCCATTTATTTTTTTTATTCTCAAAGGTAGCTATTAACGCTTTTAAATTAGGATTACAACGGACCTGACTTTTTCTTTCGAAAATCAGTGAAATAACTGTATCATTTGTATAGTTAAAAAAAGATTGCTCCAGCTTTTTTTGGTCCACCCACGCGCCGAAAATAATTTTAATTTACGAGACGGCGAAGGATAACCAGACTATCGCGTTTTACGTATGTGTATATGCTAAACGAATATACTTTTTTAGATAATTATGTGATAAACGAGTTGGAGAATTAAAATATGAAAGAAAATTTTGTCCGAGTTATCAAATGATTAAAAAAGACAGGTAGCAAAACGGGGGAAAATTGAATTTTTTTTTTTTTGTTATCTAAAGATTTAAATGAAAACATTAAAATGGATAAGTTAGTAGGACCTGTCTCGGATTCTGTATTGTATATGAATCGTATCTTTTACCTTTTAACTGTACCTCCTATAGATTTCTTGTGGATCTTTCGACTTAACGTTGATGGTTTTATTAAAAAGGATGGCCGGTAATGGACGTTTGAATGGTTATTTTAGGGAAAACTGACTTAATTGTGTTTTAGGTTTTGCTTTCACGCTGCGTCGAGATTAATTATTTTATTCCCAAATTAAACACGCGCTTTTATGTAATGGTTTTGATAGTTACGGTTGTTGCGACTGATTTAAACAATTATAAAGACGTAATTAGGTAAAATGTAGGTCATAAAGATGTGTATTGTTATGCAAAATAGAGGTTTCCGAAAAATGATTATTCAAGTTCAGAGACACGTAATAACAATTAATTATTTTTATTTTTTTTCTGAAAAAAAATTTAAATAATTTCCGAAGTGAGCGCCATCGACGGTGAGCTGGAAACTACACGCCAGAAAGCTGTAGGGGAAAATTTTCGATTAACAACGTTTTAACACCGAATTATTTAAATTTTGCCTGTTATTAATATGTTATCGTTCCCTTTCAAGCGCCAAATAAAGCTTCTCAGAATGTGGGAAGAACACAGTTTTAATTTCTAAAACGAATCCGATTAAAATCTAAAATCATAAAACAGTTTACACTTTCCGAAAAAAATTAAGAGCACATGTTATCACCTTGATCTACAATGAAATTAGCATGATGAACTAATTTTTTCGGCGTTTATTTTTTAGAGAAGATTTTTATTAAAATGTGCCATGAAGTCTATATGCAACACGAGACAACTCAAATCTTTTGAAAATCACCTGAAATAATTACGTTATTGATACCAGTTCCATAACTTCTATACATTGAGATAAAAAAGCGGGATAATAAGAAAGAAAAAAAAGGATAAAAATACGATCGTGTTGCTAGTATAAATATATAAATAATAGCTCTCGTTTAACCGCGTGATTAGAATCTACGTTGCTTAAATTTTTTTGAAGTTTAATCTTCGAAGGAAAATTTTGTCGATCTTTTTGTCAGTTCGGATTTGGCCAAAAAAAAAAAAAAAAAAAAAAAAATCTCAAATTCTGGCGTTTGGTGATCTCATGATTATAAATGGCTTCATTTTAATGAAATTCACGTTTTATGATTAAAAGAATTCATTTTTGACAGAAAAATCAAATATTGGACGAGATTATTTTTGGAACGGTATAATTTAACAATAAATTAGGAAATCGATCGTGTGCGTTTCTTTAAAAAAAACATGTTCGTAAGTTGATAATTTGGCGTTAAATTTTTCGCGGAGATCAACTTCTGCAAAATTTTTTTCCTGAACATGAAAAAAAAAAAAAAAAAAAAAAATATCAAAATGGGCGTACATTTCATTGTATTCGAATTTTTTTGGCACGCGAATATGAGGCGGGACAATTTAAATGATTCCAAATGAACTAATTAGCCTTCGGGTAGGCAATAAAAACCCGAGAAAAAAAGAAAATTTAATTTGAACCCTACTGTCAAAACAAACTTTTCATATCAAAATTGCCCTTTTAAGAACTAGACTCTCACGGTAGGTGTTCCACAAAAAAAAAAAAAAAAAAAAAAAAAAAAAAGGCGAAATATTACACTCATGTCAACAATGAGAAATTGAAAAATCGTTTAGGAAAATAATATTAATATCTTTGAAACATGCTTTGAATTTTTTTTTTTTTTTCAGTATCTTTTAAATATCGCGCACGCATTTGGGCATGTTTGGACGCATCCACTTCGGTCATGATTTAGATTTAGAGCTAAATAGTTGCGACCTTCACGCGATTAGGCTATCCTTTAGTTTAAAGATTGGCATAGGATTTTAAAAAAAGAATTGAGACACACCTCACGTACTAAGATAGACTGCATGTCAATAAAATTTGAAAGAAGGATTAGGTAATTCGTTATTCAGAAAGAGCAACAGTCGGTTTTTCAGAGGACTTTAAGGTTAGGTTGAGCGGTCATCAATATTAAGACTTCTTTATAATCAAAAATTTTAACTAAGAAACTTAAACGAGTATAATTTAAAGTATTTAATCGAAGAAATTTTGCGTTAAACAAAAATGATACATCTGGTCACAACTTGCTTAGAAATAAAACTAATGATTTAAAGCAATAGAGGTATTAATAAGGTAGCCTATTAAGTCTTAAATAATCTGAAAGTGCGATAAAAGTGCAGAAAAATGGAATGGGTGATAACAGAAAATGGCTAGAAAAAAAACTAGAGAGATGAAGCCAGACGAAAATTATTGAGAAGCGATAGGATTAGTATAAGATACAGTAGTAAGAAAAAAGTAGCAAAATGAACTGCAAAAACAGTCGTCTACTTGTAACGGCAGAGCTTGTAATTAATAATACATATACTCTACTAGTTATACTACTTCTCTCGTTGGAAGTACTAACATCTACTCTTTGACAGAAGACTTATTACTGTATTAGTGCATCTGCAAGTCAGGGCTGGCAATGATATAATCAATCATACGACTGTAGGTATAACATAAACTTCTTAAGTACGTTAAAAATGCATAGCTTTACTGATAAAATTGGTGGAAACGATTTTGTGTTTAGGCAAGTGCCGAGCTACTGTTTTTCAGCACCAATGAGGTTTCTCAGACGGACATTCTTTGATAAATAGTGTTGATCAGTAAAGACGGAATATGATATCAAGAAAAAGTGTGTTATAAAATTGAGCGTTATAAAATCTTATAACCCGCCAAAAAAGACATCTATTTATAATTCGTTACAAAATTTAATAACAAAAATTATTTTCAGTTTTTTTCCAAGTTTTTTTTACTTTCTTCTAACGCTTCCCGAATTTTTCTATTTCTGTTTTTCTTTATTTTTGAGCCTTTGTCAAATTAAAAATGTAAGAAATCAACCGAAAATTTGGAAAAATCTAAAAAATTTTATAAGTCAAAATAATTGGCAACTTGAGAACCATATTGCCTCCTTTAAAAATCACACCCAGAAAAAGGAATATGCCTCGTTCGCAATACAAGCGATGTTGCTTAGCGACAAAACAAATGCTTTGCCGCAAAGCAACATGGCTTGACTTGTCGACATTATGCATTGCGGCAAAGCAATCACGAGTTTTGACACAAAACATTTATTCTGCTTAGACCTAAGTTATGCAAAAATGCTTTGTAGCAAAGCATTTTTGCTTAGACCCAAAGCAGCATTTTTCTGGGTGAGTTGAAAAGTGGTGTAGTGGCTGGTAAGTCGACCGCAAGGCTCGTGTTCTATCCCAATGTTTAAAAAAGAGCCTATAAAGTCCCCATATGCTGAATATAGTGCAATTCAAGCATAAAATTAATATATTGCTCAGTTAAAAATTTTAATTATAAAAATTTATAAATAGTTATAAAATTTTATAATCAGCCAAACCGTTATAGAGTTATAAAATTTTATAACGCACTTTTGTCTTGGGATATGCAAGTCCCCAATTTTTAACTGAGCAATATATTAATTTTATGCTTGAATTGCGCTATATTCAGCATATTTGGGACTTTATAGACTCTTTTTTAAACATTTTTTATGAGAAAAAAAATCGCTACAAATTATTTGGTCAGTATTTAAATACGATTTTTGGTCAGTATTTTAATTAAATGGCCAGTATTAAAATTAATTGGTCGGTAGAGAAAATAAATGGTCAGTATTTTGGTGGCCAGTAACAACTTGGTCAGTAAAAAAATTAAATGGTCGGTAAAAAAATTAATTAAACAGTAAAAAAGTTAAATGGTAGGTATTCTATTCCAAATATTACCTAAAATTAATATTTTGGTCAGTAGCAAAATTAAAAGAAAAATTTACTTTTTAAAAAAAAGCGTTTTACAGATGCACATTGACATTTTTGCACAGCCATGTTTTTATCATAACACTAACATTTTTGTAGTGTCTTGAGAAAATGAATAAATTTTTTGGAACAGCTTTTTCACCGACAGCCATTGCGGAAAGCTTATTTTTAAAATATTCAGTTCTTTTTAGTGTAATTTTTATTTTATATTTTATATTTTAACTTTTATTAAAATTGAATTTTTTAAATTTTTTAATTTTTTTTGTGCTGTTAATTTTTTTGCTTTCTTTGTTGTACCTTCCTTTTGACCTCGCTCGTCTCCCATTGGTCACATATTGAAAAATAATCCGCGAACGCGAGAAAAAAAAAGTCCAAAATTAAGTAAATTGTAATAGGCTATGACATGTCAAATTACAATTTCAAAATCGTAAAATTTGTACTTTACTAGTTTCGCGCTTACGTACGTTGAAATATAATTATTATACAATTTTTAAAAATATATATTTTTTTAAATATTTAAAAACCCCTCTCTGTACAAAACCCCGAAACTTTCGGGGATTTGTGCACGACCAAAAATAATTAATTTAAAAAAAAAATGATTAAAAATCCCCCTGTACAAAACCCCGAAACTCTTTGGGTACATATCCCCCAAATTTAGTTTCGTGCTTCTGTGCGTCGGGGATCTGTAATATGAGGGTCCCTATAAAAAACATATTTTTTGGCATTTTTTAAATTTACATTCCATAAATTCAGTTTTTACTGGCCGAATAATATTAATTTACTGCCCGGAAAATATTAATTTACTGCCCGAAAATTGTTAATTTACTGTCCGAAAAAAATTAATTTACTGCTCAATCATTTTAAATACTGACCAATAATTGAAAAAAATACTGACCAAAAATTAAATAAAATACTGATCAAAAATTGAAAAAAATACTGACCAGTTAAATGCAAGCCAAAAAAAATTGACTTGGGAAAACATTTTTTATGGTAAATGTGAAGTCTGGTTTTATTTCCACTGCTGAACAAACACGGAAAAAATCAGCATGTTTTTACATTCCAGAAGCTTAATAGGTTTGCTTTATCAGAATGTCTCGAAAATTATTCTGAAGGTTTCTTAAACCATTAATCAAAAATAGACCCCTCAACCACCCTCTGGGTTCTAATGGGAATAGTGAACCTATCCAGACGTCAGCCGGATCTAAAATTTTTTGCCACGACGATAATTTTCATGTATTTTTTGCAAAATTGCAATCCATTCAAAATTAAAGGTATGCAATTATTTAACATCATGAAATAAAAGCCCTATATCTGGGCTTTAAAATTTTTTATCAGTTAGACCTAAGATCTTTCAAAAACATTTTTTGCACAGATCCTGCAAAAAAATGCCTTGTTAATTTCATCAACGCCGTCTGGAAAATGCACTTTTTCCCAGTTAATAAATTTATTAATGTCGTCTGAAAAATGCACCTTTTTCAACTAATAAATTTATTAACGCCGCCTGCAAAAGGGTTAATTTCAACTGGGTCAGAAAACCAACTCAGCACCATCCAGATTTTATGCAGGTTTTAGAACGAATAGATTACGCTAACCCCTTACTGCATCCTACAGTCAATTTTTTCTTAGATGAATAAATACTACCTCATACATTCAAAAACATCGTAAACTTGAATGGAAGAGCTCGAAACAATCGGTTCACATTCCATTTCACGCGAGCAAACATTTTATTGACTTTACCATCATCAATTCAAAAATCGAAAGTACCATTCATATTGTACAGTACATATCGTACACCACGTGCTGATCAAAATTACAATAAACCAAACTTGTAATTACGCGATTACATTATGAAATCTTTCCAAAATTAAAATGCTATTAATATTAATAATACCCAAAACCAAAAAAAAAAAAAAGTATGTACATCAAGTTTAATAAAATATTGCCGAGGGAATTGTTGGTAAGGTCATTCTCATTAAATAATGTGTATGCGGTTCTTATTTTTCCTTTTTCGAATGTGCGGGTGAGCAGGACCGCAACATCTTCGATGAAGACAATACCAGTATTTGGAGACTCCAAAAAAAATCTTCAGTTTACGATACTGTGTTATTCACCTTCGAAAAAACTGGATCAGAATCCATTAACATACTCGAATTACTTGCGAAATACGTGCTAATGCGATTGATAGGATGTTACGAGGGAGAATCAAGACAAATCAAAAAAATTGTTTATCAGAAATCTAAACCTTTTAGTGACCATTATGTTAATTAACTTTTATAAATCGATCTTCCTTTCCTTATCGGTCGCAATCTCGGAGGAAGAGTGCAAAACCCAAATCCTGCCCACGAAAAGAAAATATCGCTGTGTGAATATGAAAAAGGCAAGTTATGAAATCATTATCGATGCAGATTTACATTTGGTATTTTTTTTTTCTTTCCTTCGGGGAGGTTTTTCACCTTACCATAACTTTTAAATCGGATCCGTTTGACGCCACCAGCGACTTCCTTGGTCAAGGTCTTTCCTCGTATGTCAGGTATCCATCGGCTCAAGTTATGTCGGGTGTGGCATGCATTTCGGAACTGTCGTTATTCGTTATTGTTTTTTAATCGTGGCAAAAAAAAAAAAAAAAAAACAACCACATGTAGAGATTTGGGAAGATGATTAGATAATTTTTTTGTTCCAGCGCGGGTGTGTGCAAGTTTTTTGCTGAAGCTTCTAGTTACAATTGGAATTAAAGTATTGTGGTTGTGTCTTTGAATTTATGAGTTCTTTCGATATTTTTGTTAACATAAATTTGGAAAATTTTGTATATAATATTTTCATATTAACAGAAAAAAGCGTCCGTGAGTGGCATAATTGTGACCGCTCATGGATCGAAGAGGTGATAAGTCCAGTGTCTTTTTTCATAAAGAAAGCCAAGAATAACTAAAATTGGATCATTCAAACAGCATTAATTTTCAGAAAAATTCTTACGGTGTTTTATTTAAAACCGGTCTTTTTCCGTTTGGTCCGTACGAAAAAGCGATGCAAAAAATATGCAAAATTGTTGCAAAATAATACAGTCAACCTCGGTTATAGTGGCCTCGGTTATAGTGGAATTTCGGTTATAGTGGACAAACTCGTCCGGTCCCAGTCCCATTCCCTATATTGCAATGTTAAATTACCTCGGTTATAGTGGACAGGTTTTTAAAGATATTATTGATTTCAATGTGAATTTTTCGGCATAAACAACCGTTTTCAAAGATTTTTTTTCTTTTTTCACGAATGAACATGCTGCATTACAATCAAAAAATGTTTTCTTTTTGTTTTTATTTGTTAGTTGAGCTTAAAATGTCGAAAAGAAAAGCATTTTCGTTAGATGAAAAAATTAAAGTTTTAAACGAATTGAAAAATGGCGGTACTCAGGCGGAAATATCAAAAAAGTATGGTATTGCAACTTTGAAAACAGGCTCGAATTACAAATTTTTTCTTTAAAGTTGCAAGTGCTTAAATATACGATTGTAATTCACGCTTTTTTTCAATTACCACTTCATTTTACTTTTTTCATTTTTTTCTACCGAATTTTTTCGACCTCGGATATAGTGGACCTCGGTTATAGTGGACTACATTTGGCCGGTCCCTTCAAATCCACTATAGCCGAGGTTGACTGTATTCTGAAATAAGATTACATATATGGGAACGTTCAAGTATTACGTAAGACCGGAAGGGGGGGAGGGGGTACTCGAAATTCTTACGATTTCTTACATGGGGGAGGGGGGGAGTTTCGCAAATCTTAATTACGAATTTCTAATCTACTGTTCAGATAATTTTATTTTTTTTTTTAATTTCTAAAAATTAATTTTGGTTTCTTTTTTTTTGAATATTTAAAAAAATTGAAATTTTTTTTTACATCAATTTTTGAAAAATAAAGACAGATTTTTCGATGCATTCAGCATTCTCTACAATATTACACTGATTTTTCTGTTACAATTTTCTTACAAAAATAAAGAAATAAACCCAATCTAGGTTTGAGAAAAATTTTACTCCAATTTAAAATTGGCGCTACAAAAAAAAGGGGGGGGGGGGTCAGCGAAAATCTTACGTTATATAACAGGGGGTGGTCAAAGAAATCTTACTAATTCTTACGAAAGGGGGGAGGGGGTCTAAAAACCCGAAAAAATGTCTTACGTAATACTTGAACGTTCCGTATGAAGTATATTTAGAGATTGCAAATTCCCAACATATTTCCATTCCCGGGAATCGGGAATTCCTGTTTTAAAAAAAAAATCAATCCCGGGGACGGGAATTCTCGTTTTGATCAGCTTTTTCATTTCTCGGGAATCGAGAAATTGACATTTGTATTCCCGAAAAAGCCGGGAATTTATTTAGAAGACGAAAAAAAGGAAATCTAACCCTGATTTCCGTATTTTTGAGATTTAATTTCGGAAATAGGCGGAACCATGTCGAAAGAGATTTTTCCATTTTGATTAAAGGCCACTCTTTAGACAAAAAAGGAAAAAAAAATCGGATTTTTCCTAAAATATTGAAAATTTCGTGCAATAAATGGTCAAAAAGTTGATAAAATTCATATTATTCCCGTTCCCGGGAAAAAACTTGTCGATCTCGGGAATCGGAAATTCTCGAAGATGAGAAAAATTCCATTTTCCGGGAAGCGAGATTCCCGGAAATTTTTTTCGGGAAAAAATTGATTCTCGTTCCGGGAATCCCGGGACGGGAATTCTTGAGAGAAATCTCTAAGTATATTATTTTTGTATAATACATGCAAATCTGGAAATACTTAATTTTTGGTAGATTTATGCATATTTTTTAAAACTGTAAGCCACTAGGATTTGCAAAAATTATGCTTATTCAAGATTTCCCCCTTTTATGCATAGTTATTTATGCATAATCCATATTCGAGGATTATACATATGTAGTTAGTTATGCATAACTGCATTGGAGGACGAAAAAAATTTTTTTGTTAACTTCTTTATACAATTTATGCATTGTAATGTATATCCAATTCTGTGCATAATTTATGCATTACTTATAATTTATGCACCTTTTTTTCATACGGAGATGTAAGAAAGTGGGGTTTCTTTCCCCTTTCAGTAGTACTGTGGATCTAGTAGATATAACTAGCAAAAACCCTTTATTAACTTTCTTCTAATTTACATAGGGATTCAAGTATTATGCAACATTTTATTCCAACCCATTCCCCCTTCTCATCAAAATCAATTATTTTGCTCTTAGATGAGAATTTACAAACATCCCTTTGTAAGCAAAGATAATAATTCCCCCCCAAACATCCCTAAGTAATACTGGATTGACCAGATTACTCGTGAAGACATTAGAAAAAAGGCAAACGATCTAAAAAATAAAGAAGTTGTCTCCAGTTCACACAATACTTTACCTCCTGCATAGTGTAGGCGCTGAAGCCAAAAGACTCAGATCGCTTTGAGATAATTTATATTGTTGAAAGATCTCAAAGAATGACTTTCAAATGAGACAAGTTATGAGATATATAAAATTCTTGTTTTCCTTTCTGAAAAACTTTGTTGCCAACACTTTTTTTCGGCTACATTTCGAGTGTTAAGGCTGAATTATAGCAGACGCTTCTAATTAATAAAAATAAAACGAAAACGTGTATAATAATATACGATGCCCTAATTTGCCTATAACCAATAAAATATTTTACCTTTTTTTTTCTCTCTTATCAATTTATAATTAGCAACAAGTTTACACATTTAAACTAAACAAATCCATTTACGACTTTTTATAAAAATTTTAATAAGATTGATTTATTATCTTAAATATTATAAAATCGATAAAAAATTCAAAATTTCCGTATATCTAAAAAGAAAAATTTACCGCGCCAAGGAAAAAAAAAGCAAAATCAGAAAATCTAATGTAATTATTATTTTGATAAATAAAAATTTGTAATCGGCCCATGGCCATCGTTAAAACAAGAGGCGGTTACATAATTAGAGCATATAATTTCAATCATATTATTTTATTTATTTATTTATTTATTTCGGTCATTTTATACCACTGATCAAATTCAAATAAACCGTAAGCTTACAAAAAAAAAAAAAAAAAAAAAAAAAAAAAATAGATTCGTATAAAAATGTCTAGTTACAATCAGAACCGGCTATTTATTTTTTTCCCTCATAAATAAAACTTAAATTTTCCTAACGCGTTAATTAAACCAAGGCTATGTAAATCTGAGAAAGGTTAACCGATTGTCCACACGAAAGAAAAAAAAAAATACAAGGATCTCCGGGGTCAAAGCAACAACAGTATATATTATCTGGCGCGAAGTATAATTTCTACGGTGCACGGGGGGAGTAATCTGTAAAAAGATATTTATATTGATCTGATCAAGATCTTTTTTTTTTGCCACGGTAAATGATATATGAAGTTAAAAAATTATTTATATTTGTTTTAATTAAAAATAAATCAAACGAAAAAAAAATCTTTTTTTTTTTGTCGTAGGTTTTCTAAATGGATTAATATTTATCAAATGAACCGTAATTAATACACATTCCATTAATGATTAGCTCTTACGATTCTCTAATGCAAATTCATTATCGTGTGGGAAACTCTTTCGTTTTCTCTACAGTAAAGAAAATTAAAATTTTGGCCTGAGAACCTTCGTCACAAATTCTTTAAAATGGAAAAGTTAAAATATTTTTTTGAGATAAAAAAATGATAACATGGAAAATATATCCTCATGATGCAATAGGAAGTAGCTATAAAAAGTTTTCCGTAAAACAATGTAGGTTTGTCCCACGCTCCTCTGTTTGGACGCCTGAACAATGGTTCCAATAAAATGTCTTTAATGGAAAAGATATGCTTATTCCGAGGTTATAAATGTCAAGTCAAATTTTCAGCCGAAATCAAATCGATATTTTCAGTCATAAAAAAATTTGGGAGAGATATGTAATAATATCACTAACAGGATGTATTATCAACATTAAAAAAATATAAAAGGTATTAAATTTATAGACATGGCGGAAATGAAAATTAAAGACTGATTACCAATTTTCCAGATAAAATTTTAACCACCTCGGTAAACCTCAACTGCTGAACATAACCAGTTATTACTTCATCATTTTAGGAAGGGATGTCCGTTCAAAATGACGAATGACAGAGCGGATGGTATTAGCTGCAGTGAACTACGAGATTCGATTAAGTACGATTGGACCAGAATAGATAAAATAAGCTTAAAATAAGATAATCTGGGCTCTGGCATAGGTATAAGAAAAATAAAAAACTTTTTCCAACTTTTACAAGCTCAATCTGGCTGAAATCTGTTCTCTTAGTAAATGATTTAAACGAATGGTAATCACATTTTAGCGCCTTTTCAAATGGGTGCCAACCATGAAAACATTCTTCCCTGGCCAACTTATTGTTAGACCTAAAGATATGTGGCGATTGCTGCCAATGCAATGGGGTAAATACGGAGGTTTTTCAAGATAAGTTATCGCTCTCTGGCTATTTATAGCTTTGTAAGGGAATTCAGTCCAAGCTGCAACGCATGGATCGCTATTCTAAATATTTTGCTACCCATAAATTAAAGAAGAAGTAAGTATATGGCCGGAACATATACAAGCAGTTATGTGGATTAGACCGATGAACTTCTAAGTTGCACCTAATCACAGTCCTAGGTGGAACCCTTATTAATCCTTGCACCTACCTAGAAAAAAAACCTAAGCCTTATGGATAAGGACATGTCCTAGCGATAACAGGCCTACTATAAGATATTTGACCTAACGTCAAATAGACCTCAAATTATCTTAAAGACGGATTTACAAAGGACTTCATCCGACGTTGTCTTAAGGACAGGTTCTCAAGACATAGCTTTGTTTTCTGAGTAGATACTTAAGGTGTTTCGATAGTAAAACTCAAGATGTTAGATATTTTTCAAACTCTCACAGATGATTTATCAGACCTCCCTTAAAAATTTAAGCAAAAGTTACTTTCTAGTTAACCAGTTAAATATTTTTGAAAATATGAAAAAAATACATGGCGTTATATGGGAGGTTTCAAGAAATAAACAAAGCGTTTTCATTTATTTACGAAAAAAGTTTATTTCTAGATGTTCCGATTTTTTCAAAAACTAACACAACATCTGTTAATAGGTATCGAATTGATATTATCTTTGAAAAGTGCATATTACTTTCTAGTTTGGATGTTTCAGTAAAGAAAATCGGAAGCTTTGTTTATTTCGTGCAAAAAAAAAAAGTGCCATTTTTTTCTTCTCCGTAGGCTAACAATGGGATAAAATTTTTTTATTTTTCTTGAATTTTAAAGAAATTATAAGAAGACCGAAGAACGATGCTTTTCTAACTAATAATGAAGCGGTGCTATCGAAACACCTTAACTCCTAGATCCTCGGCATGGCAGAACTAACAACTAAAGCAAGTACTTACTTATAGAGGCTAAAGTTGAATCACAGACTCCAGACCTCAGAATTTATATAAATTTTAAATAAGTCATTTCTAAAAGGCTTTAGCATAATAATAAAATGATGGACTTCTTTCTAGTTTACGTTAATAACAGGTTTCAAAAACCTCATTCAAACCAATAAAAGGCTAAACCAAATTTTTACAAGGACCGATTATATCATGATTAGCCTACTTAAAATATTTATATATGCACATGCTTCTGCATGAACACGATCTTTTTCTTGTTAGAACTTGCAAAAAAATTACACGAATTTTTAGTCCCAGTTGAAAATTTTGCTTCTACAATGAGAAAACGGAAAGAGTACTTCTAAGTAATATATTAGTGGAAAATGGGAGGACTACAATGTAAAAAATTTTGTGTAATTTTAACACAATTTATAATTGAAAAACAGTCCACACATTTTTTTTTGTAAATAATAACACAATAACAAATATTACCTAGTGACCTGTGTCAAAATTAACATAAAAAGAGCTGTATACAGAATGTGTGGACCGAGTTTGTTAAAAATACACAAAATTTTTAACAGTGTAATAAATATTTGTTAGCTAAACTATTTTTTTATTTCTTAGATGTTAGAAAAGACTTTCTATAACTAATATTATTAGTCATCTAATTTTCTACTGATATACTGTAATAGTTAGATTTACTTCTTCCGTTTTCTCAGTGTGTGTATACAGCATAACCGCCCAGATAGAATTTTCAACCCGCTGGACATCCTGTGGATTGTCCATTAGATATCCACAGGGTATTTAAATCCATGGGATATCAATAAGCCGTCCAAAAAACACTTTTTGGATCAGTGTGGACATCAGCAAATCCGATGGACGTCAAATAAATATCTAGGACCGGATAGACTTTGTTACCTCGGCACCTTAGCACAAGTACCACTACAAAAAGATGCTTTAAAAAAAATAAAAGTCTTAGATTTTGCCATATCAAAATTGAGCATATGCATTAAGAGATTAATTCCGCATTTATCTTACATTCTCTCAAATCTTTAAATCCACAGTTAACGTGAACTACGATTTGTCGAAATGTCTTTTATTATGAAAAACTGACATTAAAAAGTAACCAGTCTTGAAGGATTACTTCTCCGCTTTTCAAATTCCTTAAATAAACGTTCAACTCCCAGTTTTCATTTCCTTTTACAAATTCACTTGCCGACATATCATTTTGACATCCTATTTTAAATAATCAAGACAACCCATTACCTAATTACACTGTTTCAGATACGATTTTGACTGGCGAATATAGCGATTATGGGATCATTGCGTGCCTCTAATCATTATCATCTTTTCCATAGATTAAAAAAAAAGTCATCATTAACGACAATGTCGCTACACAGTGTTAAAAACGTTGACACGCCTTTTCTAAATGAACTTGTTATGATAAGTCATTGGTACGTAAATAATGTTGAAAAAAAAAAAAAAAAAATTAGAACGTTGTGCCCACTACCGGTTTGTAGTAAAAGTTATCTGGAATACCGATCGGTGGCCCTCCTATCGGTAAGGTACATTCGGCGATTTATTTCCCGTTTCCCGAAATGCCTGAACTCGCCTTTTATCACGTAATTTAAAAATGGAACATGTCTCGTATTAACGTGAATAATAAATTAAAATGTGTGGTGGATAAAATTCTTCAAAAAAAAAAAAAAAAAAAAAAAATTAATGAATAAATTGAGATTTTATCTGCTTAAAAATCTGAAATTGTATCCGATCTTAATTTTTAAGATAGAAATGACAGCTCTACCTTGGCACGACCAATTCCATCAATTTATAATACGAATTCATTTTTTTTCGACTTTTCGGGAAGGTATGGACGTATGAAATATTGAAACCAGCATTGTATCGGAGCTTTCATAAATGGGAAACGTCATTTATTCCTTGCAACCTTTCGCACGATGATCCTTTGCTTAAAACGTATGTACAAATGAAATCAAAAGGGAATTAAAGTCCTAAAATAAACTTTGGTATAGAAATTTTTTTTTTGAATAAAAGTTATATAATCTGAGCAAGATCATAAAATTCCAGATTATCATTATCCGCACCAGGCCACAAACACGTCCAAGTGTTTTTAAACATGTTGCCGAGGTATTCGAGGGGAAAAGTATAATTCTTCTTTGTTTTCGGGTTATGAATCATCAAAAAATGACAAATTCGAACGGGTTAGGGGGTAATAATTCTTGAAAATGACAAGAACAACGTTAAGTTCCTATAAATAAAAATAGTGGAAAAATATAAATAATGATAAAATTGCAGTGTGATGAAGGGTAATGGGAAAAATATTAGATCTGATTCGGCAGGTGTTAAAATTGTTCTTGTAAACTTAAAAAGTTTATGGCATAGAAAAAAAAAAAATAATAATTAATGCCTTAACTTGATTCCCGCTAAGTCTTAAAGCCTTCTAGAGAAAAAAACAGTTATAATCTAATCCATTTTTCCTGAAAAAATAAATTTGTAATCCATTTTTCCTAAAAAAATTAACTCCTAATTCATTTTTCCTAAAAATGTTGGGTTTCTAAAATTCTCCCTATTTTTTGCCCTAAATTTTAATTAAGAAATTTTTCATTTTTTAATTTTTTAAAAATTCTTTTACATTTATATTTTTATAGTGGTTTATTAAAAAAACAAGAATAAAAAGAAAGACCGAAATTCGCAGCTTTGCCCAGTAAATTATTACTAAAATTTTAAAGATTTAAAAAATTAGGAAAAATATTCATTTTAGGAAATTTTATTAATACTTAAAACTTATTTTAGGACTTAAAAATTTTTAGGAAAATTAAAAATTAGGAAAAAAAATGGTTAGGAAAAAAATTTTTAGAACCAAAATTTTTAAGAAAAATGGATTAGAAATTTATTTTTCTAGGAAAAACGGATTAGGAAAAATGGTCGGGAATGCTTGACAGTACTCCCAGAATTCAAAATTTTTCATCACCGGATCCAAACTTTTAAAACCGAAATATAATACTTGTTACAAAACCGGATTATTTGTTTGGGCATTGAAAGAAAACGCAAAAAATCGTGTGCCTAACTTTGGCCAGATTTCCGTACATGAAAGTAACATACAAAATCATTCATTTTATCAATTTTCTCTCTATACTACAATCGTGCAAACAACACATGTAATTAGAACGGATTTTCGTAATTTCAACACCTTAAACAATTTTTAGACTGATTTTAACCTGATAATTATTTTCGTTTTTCTTTAAACAACTACCCAAGGTGTTAAAATTGTAATGCGTGATAAGAAAAAGGGTAACCGATTAATTTTCAATTGGAAAACAATTCGTAGTTCTATTTTTCCGTACACGCCTAATTTGATTGCACTTATAATTTACCGACAACCGGGCTTGAATTAGTAAAATAAGCATATTTGAAAGACGACCCCCCTCGTGACTTTTAAAAAACATAACCTTTAGGCGAAATCCATTACATATGCATCAAATTAACGTTTCTCATTTCGCTTCTGGTTTTACTTTTAAAATCCTCGATTGATATAATAACTAATTCAAACTCCATTTCCTGCCACAGCACTAAAAGCTAAATAAAAATACATTCCAAAATAAAAATAACTTTTTTTTTTTTTGTTGGTTTTGAAAAAAGAAACCTAAAACGAAAATGATTTTCATTGTTCGTTCGATCGATTGATTTATTTACATTTTTATATAGAGGACATTTCCCACGGGTAATTTGTTTAAATATTTCCGGTTATTTTACTCCGGGATTTAAAAAGATATACAAAAAGTCAAAAGTGACGGTTTAAATTTTTTTCACATTAGCTGAAATTATACATGTGTTTTTTTTTTATATTTAAACAGCCGAAAAAGTTATGACCGAGTGAGGATAATTACTGCAAGTTAACCTTTTTTTTTTTTTTTTCAGTTGATTCACACAACACGCATCATGCTTCTTACATGATCATAATTTTCTTCTAATTTAGCAATTGTAAAATTATGATTTCTTTCAAAATTCGAAATAATTAAATTTGGTCGTAATTATTCATTGGGATGAAAAATAAAATTCGGCCGAAAAAAATAACGATCATCAACTTGGAGATTAAATTTTCCAATTTAAATGATGATGAAAAAGATAAGGGGGATAAAAAACAAAATTAATTTTTATATTTCATCGCAAGACGTGGCTGTAATTATTATTTGATTGGTGGCTGAGATTAAGGCACGTTCGCCTCGTATTTTTTTCCAAATGCTCGATTTTTTTTTTTTTTTCGAGTTTGCATGTCATGGCAGCATATTAAGCGCTTTTGATTGACAAAAGAGCTTTGAAAAAAAAAAAAAAAAAAAAAAAAAAGTTATTAATATTGGGGGAAAACCGGTTGTGTTAAATTTGCATACTTTGTACTTCATTTTCAATTTTCATACTTCGATATTGAATATTGTTTCAATTTATTTTTATTTTTTTTTTTTTTCCGTAGTAATAAAAGGCTGGAGCAAAAGTTTAAATTTGAAAATTTTTTAATTAATTAATTTCATTCATTTTTATTGAAATACTGTTGTCAATAATATAAATACAAATACAATACAAATAATGTAATAATAATATCTGAAAATGTCTACGTGGAAATTTAAATTGTAGAAACAGGCAGGAGTATGAGCACAATTTTCAACCTGAGAAGGTGAAGAACAAAAATGTACATCGCAAGACGTGACTGTATTTTAGGGAAAGAGATTGTCTTTCACTCAGTTGTTACATCCCTGAAAACAAAAATCTCCGGAAAATCTGTATGGAATAAACTTTGGAGCAGTTTTAAGGAAATTCCAAGTTTGGTCAAAATAGGGTACTTCCAGGTACTTTTATTTTTCAAAAATTTTGGTGTAAAAATAAAGTACATTAATTAAAAAAATTATTTATGTTATAAAAAGTATTAAAAGAAATTTTTTTTTCTGTATGCAATAATTTGCTATAGTTGGGGGTTAAAAATTGTTAATCAAAACGGTCGGAATAAGTGAGGAAGCGTTGTGACGTCATATGTTAATATCGTTCTGCCGGAAAATTTGTCAGAAAATGCGATACTTTCAATGTGTATAAACCAAGCCACCGCATTCTTGGAAACTTTTTTCGGACAGAACGATATTAACGTTGAACATAACAACAACATCGTCGCAGCGTTTCCGTGCTTATTCCGACCGTTTTGATTTACAATTTTTAACCTCCAACTTTAACTAATTACTGCATGTAGAAAAAAAAATTTTCAATGCTTTTTATAACAAAAATAATTTTCTAAATTCATGTACTTTATTTTTACACCAAAATTTTTCAAAAATAGAAATACCTGAAAATACCCTATTGGACACCAGCAAATTAGGCAAATATCAAGTCTTGATTGGCGTTACAGAAAAACTGACTGAAATCAGATTTTCCAAGACTAATCCAAACTTGATTAAATCTAATAATTCCGCCAGGGGGAAAGATTTTAGTAATTAGTAAAAACTTTACAGGAACTTCTAGAACAGAAATGGGGAGTTTGGAAATTTTCGGCACTGTCAAGATGATAACTAGCTGATTAACCAAAAAGGTGATTTAAGGAACCTTTTTAAAATAATTTTGAGTACGTATCATCGTGGGCAGCAGATAAATCTTATTTTTTATTTGCCGGAAAAACAAAGACAAATCTTGCAAAAAGAAAAGCTAAGAAATCTTCGCAATTTTTTCTTCATGATTTCTTAGCTTTCTCTTTTTTCAAGATTTGTCTTCGTTTACAAAATACGATTTATCTGCTGCCACGATTGATGCTTACTCCTAAGTTGGTTGTGAAGCAGTGTTTTTGGTTACGGTAACACTTCAACCCCTTGCCTCCTTATGTTAACTTTAACTACTTTCATTATTTACATTAGTTCTCTGGCAAAAGTTTTAATTAGAAAAACAAAGAGCGGGAAAAATCTGTCTTTATCCAAGATTGATACAGTCTTGGTATTTCCAAAACTGTCCAATACTGGTCGGCAGCAAATCAGCTACAGGTCCAATCTTGGGAGACGCTACATTTTGGTCAGTCTTCCCAAATATGATTTAATTTAACATTTCCACCGGGTCGGGTAATCAGCAGCTCACGTCACTAAAGCTCGTACCTTTTTTTAAATTAATTTTGTCGTTTCTCTTTTTCTTGGTTTTTTTAAAACAAAGAACTTCCATTTTTTTTTTCTGGGCAAAAGGGCGTACATGGGGGAAATAGGGGGTAACGGAAAGGAAAGACAATAAAAAGTAAAAAGTGAAAAAAAGTGTAAAATTCACAATATGTGGGCAAGTTAGGACAGCAGAACTGTCCCGGAAAAACAGGCCTTTTTTTAAAATTCATTTTGTCAGTTTTTTTAATAGTCTGTCTCCATTAATTTGATAATTAGTTAGAGATAAAAATTATTACGCAGGTATACGTTACGTTACATCCAGATACGCAGCCTTTTAAAATGACTTCTTTAATTTTTTCACTTTTTAATTATCTCCTGCATATTACTTTACATTTCCTATATTTGGGGGTGGATGCAAAGTACTTTGTCCAGAAAACAAAAGCGCAGCTCTTCGTAGAAAAGACGACCAAGTTTGAGGTAATTTCAAGAATTAACCATGCTAAGATGTGATAATGAACCATCGTTAAGATATACTTAACGAAAATTAAGTTTCTACTTTGGCAAATATTTGTTTAAAACAATCATCACTTCAAATAAATGCTGAAACCATGCTTTTAGTTTTTAAAAACTTCAATGGTGGCAAAAAAAAAAAAAAAAAGATCTTATTACCATTAAAGCCCTTCCAATTAAAATTTTAAGCCCAAAATTTTTAACATTCAGTAACATGTATTTCAAAAGAAAGACAATTAATTTTCTTTATATAAAACCGAAAAATTCTTCCAAATCTTTTTAATAAAGCAAAACCTAATCAACGGGGAAAAACCATCACTTTTAGCGTATAGATTTTTACTCATATTTAGTCATTTTCTCCTTAAAAATAAAGACCATCCTTGTAAATTCGTTTTAATTAAATATAAATCTCCTCGAGACAAAAATCAATTTTTAATAGATAGAAAATTAATTACATGTTTACTTTTAATATAGCCATTTTAAGTTCAATCTCCTTCCTTCCTTTTTTTTTCTTCTTCTTCTCCTTCACCTTTTGTTGAGGTAAATTGAAAATTACAATGGTCCGCGTGCGATAGGACAAGAATCTTAACGTCCAAAAACTTGCGGGAGAGTCCTGTAATCGGTCGTTATTTTTGATACGAATCATTATGTCATTGGGAGCGACAAGCTCAAGGCCCACTGACCAGTTTTGCAACATCTATCTTTGTTCTGATTTAAAATCTTCCTTTTTTTTCGACAAGATATTGGCAAGTTATATTTTTATCAGGTTTACTCGTTCACAGTCCACCAAAAAAAAAAAAAAAAAAAAAAAAAAACTTACCTTAATTTTTGTAAAATTTTGAATTTAGTAAGATCGAAAATCCAAAGAAATCACTTTCACCAAATCATGTGAGAAAAAATTTAAAAGCCAGAAAAATCGGTAACTAGCAAATATCACAGCCGTTGATTTACGTCTAGGACCTGAAGAGACATTGTTTACGCGGTTCAAGTACGGGATGCCTTCGAGGTATTGACTAAACTGTCACAAACGAATGTCAATGTCAGCTCGGTTTTTAATTATCTTTCAAAACAATGGTGTGTAGGGAGATACATTAGAAGAACTGAAGACTGCAAAGTCATTAACGAAATACATTATGCGTGATAACTGGCCGAGCCCGATATGTGAAAATAAAAAAAAAATTCACGGTTATTTGGCTGAGGTACTACTTGCGAAAAAAAAAATTGGTTTTAATATTGAAAATTGCAAAAAAATTGAAGGGTTTTTTCAAGAAAAAAATAAACCTGGATAAATTCAGATTATAAATCTTTCATCGTGACGCATGTCATTGTATCGGTGTAAAATCTACGGTAGTTGGAAACATGCAACGATATATTGTTCAACAGGTTGTAAGGTTTTAGGTCACGCACTTTATCATTGTATAAGAAGGATATGTTTCATTGTGGAAGTCTTAAGCTGATTAAGAATGAAAAGGCAATTTTATTCAAACCGCGATTAACTTAATTTTTTGGGAGTTTCTGAATGTTCAGATTATGACTAAATTTTTAACGCGTAGCTGCTTCGGAAAATATAAGCCTTTTAACATTCTTTTAAGGTATAAAATTCGTTTAATTGAAAAGCAAGCGCATCCTGCCCAGTTTAACGCTTTATTCCCTCTTTAATTTCAATATTCAAGATCCCAAGTTTACTTTTTTCAATTTTTTACCGAAATATGTCGTTTCAGATTCAGTAAAAGAGGGCAAAAGGGGAGCACCCCATGGTGTGCCTTCAGAAAATTCATGAGCCAAGTTTAAGACACATTTTAATCTGCTTTTTACGAAAACCATTTAAAAAATCCAACCCTTGCTTTTACTTCTTTAGGAAGAGGCTGATAACTTATTTTCCCAGAAATTGCAAAGTACCTCTGAATTAATGCACTGCAATGACCTGAAAATATTTGAAAAGCTCGTGCAAAAGTCGAAAAAACTAGTCCAGAAGTTTTGAAATTCCGAAAAAATAGCAACCCTTACTTTGTCTGGAGCCAGACGTAAGCTTGAAGTATTTTTAACCCTTGCTGGCGGATGTATCCATATGGATACGTTATGGGTTTTTTGTAAAATTAATAATTAATCGACAAGAAATAGACTTGGACTTGTACAAGTCCAAGTCTTTATGTATAAGTGGCCGGAAAAATCAAATGATATATTTTTGGCGAAAATGTAAATCCTATGTTTAGCTTATGGGAGTATTATTACTTAATTAGAATATTAATTAATGGTATTAAAATTATATTTTTGATATTAATGTAAATAAATCAATTACAAACTATTGTGATACGACCACAATTAAAAATTATGAGCTAACATGTTTATCATACGACGAATCCTCCTCCCATACTTAGCTTATGGAGCTAAGGTAAAATCAAACTTCTAGAAGCGAAATATGACAAAAAAATTTCTTAAGTTCAAAACTTTGCTATCAATATAGATTCTGAGACTTGTTATCTTGATTTTACTGCATTTTATACTTCAGCTATTAGTTTTTAGCGATTTTTCTAAGATTTCATTAAAAATATTTTTTTCCCCGTAAGCTAAATATTGGGGCGGTCAAATATTTTTTTAGCTTTACTAACTGCCTCTATGGATCATACAGTATCAAAATATTGCCGAAAAAGACCAAACAGCATCTACGCCCCCAACGCTTCAAAGAAAAAATAGGCTTCGACAGCAAAAGGTTAAATTTTTCCAGAAATTAAGTGCTGTTAGTGCCAAGCCCTACATGGCTTTATATTATCGGATAAATGAATAAGTAGCTGCAACGGCATTGGCCAGAAAATGCTTTCTATTCGAAAATAAAATATTTACTCAAAGTTTTTTAGAACTTTGAGAAAGCTTCAAAACCATCTGTCAAGTAATGTTACGTAAAGCAACTTTGTCAACTCTCAAGATTCTGAATTTTTAGAAAATCATATCAATTTCTCAAAAAAAATAAAAAAGGCGAATCTTTAACTTCCAAATAAAGAATTAAGTTTAAATCGGTTTATCATCTTCCACTGATATATCGAATTTTGGAAAGCGAACCAGATCCTCTGAAATAATTTCAGATTAATATAAATGACTCCCCCATGTCCATCAAATTGTCATATCTGAATGAAATCTGATTAAATATCGACCTTGCACTCCTCTTACGAAAAAATAAAATCGGTCGGTTGATTGAAATATGAATTTCAAAGTAGGTCTCACCTCCAAAAAAAATTTAATAATTCAATTTAATGATCTAATTTAGCCCATCTGAATGAATAATTACTAGCAATAAGGCGAGTTGCATAATTTAATACATTTCATTTCGACTAGACTATTTTATATCAGGCCTGCCATCTTCGCGTTAGGAAAAAAAAAATCGAAAGTGAATCCGTAAATCCCATTCTTACCAAGAGAGAAAAAAAAATCCTTGTCACTACTACAATCAATCATTCACTTTTTTTTCATTTTGTATTTAAAAAAAAACGCACTTTATCGTGGTACAAAACTACACTTTGATTTGCATCATTTATCCAATATTTGATTTAATCTTCACTTTAATTACATGTGCGTATCCATAAAACCAGAACATTTTCACTAAAAAAAGAAATAGTAGGTGTATCAATTTAATGCGTGAATAATTTTTTTTTCTAAAAAACTGTACATTTTTAAAAAAAAATTCGAACGATTTAAAATTGCAAGTGACTAAATAAAAATTAAAATAAAAACTAAATTTCGACTTCGAACAGGAAAAAAAAAAAGCTGCTAAAAGCGTGAATGTAGGTTTCCAGAATGCGAAAAACGAGTAATAAAAAAAAATTAAAGAAAACTTTGCTTAAAAGACCGGTTGACAAATCGGGCGCCATCAATTTTTATTTTTATTAACCTGATGATTACTGTCAAAAACTTAAAAAAAAAATTATTAAAATTACCCCAGCCAAATAAAAAAAAAAAAATAAATAAATAAAATTAATCAAAAAAGGAAGGCATCAGTACTAGATTAAGAAAAGAAAAAAAAATATATAATAAATAAAATTTTTATCACCATCCGAAAAAAAAAAAAAATTAAATCCTTTAGTTCATATTTAGGAAAAAAAACCGGTATGGCAACGTCCGAGTCCAAACCACGAACTAACAGAACTTTTTAGCGAAACCATTTTGCAAGGGTGTAACATGGAGTACGAGATGGTTGGTCCAGGTTCGATACATCGGATTGACGGATAATTTCTATATATTGCTTACGAAATATCATAATCAACAGTCGCGATATTATCACCAAATGCGTGAGATTTCATTGGTTCTCGCTCTTAAACCGGTCTAATCCATTCATTATCAGTGTTAGTATTATTGAGCATGTATGAATAAAACGTCAATTCGGATTAATTAAAATACAAAAGTAGCAAATGCCTTGAACGGGCCAATCAATCAAATGGGATTCGGAACATTTTTTTTTTTCCATTTTTTAAACTGAAAATCCTGCCTGACCGCTGGACCTTCACACTTTCCAAATAAGAAGGTTAGCAATCGCATATCCTCACCAACAAAATTTCCCCAAAATTTCCCAATGGCAAACTCAAAAATCCTTATTTCCTATTTTTAGTCACCCAAAAAATCCGGAAAATCTTGCAAAAATGTTTGGCTTAGACCATTTCTGCACCCAAACGATTTAGCCCAGTGGTGAATTTAATCGAAAAAAAAACAATAAAACAAAACCTGATCCCACTTTTGTTTTGGCACCGTAATGATCAGTTTTCTAATGATTCTGGCCATACCTTCTGACACATAACGTAATTCCTTGCGTGTATATGAAAAGAATAAGCTTGTCACGTCATTCAAAAAATATACAGTACATACGAAAAAGTTTAAAATTATTATCTCAAGAAAAAAAATATTGGACCGTTGGAAGCAGGTTAGCACTCAAGGCGGCTTGTTGAGGTTCTATACGATTAAGGATCATCTGTTTCGGTGACGCAATGTCTAGGATTTCATTTTCTTGGTGATTTAATCGCGGAGTCACGAACAAGAAACTACCTACTTTTTTTCTGATTTTTTTAAAATGCTCATACTATTGACAGGTCGGTGACTTTATTAAAAATATTCGAAAAACTTACCTAATTTTCCTGCAGCAAACATCTTCACGCACTCCAGCTCTTCCTCCGGGATCATTCTCCGATTTTCTTATCGACCACTTATTAACTGTAAAGAAAAGAAAAATAACAAAATTAAATTAAATTAAACTTTAAAAATCAAAACACGTATCATAACAATCTTAGAAGCCAATAACCGTCAATTGTTAAGGTAGCAGCCAGTGCACTTGAGGTGACATTCAAATCAGTTCAAGGTTTATCGTGTCAGGAAAATATTCGCCATTGTGTATTTTTTTTTCTTTCTTTCTTCTGTTTTTCATGAAAGACGTTAGGGTATATTTTCTTTTCGACCTAGATAAAAATGTTAATCAATGAACTTTTATTTTCTCACGATTATTTATTACGTGTTTATTTACATATCACCTTTAATTATTTAAAAATTTTTAACTACTGCGTTTACTTTCATTCACGTCGGATGAGAATGAGATAATAAGAACCGAGTTTTTTCGACTTACAGGGAAAAAAAATGTACGTAAATCCGGATAATATCAGAAATTGTATAAAACAAAATAGGAACGGGGAAAAGTCAAAAAGGGAAACATGAAAGAAAGGGGAAAAAAACCAAGGTTGCCTGAAACCTTGGGGTTTACGAAAATGCTATTCAAAAATTTTAAATTCAGGTAATAAGAGGTTACCTCTGGTCATCTCTAGGGTAGCCTGCTTATCCAAAAGACAATATGATGGTGACCATCAGGTAATAAGCAATAGGGTGGGCCGAAAAAAGCGAATTTTTGAATTTGAAAACGCCTGATATGGGAATCGATGCCTTTTTATAATACTATTAACCCCAATTTTTTTCAGATTTTTTGAAGGTCATCTTGAGGTCGCGCAATGACCTTGAAGTTTTTGAAAAGCCCATTTAAGGGCAAAAAATAAGAATTTTTTTTTGCTGAAAAAAGTATCGCTTCCTATCGGAAATTTTGCGTAGATTACGAATATGAAGTCCAAAATCATTTTAAGAGTTCGGTTTTTGAGCTTTACGCCTATTTTTTATACACTGAAAATGCTTTAGGCTGCTTTTTCTTTTACCTTAAAAACTGTACATAAAAATGAATTTTGGACTTCATATTCGTAATCTACACAAAATTTCCGATAGGGAGCGATACTTTTTTTAGCAAAAAAAAAAATTCTTATTTTTTGCCCTTATATGGGCTTTTCAAAAACTTCAAGGTCATTGCGCGACCTCAAGATGACCTTCAAAAAATCTGAAAAAAATTGGGGTTAATAGTATTATAAAAAGGCATCGATTCCCATATCAGGCGTTTTCAAATTCAAAAATTCGCTTTTTTCGGCCCACCCTAATAAGCAAGTCAGTGCTATATTTGAAGGTCATTCTCTAAGTGATTCCATACCATTTTTCCTTTAAAAAATAAATTCATAATCCGGTTTTCCTAAAAATTTTGGTTCCTAAAATTTTTTTCGTATTTTTTTCGGTAATTTTAATTTTTCTAAAATTTTTTGATTCCTATAAAATGAATATCTTTTCCTAATTTTTTGATTCCTATAAAATGAATATTTTTTCCTAATTTTTTGAATCCCTAAGAAAATTTTATAGTTATATTTTTACACTAGTTTATTAAAAAAAAAAAACAAGAATAAAAAGAAAAACTGAAATTCGCAGCTTTGCCAATTTTAGAAATAAAAAGTCTTTAGGAAAATTAAAAATTAGGAAAAAAATGGTTAAGAAAAAATGGATTAGGAAAAATGGTCGGGAGCGTCTCCGAGTACTTAAAAGCTATGTGTGTTGTGTTATCAGCTCTTAGGCACTTTAGGAACCAACTTGCAATAAATAAATCTAAATTCCCATGAGCTGTGGAGCTCACTAATACTTTCATTTCCTCCGAAAGAATTCTCCTACAGCATAGCGCTTAGCAACGTAGATGAAAACTTAGAGAACAAGAGAGCAAACACTTAGTCGTGAACTTAAACTCAGAATCTCATACCCGAAGCTAATGCTCTAAAGGTGATTTACCCTTGAGTCAATCTGTTATTTCGGCATGATAATGCATTTTTAAAGCCGGAAAACCGGTCGGATACAGCTTAAAAGTGAAAAATTATTGCGCAGAAAATTTATTGGCGACCAGACGTACATACAAGCAGGAGGCGTACTGACGGTTTTTTGGCACTCAGGGGGATCTTTCTTGCACCCCCCCCCCCCCCTCCGCCGTAAATACTGTGTATTAACTGATATGAATGGTTAGGCAAAGTGATAGACCTGAAATTTCGAAAGAAAAAAAAAAACGCAAAATGATCGCAAAAATTATGATGGATCATAATCCAAAAATGGATGATCGCAAAAAGTAAAGATTTCTCAATTCCCTACCATTTTTCCTAAAAAAAAAAAAAAAAAAAAAAAATAAAAAAAAAAAAAAAAAAAAAAAAATGAATTCCTAATCCATTTTTCCTAAATATTTTGGTTCCTAAAACTTTTTTCCTAATTTTTAACTTTCCTAAAATTTTTGATTTCTAAAATGAATGTTTTGAATCCCTATGAAAATTTTATAGTTGTATTTTATTTTTATAGTAATTTATGAAAAAAACAATAATAAAAAGAAAAACCAAAATTCGCTGCTTTGCCTAGTAAATTATTACAAAAATTTTGGGGATTTAAAAAATTAGGAAAAATATTCATTTTAGAAAATTTATTTTGCGAATCAAAAAATTTTAGGAAAATTAAAAACTACGAAAAAAATGGTCAGGAAAAAAATTCAGGCACCAACATGAAAAATAGATAAGAAATTTATTTTTTTAGGAAAAACGGATTAGGAAAAATGGTCGGGAACGAAATTTCCCGCATCAGATAATAAAAGAAAATAGAAAATACTTCAGTGAAGATTGACTGAAGATGACTGCGTATTTTTCCCTCTGATTATCATTGTCAATGGGGTGATTACACTTTCAGGTATTGTTTTTTTTATTAATGGCTTTCGGAACGCATCCTTTGACCAAACTTTCAGGTATAATTTTTCAGAATTTTGAACAAAATGTCGAAGGAATATTAGACATTAGTATAAACTGTACGAAGACCGGGGTGATCGTTTTTCCGAAGCATTAGAATACATTGCTTTCAGCTAATACAGCATCAGAAGAAAATTTCAAATTTTGCACCTTTCCGACAGGCGGTGCTCCCCTTCCCCTTCCCCCTCCCTCCCCAGTATGCCTCTGGAACGAAAACAAATTAAGAGAAAGAAACTCGTGGCAGTAAATAATAAATGAACCATAAAATCTTCAAAAATTGCCCGTAAAATGTCCAGCTTTATCCCCTTACCCCCCCCCCCCCCTTCCCCCCGAAAAAAAATTTGAATCATTTTGGAAACCACAATGGGAACATTAATCTTATTTAGAATTTGTGTACGTCTAAGTTTATGAAACTTCAAAGTCATAAAAATGATGTTAGCAATCCTGGATGCCACCACCATATCCTCCATCACAAAAAAAAAAAAAAAAACGTTAAAATACGTATTGTCAGTTAAATCTTCATGGAAAATCAACCTCCAACCGATTGTCACTTTTATTTCGCCAGGCATGAGAACTAAAGTGACTGTTATTGACAATTCACTATTAAAAAAAAATTCAAAAAATGATTCTTTTTTTCAAATATGATAGGGCGGATATATAAAAATGGACAATAAGCAAACAAATTAAAAAATAAAATCTCAACAGCACTGGTAAACAGTAGTCAACAACCTCTTTCACACGTGTACCTATTGTGTACAACAAATTCATTCATTTGTCAAAACGATTTGATAATCATGTTTATTTTCGACCTTTTTTTTTCTCTCTCTGATTCCGTTTTTGTTCAAACACGGAGTGTAAGTGAAGCAATAACCACCGAAAAATCCGACACGAGATGTAAATTTAACAATCGTGACGAGAAAGTATAATAATAACAGACCCCGATACCTCAAGGGCTGATATTTTTAAAATTACACTCCCCAAATTTCAACAAGAAATAAAAAGTTAACCTGTATTAAATTTTAATAATTTTTTGCTTTGAAAATCTAATCATGATATTGCGAAAATGTGACAATATTGAAGTGTTGAAAATAATAAAATAGATAAAAACGGACTCCCTTTAACTATATTATTAGTTCGCGCCGTAAACGAAAGCTACGGTGCCAAGGGAGGGAGGAATAAATTAAAAACAATTTTTATATGTATAAAGAATTTGAATACCAAAGTTGTCAATGATTTAGGATATAATTCAACAACATGGTCAAGGTCGCCCAAAAGCTTTACATTTATAGGTTGTTTGGGTGTGTCTCCTTGGTCCACGGTGTCGTGCCAAACAGAATTTTTTTTTTTTTAAATTGCCAAAATATCACGGAACTTTTAATATGAAATTTTGATATATTGCTTCCAAATTAAGAAAAAAAAAACATACCTAATGTCAATTGCACAACGGATTAATGTCGGCATTGCAAACTAGAAGCTATAGAAATGTTAATTCTTTTAATCAATCATTCTTCTTTTATACGTAGCATTTTGATTCAAGCGGTAATTAAAATTATATTTTAAGGCATAATCGTGAATTCGATACTATTCGCTGCATTTAAAAGATGGGCCAGTTTTTTCTCGTTGTGGAATAAAAAAAAAAAAAAAAAATGCGAGTTTGGTTAATTATTGAATTACATTTTTCCCACGGATGCTCATTAAAACATATCATAATGGGTTAATATCTTTTTCACCTGTAGCTACATTATTTTTTTTTTCTTCGTAAATGGGAGCCTGTGCTAAACGGGGAAAAAATGTCATGCCTCAATCAAAATTTTTTTATAGATAAAATACTCCTGACCTCTTGCCTGTGTGGTTCATGTGATAAATGCCCGCCTTTAAAATGTTACAAGAAATGATGAGCTTCGTGTGAGTTTCATGCACGTATGAATTGTTTTACATGACCACTTTTCGCTGTAACACTGTAACAGTAATTAATAATTATAAAAATCAGTTTTGCGTTAGGTTTTAAATTGATTTTTGGATTCCATGTGCAAAAACTAAGTGGAACATTAATTGTTTTTAATTAATTTCGAGCTAAGCTTAATCAAAGCCTAAGTGGGGTTTTTTGGTGTACCGGTACTTAATTATAATTTATTAACGTTATGGCAGAAAAATCAGACGAAAAAAAATGTGGTCTAAAAACGCGAAATTTTGCTTTCCCGAAAAATTCATAAAATGCGGAAAATCCGGGAATCCCGATTTTCGAAAACTTGAAAATCTCGGGAATCCGAAAATCTGGGATTTTTAAAATATTAATTTCTCGAGATTCGAGAGCCTCGAAATTTTTTTTGGAGGAAAATCTCAAGATTTCTCTGGAGTTTTAAACTCGAGAATTCTGAAAGAGTTGGACCTAGGAGAAATATTTCCTGGATTGCATCGTTTAAATATTTCTCGGTTGAAAGTACTTAAACCACAGAAAATACAACCTTGACAGTCAGGAAAGTAAATTTTTTAACCTTTTTAGGCTGCAACCTACAAATCTAAAAAATTTCGTGATTTAGTAAATTAAATTGAGATAAAAATCTCTCAAGCTTACAACGGAATATTTCTCAAGAATCGGAATTTCCGGGAATTTTAAAAACTGGGTTCCCAAGAAATCGGGAGTATTGAAATTTTTGCCGAAAAACTCCCAAGACTTCACAAAAATTTTGAGCAGCAACTTTAGCTCTATATCAATTTTTGAATGACTAGTTTCCATGGCTGGTTCTCACGTGTAACTGAAGACAGGAGCGGATAAAGGAGTTTTTTTGGACGTCTGAAAAAAAATTTCAGGCACGCTTTTGGGCGCCATTTTTGTTCCAGTAGGGAAACAAATAATTTCTAAAAAAAAAATGATTATAATAGGAAGTTATCCGTATTTAATTAGTTTTAGAAACATAAAACCGATGAAAAAATATCAATAATTTTGATTTTTGATTATCAAATAAATAAAATTTAAAATAAGGAAAAAAATAATGGCTTGTATTTAACGGGGCGGTGTTTTTTATTGTTTCTGGCAGCATTTCACGGGCAGTATTTTTAAAATTTTTGGGCAATATATAAATATATATCAGGGCAGTATTATATTATTTGGCAGTATGCAACAGTTAAATAAAAATAAATAAATAAACAAATAAATAAATTTAAAAAAATAATCAAAAAAGAAATCAATGTACGTACTTAAGTCTTGGTTCACGGGCAAATTTGCACTACCCTGTATCCAATTTAAAAAAAATTTTTTACAGGTTGCTCAAGATTTTTAGGCGGTATAATATTTTTTGGACACGAAACATTCTTTTTTCTGCGTTATTTTTTAAGATACTAGTAAATACAGTATGTAAAAATTGGTCACAACCTCCTATTTTAATGACGTTTAAGGCGTAGTTAGAATTTTATGCTAAAAATAATTTATTTGGTTATTTTCATTTATTTTAGGCCCGAAAATGAACAACATTATATTCTCCCCCTTCCCCGTGTAAATTAAATTTATAAAAAAATACTGAAAGACTACTTTTTGATATTAAAATTAAAAGTGCCCCACAAAATCTATTTCGTGTTTCCTTGTAGGTATTGGTTATCAGATCCTAATTAGAACTTAAAATTAGCCTATGGAAAACGCATTGAAGGATCAAGAAATGGCATTATTGTTTCACAAGAAGCGAAATGTAAAATATTTTTGCATAATCTTGCCTTTTTTTGAACTTCCCACAAAAATATAGTCTCTTACAAAATTATTTGCACACCAAGTTTTTCCATGCTCAATTAATTTTTTTTTAAAAACCGTCACACTGCCAATTTTATCCTTACACTGCCAATTTTCCTCCATAACGGCTAATTTTTATTATTACACTGACAAATTTTTACTGCCCCCGGAATACTGCCGATTTAAATAAAATACTGCCCATATAAATATTAGTCAAAAATAATGAAATGTACAGCGGAACCCTTTTTTGATTTTCATTGGAACTTGATTTTCATTAGAGCCCTTTTAAATTTTCGTTGGAACCTGAGAGACCTCCTCAAGTCTTCAACTATTCTAGCCTCTTAAATAAATTAAAATAAAATAAAATAAAATCGAATTATGATGATTGATCATCCTTAAAATTAAATTTATCATATTTTTGGCACATCTAATGACCCATCATTGACGCCTACGCATCGATCCAGTTGGATGTGTCAATTTTTAAACATCTCATTCAAATCCACGTTTCAATGTTTTTTTCTCTTCTTATTTGAAGGCTTTGTTGATTTTAAACGCCTAAATCACCCACAAATTTTTATTGTTCTCAAAGAATGTTATTAGTCAAAAATTAACCAGCATTACAAATCCAAACGACGTACTACATGTATATTTTTTTTCCCTATAATCCAAACCTACCTCATTACTAAAAATAATAAGAATGCATACCGAGATTTAAAAAAAAAAAAAGATCCAGTCGTAATTATCGAAGTTCATAACATATAATAGCAGACGAAAAAAAAAAAAAAAACTTGCTGCATTTCTTGATTTTACCAAGGCATGCTTTAAAAAATCTTCATAAATTGTAAAAAAAAAAAAAGGCCCTTAATTAATTAACCGGTGATTAAGTTTAATCGATACATTCAAGGTTAATGTTTTTCGATAGGGACTAAGTATGTGACAAATGAAATCGAAACCGTTTTGATAAAAAGGACACAGAACAAAAAAAAAAAAAAAAAAGAGCGGTAGGTAGGTTTTCAATGTTGACAAAAAAAAATTGGAAAAAATATTTTTAATTTGTTAATTTACAGCTTGTCGACTTACCATAGTTAATCAATTCAAGAGAAAAAAATCGAATTCACCTCGAGCTAATTTCGTTTAATAAATTAGATTTGGATGTATTGATTGATGAGGAGTTTTAAAAAAACATTTAATGGACGTTTTTCTACTTTGAATAAAGAGAAATGAACGAAAAAAAAAAACGACTTATTTGGAAATTTGACAAGAATAATTGTTTTTAATTAAACAGCGCATTAATGGGTCCTAATGTTGATGTCGTGTTAATTTTTCATCGACGGGAAAAATATTTGACGAGATTATTTACGAGAAAAGGTGTAATTTTTTGTTTAAGAAGTAAAGATTAGGATTGAGTTGCCTTTAAATTTTACACATTCTCAACACTTTAAAGTTTTTTTTTTAAAGTGTGGAAAAAAATCAATTAGATCTCCAAAGATAATTATATTTCCAAAAACGTATATCTCTTTTTTCTTGGCTTTCACCCTTATTTCATCTTAAAGAGGATCGAAATAGCTTCAATTGTTACAAGAATGTATGTGCCTTTAAATCTTTATGGAGGCCCTTTCAAGAACGTAAGGGAAAGACAAGACTGAGGTTTTTTCAAATATACAATTCTGATTTCAAAAAGCTGCAGACAAAAAGAGAGAAATTTTGGTAAATAAAAAATTTCGCTGATGACGTATGATTTATGTCTTATCGCTGAAATCGTTACAAACTTTTTCAATGTAAGATTTGTCGTTATTTATTTAATCGACCTTTCTTACCGCATATTTATAGATAACAAAATAAAAATTCAAGATTAAGATTGAAGATTGCATACAAAATTGCAATGTGCTAAAATTTCATCAACAATGATTCATCCTTAGTGTTCTACTATCAATCAGAATCAGTAAAATAAATTAATCATATGCATTTTCGTACTATTCTAAGGGGTTCAAAAAGAAGGGTTGGGGTTTGCATGGGGTAGGAGTTTAGATTTTCTTTTCCTATGAAAAATTTTAAAAGGTTCAAGAAACGAATTGGATGTTAAAAATGTTGTTAAGTACTTATGGGCCTAATTTTATTATGGGACCGTTCAGGTATAACCTACGACGAATATCTGATATTTGAACACCCCTCACTCGCCTCAATTGTTACACATTTCCTAAAAGGTGCAAATACTGTAAATAAAAATGTAAACATTTTTCTCTTATATTTAGCCCCGTAAAAACAAAAAATTGCTGGGATTTGTTTTGGTTTGATGAGATATTTTTAATTTTCTTAATTAATGAATTCAGCAAGCTTGAAAGCTAGCTATGACTGACTACCCATCCGGATGTCCGGTGAATCTAGAGGAATAATTTTGCAGTGAAATAGTAAATATGTTACTGTTTTGATTGTACTTGGCCTACGAAAAAGGAGATGGACGAACACTCAACAAATCATGAGGTTCAAATTTTTGATCATGAAACTATTTCTGGCTGATGACTACGCCTGCACCAGTCAGCCGGAAAGGTTAAAAGGGAAACCGTTTTCAAAAAAAGTTTTTTCACTTCTGTTTTATAGCGAAGATTCCTCAACTTCTGGTTATAGCGAACTAGCTGCTGCACGCTAGGAAGGGAATATGCTCGCGAAAAAATGCAATAATTGTTGAAAAATATAACGTTGGGAAATTCGTAGTTTTATGATTTTACAAAAATGTAAAGAAATAACGCAAAATTTTCGGCTCTGAAAAGCTAGATAAACGCGAGATAAAAAAAATTAAAAATTTTCTGGTACCAGATACTCCAAATAAAACTGCTAAAAATTCAATCCTCATCCGTCTATTCATGCATCTATACATTCAATCATTCATCTATTCACTCATTAAACAAACATTGCACTGCCTAAGGTTCTAGTTCCTTTACATAACCGGCCGGTCAGCCGGGCGGTGAAAATTTTTTAACAATAAAAAAAGTTGATTTTTTTTTTTTTTTTATTATTATTTATTTCGTATTTTGCACATGAAAATGAGATCGGATCGCACCGAAACCGTGCCAAAACGTTTTGTCATGTTTAAAAGGTAAAGATTCGTTATTGAAAATGTATGAAAAAGTCTTTATGGTGCCTAAATTTGATATATTTTTTTAATGTTTTCGAAATAAAAAAATAAGACGCCATTTTTCTTTTTGTTGTTGAAATAGTTTGCGGTTTCACCGCTAGAGCGCTGCACTAGTCTCTCGGAAATAAACATTTTTTTTTTTTTGCGAAAACAATTAAATATTATCAAATATAAGAACTATTAACTGTTGTTCATGCATTTAATACCATGGAAATTTATCTCTGAACATAACAAAATGTTTTGGGTACGGTTTCGGTGCAGTTAGACCCCATTTTCATGTATAAAATATTGGATTGAAAAAAAATTTTTTTAACATTTTTTTTATCGTTAAAATGTGTACACCGCCCGGCTAACCGGCCGGTTATGTAAACGAACTAGAACCTTAACACATAAAATTAAAAAAAAAAAAAAAAAAAAAAAAAAAAAAAAATTAAATTAAATTTGATCTGCGTACAGATACAGACAAACGAACATACGTAAAGCTTAGTTCTCGACCATTTTTAATAAAAAAAACTAATTCCTAATTTATTTTTTCTAAAAATGTTGATTCCTAAAATATTTTTCTAACCATTTTTTTCTCAAATTTTCAATTTTCCCACAATTTTTTGATTCCTAAAATAAAATTTCCTAAAATGAATATTTTTCCTAATTTTTAAAACCCCTAAAAGAGATTTTAGGAAATTTAATTTTAGGGATTTTAAAAAATTTTATTTTAGGAATCAAAAAATTTTAGAAAAATTAAAAATTCGAAAAAAAAAGTAGTTAGGAAAAAATCTTTTAGGAAAATTAAAAATTGGAAAAACAAAAAAATAATTAAGAAAAAAAATTTAGGAAAATTAAAAATTAGAAAAAATATGGTTGGGAAAACAATTATAGGAACTAAAATTTTCAAAAAAAATGGATTAGGAAAAATGGTAGGGAGTCATAAAGCTTTAAAAAATTAAATTAAATTAAAATTTTCCTTGCAAACAACTCTACACGAAACTTCCACCTTTATAGGTATAAAACAATGACCTAAATTAAATTATGGACATCGCTTTACAGCACAAAAACTCGAAAAGTTGGTAAAAGTACTGGCCCAAAACCCTAGCGAAATATTAAATTGGATCAAGTTTGAATTAGTGTTGATAAAACCGACTGAAATGTACCGCCTATCAAGACTGGAGTTATAACCGATTTGCTGACGTCCAGTATTGGAAAATTTACCAAAAACAAAATCAATGTTAAATCAACAGAAATTTTTCCCGACCTTGTTTTTCCAACTAAAATTTCCACCAGAAAATTCGAATTTTTTAATTTTTAAATATCGGATAAAAAAAAAAAAAAATCCCTATTATATTTATTTTGCTCATACTGTTATTATTTAATTTTATTTAAGATTAAAAGATTAACTTGAGAATGAACCTCTTTCTAGAGTACATCTCATTCCCCCATAACAAGCAACAAGGAATTACTTGCTGAACCAAGGTAAAAACATGGTTTTTTTCGTTGATAAAACACAAAATAAGATAGGCATCAAGCAGGGCCGAATTAAGCAACACAACCAAGTCGGCGCTTAGGGCAAATTGCTAAGAGATTGATTGCCCTGCACATTGTGTAATAGCATGTTTTCGTATCTAATAACAAATCATCTGGATCTGAATTCCGTTTGCCACGTACTCATCTTTTTTGTAAAGTTGCCTTGTCGGTGCAAAACAGGAGATTTATATATCAGAATTTTAAACTTAAGGTATGAAGTCATTTACATTTTGCCATATATAACTACGTTGCGAGTTAGTAAATCTTAGAAATATTTTTGTTTAACGCAATTTTGATCGGTAATCAACACTTTAACATGGTTTTTCGATACATTTTTTTTTTTTCCTAATCTCGAATAAAAAATCGCTATGTGCACAATGAAGCACAATTTTGTGTCTTATCGACGCGAATTATAATTACGAGTTTGTAAAATTAATTACATAGTAAAAAAAGTTGAATATGGATCTTGTTAGGATACAAATCAAAATAAAATTTTAAATATAAGAAAGATATATAGCATCGCGTGAACATTTCGACTTTATAAAATCTTTTAGCTAATTTAAGTAATGGCAAGGCTATAGAAAGCTGTGTAAAAATAAGAGAAAAATATCATAAATATTCGGTAGTTGCGTTAAATCATTTTCCATTTGCTGCCCGAATTTAAAAAGGAAAAAAAAAAATCTCGGGGGCGAGCCGATATTAAAAAGAAGACATAAGTATAGACCAGAACTGTTATTAGTCTTTAATGCGAGTTAATTTGAATAATTAGATGATAAAGTAAAGTTTAAAAGATAAATGTGGTTAAATTTTTTTTTTAACCGGAAAAAAAGGTATTTTAAAACCGCGAAATGTCATTTTTTTAATATAAACGATTTATACAATGTATTATACAATCGGAGGTGAGGCAGATAAATTGCGTTAGACCTACCCATGTGCAGTTTGAATTGCCTAAACTAAATTGATTGGAAGTCAGCACCCTATCATTAGCAAGGCAACTAGCCGTCGTCGACGGCCGAAGTTCACACATGGAGTACCTACTGAACCATAAAAATATTTAAATTAACCTCCGATTAATGCCACCACCCACTGTCCACTTTTTTTTTTATACTTATGCCTTTCATTTCATTTCCTCGGCTTCCTATATATCTGATTATTTGTTTGTCATATATTTTATTTCATTCATTAAAATGGGCGATAGTTAAATTATACTGATTCAAAAAAATTTGAAGTGGCTGATATTTTGCAGGCATGATAAAGCGGGGAAAAATAAAATGTTTAAAATTTCCCTGATTATTTTTATCACTGCTTCCATTATCTTTAATTTTTGCGTACCACTGCACTCATTAAGTTGCAACCTTTCAAATAAGTTTTTTTTTTTTTTTTAACTATTTGTTCTTAAAATAAATGGGGTAAATAAACGCGCCATAAATCGTAGTAATATTTGCAATCCAGTCCAGATCTTGGCCCGATTGGTCTTTCAAAAAAAATATCTATATATTAAAACGCTAAGACCCCCCCAAACGTATTTCCAGTCGCCCTGCAGTCCCTATCCGACCGATTTTGACGACCTTTTTTTTGAATGAAAGCTCTTGGCGCGTAGATTTGCCCAATTGGTCGGGATTTTTAAAATTTTCCCGGGTTTTCCGGAAAAGTCGGAAAAACACCCCCAAAACGTATTTCCAGTCGCCCTGCAGTCCCTATCCGACCGATTTTGACGACCTTTTTTTTGAATGAAAGCTCTTGACGTGTAGATTTGCCCAATTGGTCGGGATTTTTAAAATTTTCCCGGGTTTTCCGGAAAAGTCGGAAAAACAACCCCCAAAACCGAACTGAACACGCCTAACAACTCATAAACAACCGAACCGAACACCAAAGTGGCAGATTTTTAAGATTTTTAGATTAACTAGAAACAGGGGTGTAACAACAGGGGGGGTTGGGGGGGTCATTGTCCCCCCTAAATTGGAAAAAAATTAACATGGGAGGCATAGGAATTGTCCCCCCCCCCGGGAAAAATTTTTGTATCCCTCACACACGACTTGACCCCCCCTTGCCAAAAAACATTGTTACACCCCTGACTAGAAATATGAGGGCTAATAACGGAGAAATCGAGTTCGCTGTCCTCATAAAAAATCGGAGACGGGACGTATCCTACACTTTGAAAGCAGCCTGACGTTGCACTCCGCAATGTTTAATAACATCCGAAACTAACATTATTTCCGAAATTTATGGGACCAAATTTGATTTGAAAACAATTAGTGAAACTTTCCCTAAAATAACGATTTTGTTAATTAAAAACGATCATTGCAGTATCATTAGTAACAAAATTATTGCCCTTTTATCAGGTACCTCTTGCACTTACGTAAGCATAAAAATCCTCATCACGTAAGAAAAACAAGAAATGCTCCAATATCCCACAGAATTTTAGATAGTATTGAAATTGGGTCATTGCCTCCACATACCTTAACCCTTAAACCAGGCGCTATTGTTATTTTGTTGAGAAATTTTTGATTCCGAGGAAGGGCTTTGAAATGGGACTCGCTTGATTGTAAAAAATATGTCTGATAATATTTTAGAATCGGAAATAATTAAAAAGTTGGAAGAAGAATTCTACTTCCTTAAATTGACCTGAGACCTTCTGATTCATCAACACCTTTTCTATTCAAAAAACGTCTATTTCCTATCCGCCTTGCCTTTTACATGACAATCAATAACTCAACAAGCCCAAACTTTCCAAAAGGTCGGCGCATAAATGCCGGATACTGTTTTTAGTCATGGCCAACTCTACGTGGCCAAATCTAGAACCTCTTCCTTCGATAATCTGAGGCTGGAAGTCATTCCGAAAGTAGTAAAATTTTAAATGTCGTTTATAAAGAGGTACTGGGCAGTTAGCAACGAATGACGGGCCGTCAAATTTTGACGGGGTGGCAGCTAGTTTTTCATTACTAGCATAACAATATTTCAAAATCTCTCCAACTGAAGATCTGAATGGACTGCATGGAACTGAATGGAATGCATTTCTTGCAATTTTCCACATTATTCAAATTATATAAAAATTATTTTAAATCCCCTTTTAACAGCTTTGAACCCCTGACGTAGAACAGTAATAAACGATAAGGAACGGCATAAAACAATATAAATGATTTCATCTGTAAGGTTAGCATGAAGCAAGATCCCCCAAAGTCAAAGTTCAATTACTCTAGAGAAGTACACTTATTATTGTGACAACTTCTCCCAAGTTCGGATCACCCCGGACTTCCTTGTTAAACGCTCTATGATACGATATAATCACAATGTTTCACAATAAACAATACCGAATTTATCTGATCCAGGAAAAATTCGATTATTATAAATATTAGCACTTCATAGATAAAGCTTCAAAAAGTTCTTTACATTGGCATTGTGAACTTCATAATTTAACGAGGAAAAAGTTTGTTTAAAAGTGAATAAACCGAGTGAATATTGTGCACCATCTCATTAAATATTGCATCATTTTTTTAAAAACTTTTTACTTCACAAATTATCATCATGATGCACAAAATGATTTTCCCATTACCAATATTAATCATTGTGACAATTATTTTGATATTTCTGCTACTAGCAACAAATAAATATGTAGCCATATTAATATTAACTGCACCAACAACTTTAGGAATGATGATTATAATAACTGCTGCTCTACTAGAATAGTATAGACAATAGTGTTAAATATTGTGCATTGATTTTTAACATTGAGACATGAACCGAGAATCAGAAGCCAGTCAATATCCAACGATCACTTCATTAATCAACAGGGAGAATGGAGGAATTCATGACTTTTTGCCTGAGCCACAATCGCCTACAGCTGTAAATCATTCTACACATCTGTTGAATATACATATAAACCAAATGTCTTATTGAATTGTTTAATATAATACTAATTTATTTTTTATAATTTAAAAACATTTGCTTGCACAAAATTTTTTAAAAACAATCCAAACATTGCTCTTTCCTGAATTATTTAAAAATTAAAATGCCAATGTCTGTTTAAATGTGAAATAAATAAAGGATCCTTTAAAGGATTCTCGCTTTGTAGGTTGGTGTAACACAAGAATTTTAGGACTGGATAATATTGCGGTCTAGATTGAAATGATTAAGTTATGATAGTATTCATATCCTGACATAATTTAAGAGAAGGCTTCCCATAAAAGTTTAATTTTCTCAGTGTATACTATGGCTTGGTCTAAAGTTCAGGCTTGTAGTACAATTTTATATACCTTACCAACAAATTAAGTTTAAAATATTATCTCCTTTTTATTTTCAAACGCATAGGCAATACTGGTTAATATTTATTCCTATATCTTGAATTAAAAACCAAATCCTTAGGGCTGTGTCTAAACGAAAAAACCAAAGGACAATGTAAAGCTTTTTAAGAAAGCTCCAAATAACCTCTTATAACTTTTTAGATTGGGAAAATACATAAAATGCATTTGAGTTCGCCACGTGAAATTCAAAATCATTTTTGAATTCCAAACGGAACTCAAAACCAAGAATACCCCTGACTCATAACTCCTTACAGGAAGGCTATAAGCTTATTTTGTTTTGTTATTGGATACAAATATTCAAACCGCAATGAGATTCGTAATAGAAGTCTAGAGAAACATGCAATATAGGTTTATACCAAATGAAAAAATGTCCTCAAAATTTGTGGCACCGGAGCCAGAAGTAATGTTATAAAAAATAACAAAGTAACTTACGAACACATGATTTATTATTCCCCACATTCCACACGTTATTCCATTATTCCACATGATTCGACACCGATCACACACTGAATCAATATTTCCACGAATATTTTTATTATGTCGTTATTTGTTGTTTACTTCTTCAGTTTAAGGCAACAAGACGTTTCCGAATCCTTAAAAGGAAAATATTTTTCCGAGCAAAAAGACTTAACCACATCCAGATGGCAGCACCGAAGTATCGTTTATTTACATTTTAGTAATGCAGTTTTAAAAAAATTTTCTTTTTAAATTCTCTTATAAAAGCTTTATTAATCCATCATTTATATGAAATAAGCAACAGAATAATGTAGACATGTAACTCAAGATCTTTTTAATAGCTTTTAACATGAAACCGAAAAATGGGGACCACATTAGGTTATGTTTACATGATGAATTTAGAAATTCATAAGACAAAAATGATTTTATTAAACTGGGATTAAAAGCAGAAAAATGCTTTTGGTTTACCAGGCTAATAGATATAGTACTTACAACTTTTGAATGATCAAAACTAAAAAAAAAATGAATATCAAATTAGAGAATGATTTTTTCGGTTGTTCTGAAAACTTTAATTTTAAGGAAGAAATTCAGTTACCAGGTAATATTTTTAAGCTGTGTTTAAAATGTTTTCAGACAAAATTAATCTTAACACATTACTCATTAATAAAATTTCAGATGGTACAATCACAGATAGCAGAGAATTACCAGAAGGTAATGGTTTGGAGAGGAAGATAAAACAAGAGCCTGTAGATGACACAAATGATCACCGAGCCTGGAATGATAACGCTGATAAAGAATATGAATTACTTGATAGATGCACACCATGCTTTATTAATTTACACCGAGGAATAAATATGAAAGATATATCATCATGCCTTATCTGCCGCTCTCTCAAGCCTTTAATATCACCCATTATTCTTAAAAAAGAAAAATTAAATAGTAGTTTTTATGTGCAAGACAATGAAAGTAATAATAATGTAAACGTACTAGTTTCAAATCCAGTTCACTTTCCTGGTAACGAAGAAATTGATAGTGATGGGAAAAAAAATTATAAATGTGAAATATGCTTTAAAAAATTTTCAAAAAGATCAAATTTAAAGAAACATAATATAATTCATTCTGGTATAAGGCCGTTTGAATGTACTGAATGTTCACAAACTTTCTCTCGTAAACACCATCTAAAAGTTCACTCTCGAATTCATACAGGTGAAAAACCTTTTTCATGTGATGAATGTAAGCAGTCTTTTTCTCGAATGTTTTTGTTAAAAATCCATCAAAGAACTCATACTGGTGAGAAACCCTACAAATGTACTTTCTGTGAACAAGCATGTGGTGATAAAAGTAGTTTGACAAAACATATGAGGACTCATACAGGAGAAAAACCCTATAAGTGCACGATGTGCCCGAAGGGATTCATCCAAAAATCGCATTTAATTAATCATAAAAGAATTCATACCGGTGAAAAACCGTTTAAATGCGATTTTTGTTCCTTAGCATTTGCGTGGAAATTAAATTTAAGAAATCATTTAAGAATTCATACCGGTGAAAAACCGTACGAATGTGAATTTTGCACAAAAAAGTTTTCTTCGAGAGGAAATTTAGTGATTCATGAACGGAAACACACAGGAGAAAAACCGTATCTATGTTCTTTTATGCGATTCGTTTGCCAACAAGCATATAGATGCCATCAAGCTTTCGCGGATAAAGGTAGTTTAACGAAGCACATGAGAATTCACACAGGAGAAAAACCGTACAAGTGCTCAGAATGCGCTCATGGTTTCAGTAGAAGTGAACATTTAACAAATCACATGAGGACTCACACCGGTGAAAAACCGTATAAGTGTAACGAATGTGAAAAATCCTTCGCCTACGATTTCAATTTGAAAATTCATCAGAGGAAACACACGGGAAAAAGACCTTATAAATGTAGCGAATGTCCGAAGACGTTTGCGACAAATACGAATTACAAAACGCATTTAAGGACTCACACAAACGAAAGACCGTACAAATGCGGATACTGCCCGAAAGCCTTCACCCAAAAGGGAAATTTGAATAAACACTTGAAGAAACACGAGGAAAAATTATCTAGGCCATCAGAAACGAAAGCTGTGGTAGTTAAAATGGAAGTGGAGGAACATTCATATCAAGAGGAAATACCGGGCAATGTTTGATTTTAGGAAATGTTAATTTAACTTTTTATCTAGTCAATAATGATGAAGATTGTCATTATTGTTATACATAATTTATTTTTGTAAATTGTTTTATCCGTTCTAAAAACAGTTATGGAAAATTAAAATTTTTTATAAAATTTTAAAAATTAAATTGAAGTTGAAAAAAGAAAGTGAGTTTTTTCGAACGTTTTATATCCATCGGTGTTATACGATAAAATCATACTTACCTTCCAAATCTCTAGTCCGCCTTTCTGTACGTTAAAGTGTTGTCATGACTACTAGTCATGTTTATATTTGGACAACGTTGCGAAGAAAAAAAAACGAGTAACAAACCTCACAAATTAGAAATTATTGCAAAGCAGAATCTTTTCATATTTAAAATAAACGATATCAGTACAAAAGGCACCTATTTTCTTCTTTACATAATAAATTGCGGGTTTACAGAAACGCCTTAAATAATGCGATTAGGCTGAAACAAACCATACCAGTGTCAAGGGGACATACATTCATTTAAAATCTTTAATTTTTTTTCTCTGTATTAAAATTAAAAAGCGGAAAAAAAATGTAGTTTTTGTTCCTCATTGGTTATTTCTTCGGTGATTTTAAGATATTTTTTTCCTTTAAAAAAAAAATGTACGTAGCACCTAGCTTTAAAAAAAAAAAATTCAAGTTAATTTTCAAAGAAATAAAAAAAACTGCTTTTCTCTTTTGATAATTATGAGTAAACTTTTTTTGAAGTTTGATTTTTGAAAAATGTTTGAAAAACTTTTCCCCGAGAATATTTTTTCCGCTGTATATTTTCCTTGCTTCAAAAACCTGAATGACACTAAAAGCCTACTTTTTATAATATGAGAAATACTTTTTATAACTTTTTTTGTTGGCTATAATTCGCTGCAGTTTTAATTGCTATTCTTGATTAACCTAGTCTCAAGAAACGACTTTTTAGTTTAACTTACCGCCGAGCTCAAGTTGTAACCTGACTGAATGTTTCAGACATTTTAGGTAGTACAATTCAGCAGCAACAGCTGAGAACTTTCTTCTCCAATTTCTTCCTCAAACGGCCAGTTTTTTCTCTTCAAGTTTCTTCTAGTCCAAATTTCTCTTTAAAATCCCCGAACTTTTTTTTTCTAACTTCTCGAATTTTATATACCATATTCCCAAAGGTTAAAGTCTGGCGACTATTTAATTTAAAAAAAAAAAAAATTCTAGCCATTTTTAAGGAAAAATAAAAAGTTTAATCACGTGAACAAAATATAATTAACTATATAAATCAAAACTAAGTACTGTATTTATTAACATTTAGATAAAAACTCTGTTTTGGTATCATCCTCATCTTCTTCGTAAATCTTCCCCCGTACAGAATTACTTGGAGGTTTACTGGTTTTCCTACTCAATTGATTGGACTTTCTGTTTAAAAGATAATCGAGATCATGAGATATCCTATCTAACATCCCTTCCATGTGGTCATCAGTTTTGCCTGACGGTTTGTCTTTAGAATCGCGCCCTTCCGGTTGCTTCCTCTCTACTTCTCCTTCCGGCAAAGAAGAACTATCAGTTTTTTCGCTGTTGCTGCAATCCTCTTCGATTTTGCTTTCCTCCGGGCTTGTTTCTTTCCCGTCGGGGTCGCTGCATACGATTCCCTCAGTTTCTTGACCTGTGATCCCTAGTACAAAGCTTCCCGTATTGCTAACTCCGTTGCAGCAAATGGGGTCAGCCAAAACCTCCGACATTTCAACGATTCGACTCTGACAAGGTTCCACGTCGACGCTGCAAAGCACGATGGCCGGAGTGTCAACTTCTTGTCCGGTTAGTTCGTTCTTTTGGTGAGTCGTTATCACCCCTAATTCTACGCAAACCCTCGTGGTTATGATTTCCTGAGAAGTGACCGGAGTTTCACGAATGTAACATTGAGCAACGTCAGGTTTCGGAAGCGTCCCGTTAGGTTTCTCAAACCTCCACGTCTCTTCCGGAGCTGGATCTTGTTCCACATATTCGTTGAACCCCTTGTCATGGAATTTAAAGGATGTCATGGGTTTATATCTACTTGGACTGGTCGGTTTTGGTTCTGGTTTACTGTCTTCCAAAGAACCGTCTCCACTGTACACGTAGGTTTCTAACGTGCTGGTTCCACCTTCGTCGTTCCCAACCAAACGAGTTTCCGACATCAGTAATTGTTCGGAAACGTCTACGGTGTTAGAATTGCTGTTACGAAGTTCTCGTCCCCGAATCGGTACGACCGAGGCTCGACGAGGTGCAGCTCCTTCACTTTCAGCATCTCCATCTTGTTTAGTAAAAACTGTAAACAAAATAAAAAGGCGTCAAAATTAATTAGTGAAAGAGAAGGCAAAAGTTTCGGTGGAATGGAGGGAAGAATTGATTTCCAAGTAACCCCGTAAATGTACAAACATTTTTGCAGGTTTCGAAATTTTTGTAAAATTTCAACAAATTTTGTAATATCTTCTTTCGGGCAGAAGGGGTCCCATTATATTATCTTTTCTATATATTCGCTAAAGGTTTGGATAAAAAATCTTTCTCTGGAGCTTGAAGACACCTGAGACAGGCTTACAGGCATGTAGTAGGGGAAGGGGTAAAGAGAGGACACAGCTTTCCTAAAAGGAGGTATGAAATTTTCTGGGAATTTTTTTGGCGTGTAAATATTGGGGGTCGTCCACAAAACACGTGAGCACTTTAGGGGGGGGGCGGCTTTACATATCTAACGTTAGCATTTGTCTCATGTAATAAACATGTCAAAATGAAAATAATTTAAATTTTTAAATGATGTAACTTAACTCACTTAAAAAAAAAAAAAAAAAAAAAAAAAAACTTTCAATTTTACTAGCGCATTTTCTCTAAGTTAAAAAAAAAAAAAAAAAAAACATTTTTTTGCCAAATTTAAGGTCAGAAGAATTTCAGATTTTTAAAATGTTTAATATTAATTTTTTAAAAAAATTTTAAGGGGAAGGGATAATCGAAATCTAGCGTAATTTTAGGGGGGGGGTCCTGAATCCTAACTTTTGCTAACAAGGGGAGAGAGGGAGTAAAAAATGGCCAAAATAATGCTCACGTGTTTTATGGACGAACCCTAGGGAAAATGCATGATTTTTTTTTTTAAATTTTCCCAATTTTACTTGTGATACAAAAATCATTTAGAAACCTCCTTTGAGCTCCCCCTAGCCCCTCAGACGGCCACAGGGCTGTTCATAAGTATACATGCACAAAAACTGGTGATGCCGATATTTTATCGATATATCGAAATATCGGTATATCGAAAGGAAAAAAATAGACTTTTTTTCGATATTAAGTTTCATATCTATATGCGATAACGATATTAAAACGCCAATATGATAAAATTGCAAAAAATTTTCTAATTTTCTAATTTTATTTGAAAAGCTAAAAAATTTTCCTTTTTTGGCTTTTCAAAGCCGGAAAAAGCATTTTTTCGGCCCTTATTTCAATTTTTTGGCTTTGCTGACTGCAAGAAAAAAATAGTGCGTGACTAAAAAAAAGGTCTTTTCTGACCCAAATATCGAAATATCGATATGTTTCTCCACGATATATCGATGCGGCGATATTTTATTTTTCGATTTTTATCGATAACGATTTCGATATTTTTTTAAAATATCTACATCACTAAAAACAGAAATGTCAAAGCGACTGGCCTGCGGCCGATCTCTCTTGAACCCATTTAGCCCGTCGGGCTGGCTACTGGCCTGCCTAACGACCCTGAAAGCTGGTAGATTTGTAGAAAAGCTCATGGACGGGTCTACATGATTTAATGTTGCAGTAAGGAAGAATTTTTATTTTTGCAGAACTTACAGCTAAGCGGACTAATGACGGACTCCGAGCTAAAATCGTCGTCCGGAGTGGTTGGATCCATTTTTAACTTTTTCAATAATTTACCGTGAAATGGCGATTCACTTTTTAAAATATAACAAAATAAAATTACAAAACCCTGAAAAGAAAAAAAAAATTCCATTAGGCTTAAATATCAGAACAAGAGGGAAAGTTGGGGCTTAAAAAGCAGCATCGAGAAGAAAATCAGGAGAAACGTTTATGTAAAACTTACCAATAAGGCACTTGCTGAACCAAAAAAATATTGAGATGAAATATCTAAAACATTTATGTAGAAAATACTAGCAGATTCCATGAGTATCATCGAAAGGAAAATAACTCCGCCACGTTTAAGCATACCGAGTCTAAAACGATAAAAAAAAAGGAAAAAAATGTAAAAGAAAAACTCATCTAAAATTAGTCTGATTCATTCATATTATTTTTAGACATTAACCTTCGCAGAATGGCTTTGTTTTTATCGTCATTCCTCGAAGACAATAAATAAAGCTTTCGAATGACGTTGATGTAAAGGAACACAAAAAGAAGTACCATAACAACCACGGAACTAACAAAGACGTTGAATATCATCGATCCTTTTATAATCCACCACGATTTCAGATTCCATCCTGTTGAATGATGGCCTAGGAGATTGCATAAAACCGCCAAAACCGGAACGCCTAGAGGAAAAAAAAAAAAAAACATTATAAAAGCAGAACAAAAAGAAATCCAAAAAATTCATTTTTGTACAAACCTGTTATTATACAGACCACAGTTTGCTTCATATTCCTAACAGACGGCAACTGAATAATTTCCGTATAAACTATCATAAGCTTACTCAAATGAGACGAGAGGCCGATCAATAAAAAAATTTCAAGAAAAGTCGTGATCAAAGGAAAAACGGTCTGAAATATACATATAAAAAAAAAGATGAGTAATTGCTACTAATTAAAATAAATGACGGAACTTATCGCAGTCCTTTTTATAAATGGTCCGAGGATCGACGAAATAAAAAAAAAAAAAAAGAGGAAGAAAAATTTTAATAATATTTTTATAAAAAATTACCTTAGGAACGGAATGTTGGACGGAATAAATAAAAATACTCATGGCACCGGCAGTGGCTAAACAGCATTGCATTTTGAGGAACACCAGGCATGTTTTATGTCGACACCAGTAAGGCAAAAGTAAACAAAGAGTTAGCAGAGATTGAACTAAACAGCATCCGCAACCGAAAACAACTGTGAGGTGCTCGTTTTCGCCGGAATTCGACGACACCTTGAAACGAAAAAAAAAATTATTATTCCTAAAGAAAAAAGAATTGAAATTAGAAAAGTATTTTAAATTTCCTATCGGTTACCTTATGAGTTTTAGAAACAAGTAACACAGCGTAAGTACCAGTCTTCTTACAATGACACCTCGTCATATTTCCAGAGATCAGTTTCCCAGTGCATGAGTTCAAATCCCACGTGCCTCTGTAACTCGCGGTATCTGTAACGGCGCAAGTCCAGTTCCATAAATCTGGATTTGCGTCTTTTATAATATGATCTAAATCTATATCCGCCCAATAACTACCCTCTGAAGGAACTATTCCATATCGGTTACGTCCCAATTCCACTGTTAATAACCTGGAGTTTATTTCGTACTCTAAATCGGTCCCATCACTTAAAAAAAAAAAAAAAAAAAAAAAAAAATTCAAATACATAAAGATGAAAAAACAAAAATTTGCTCTAATTTTCTCAGTTGCATACCTGAATTTAGCTAAATATCTAACCGGTAAAAACTGAGAAATATTTTGGTAACTAGCAATTAGAATGGTAAAGCTTCCGTTTCCGAAGGTTTCAGTTCTTGTAGCATCTACATGTAAACGGATTTTGTCATTCAGCCAGGACGGATGCGCCTCACTTTTGGGCGGGAACATAAGGTTGTTGTAAATGTCTCCGCAAGCTAAAGATGTTATTTCTACAACCAACGAATTCATATTCAAATAAAAAGAATGTGGACTCGAAGAAAGTGAACCCCAAATGATTCCTTCACGCTTTATTAAATTTTGGGCAGTTTTTACTTGCTAAAATAAAAAAATAAAAAAAAATTAGTACAGAGGATTTCCAACTTTTTTTTTTTAAATTTCATAATTTTACCTTTTCATCTATAATCGAATATTCGTGACTAAGTAGTACGTTTATTATGTTATAAAAAATTCTAGCAGAATTAGCTAAATCATTCAGGAAAGAAGATTGGTTCAAATATTGTTGAACTTCTGATAAAATAACTAAAAACCGTTCGCTTTCACCGGGAAGGAAAGAAGTGCGTTTTGAAACTTCGTTGAATAATTTATTTAACGTGTCTGTACCATTGGTAACTGCATATCCTAAAGTCAGCCTTGTAAACTAAAAAATAAAAACACAAAAAACATTTGAAAAAAAGATTCTCAAATTATCAAATTAGATAATGTAAAAAAAAAATTAAAAATTCTCACATTATTATAAATGAGTTCAACATCCGAAGACAGGCACCCTGCGAAATCAGGCAACAGCCATTGCGAAGTATTGACGTTAGTCTTTCTACAACTCCTTCTGGCTAGACCGCCCAAATGTAAAGGGCAATCAGCTATAGTTTCCTGCCCAGGCGAAGTCGTCTGCCAAGCAACACCGAATTTCCCTTCCGCTGGACATAATGAAACTGTACTTTTATTAACCACTTCGACATTAATTTTGAGCTCCGTTGTAGCTCCTGTTCCCTGTGCCTGACAGGTATAAGTGGCAGATTTCTGAAATATAAGAGATCTTATTTAGAAAAAAAAATTCACAAAAGAGATTTAAATAACAGTTTAAATAGGCAAGCCAGACTTTCATAAATGTGCTCAGATAATGTTGGGGGTCGTCCATGTATTACGTAACGCCTGGAGGGGGTGGGGGTCGAAGTAGGTGTTACGCGTTGTTACGGGGGGTGGGAGGGAGCTGGGCCATGCGTTACGTAATTTCAATATTAAAATTATTTCAACTTTATTTCACTCTTTTAAAAAATTTTTCCAGTTATATTCTTCAAAATAAAAAAATAAAAAATTTTTTTAACTCGTAAAATCTGATTAAAATTTATCAAGAAGCTGAAAGATTGATTTGACTTCAAAAACGAAATTTAAATATTTTTCAAGGGGGGGGGGGGGGGGGGGTTAGAACCCGTGTTACGTAATAACGAAGGGGGGGGGTACAGGTTGCTTTACCGGTGTGTTACAAGGGAGGGAGGGGGGTCAAAAGGTGGACTATTTTGCGTTACGTAATACATGGACGACCCCATACAGTTTTGGTGATCGAGGCCAAAATAAATAAAAAAATTAGCAAAATATGCTACAGTCACATTTTTTTGCAAAATTCTTCATATTTTAGTCCTCGAGCACAGCAATTGTTAGTTATAAATAAATTTTAATTTCAGTTTCGTAATCTGCATATAATAACAATAAAAATTTTGATATTCCGGCCTTTATGGGAATTGCGATTTCGAAATTTTTATATACCCAGGGACACGATCAAATGGCGTCCAAAAAATGTGAAAAAATTCAGGGAATTTTCTATGGGTTGCTTTAAAAGAATTCGGGGGTTTTATTTGCAGAAATTGAAAGATTCGTAAAAATAGGGTCACCCTAAGAATAGCGGAGTTCTTTTTCTCAATTAGTTTAATATTTTCTGTTTTTCTGTTTTCCGTTAAATTTTTTTGTTTCAACTAATTTCAAGTTGACCTAGTTTTTCCAAAATCAATGCTTCGGCGAATTCGGAAAACATTTTTTACGAATCGGAAATAGTTGGAAAAACGCTTTTAAATCAGATGTACAAATTCCAAATTCCCGACGTTTTTGAATTCCCGGTAATCGGGAATTCCCGTTTTGGTTAGCTTTTCATTTCTCGAGAATCGAGAAATTGACACTAAATTGCCGGGAATCCCGGGAAAGCTGTGAATTTATTTAAAAAGAAAATAACTCTGATCTCCATATTTTCGGGAAGTAAGTCCGGAAATAAGCGGAGCCATGTCGAAAAAAAACTTTCTGTGCTGTTTAAAGGGCACGCTTTAGGCGAAATAAGAAAAAATCATTTCTGATTTTTATAACTTTTTTTTAAAGTATTAAAAATTATGTACGATAAATAGTCAAAAAGTTGATAAAACAGATATTATTTCCGTTCCCGGGAAAAACTTGTCGATCCCGGGAATCGAAAATTCTCAAAATCCATTCCCGGGAAGCGGGGTTGCCAGGAATGGAATTTTTCTCCATTTTGAGATCTCGGGAATTCTCGAGACAGGAATTCCCGGGAGGAATCTCTAATCAGATGGTAAAACCCCTTTTTTCGATCAATTAAATTTTCGGTGCGGTCTAGTCATTTTTTCCTTCCAACTAATTATAAGTTGATCTAGTTTTCCCGTAAAAAATTGAATTGTAACTAATATTTGGCGGAGATTTGATTGGCTGAACTGAAAATGTCTGACTTAGTTCCTAAATATTTTACTCACCTGAATATCAGTAATTTCCAAAACGCTACCCGTATTGACAACACCATTGTAATGACTTAAATACAAATCCTCCCAAACCTCCTTTCCAGGAACCATTTTCAAAAGTTTATTATTTTTAATCCAAGCATACCCAAATTTTTCTTTGTTTGGTCGGTTGTTTAAAGGTATGCAAACGACGTCAAGACTTGCTCCCTTCGGAAAAAAAAAGAAAGAAAATTTTAGTCAAAAAGAATACAGATTAATTAACATGATTTATTATTAAATTTTTTAATTACCCTTTCTACGGTTGCGCTCATGGGTGTCAACCGTATCTCCGGAGCACTTGCAATATTTACATGGATCTCTTTGCATTGCTGAAATCCCCAATCACTAACGTGACACGTATAAATCCCCTCATCCAAAGAATGAGCTTTGTGAATAACTAAAATGTATTGATAAATTCCTTCGGAGAGGTTAATCAAGTGCACGGAAATGGATCGTTTTGCCTTGGATCTATCGATATCAACACCATCCTTGAACCATGTAAAATTCATATACACGGATCCTTGAGCTTTGCAAGAAATAGAAAATTCCTCTCCGACTCGTATAGATTTCCTAGAAACGGTAACATTCTGAAAACGAATTAATAATTTATAAATGGAATATGTTATATAAGAACTTAATAAAATTCTGACGAAAAGAAAAGAGGAAAAGGAAAAAAAAAAATTGGAAACTTTAAATCGAGACACGAACGAGTGCTAAACAAAAAGCAAAAGTGAGAAACGTGAGAGGAAAATGAAACTCTCAATATAACTACAGCAATCGGAAGATAGCATCTAAAGCATATATGGTTGTATTTATTGGGGTATATTGTGCGGATTAACAAAGCCAAAAAAAAAATAACGGGAAGCAAGACCTTGAGGGGAAAATGGAACTTTCAATAATTGAAGCGTCATACAATCACTACTATATTTATTACAGAATGAATCCGGTTTTTCCTCCTCTGTTGTATGAAAAACCAATATCATCCCCTGACTTTTTGATTAGCCTCAATTTTTCGATAATTCCTTTTTTCCGAGAAGTATTGCTCTTGTTACAATTTCTGACATTTTCTCCTATTTCTTTTCCGCTAACCCATTTTTTTTCTCCTCCTTTGATGTTTTCATCTTTTTACGCCGAATTAACTTAAGACGTATAAGATCCGCACACCCCTCTTCCATCCCTCCCACATCTTGTTTTTAATGCATAAATCTCGTTCAGAAATTTTACAACCCCGTTTTTAAGTCAATTAGTGGCTCCACTAACGGTTTTTTTTTTTTTTTTATCGGAGGAGTTATTATAAAAACTATATGACCGTTTTTACTGCCCTTTAAAACGTTCAAATGAGATTTACTGCATTTGTAATTTAGGTTCCAAGTATAATTAACTAACCTTAACAAGCAGTGTAGGGTCTTGTTTCACAGCCACGTGAGTAGTTGCTAATGTTAAATTGCCAAGCCGACCTCTTTCGACCAAACGATTTAAACTATCTCTGACTTTCCCCCCGTCGTTTTTGTGACCGAAAAAATGAAAGGTAACTTCACCTCCGGATCTGAAAAAAAAGAAGATAAGATTCATTTGACACCCTAGAATAAGAAGATACTTTTCATAACGAATAAAAATAACTTTTTAAGTGATTTTCCTTGAAAAAAATACGTCATTGTTCACGCAGAAAAAACTAACAAAATGTGAATAAAGGTTCTAGTTCGTTTACATAACCGGACGGTTAGCCGGGCGGTGTATACATTTTAACGATAAAAAAATATTTAAAAAATTTTTTTTAAATCCAATATTTTATACATGAAAACGGGGTCTAACTTCACCGAAACCGTACCAAAACGTTTAGTTATCTTCAGAGATGAAGATCCACGATGTAAAATGCATGAACAAGAGTTAATTGTTCTTATATTTCATAATTTTTAATTGTCTTCGCAGCAAAAAAAAATGTTTGTTTCCGAGAGACTAGTGCAGCGCTCTAGCAGTGAATCCGCGAACTGTTTCAACAACAAAAAGAAAAATGGCGGTCTTATTTTTGTTTCGAAAACATTTAAAAAAATTATCAAATTTAGGAACCATAAAGCCTTTTTCATACAATTTCAATAGCGAAACTTTACCTTTTAAGCATAACAAAACGTTTTGCCACGGTTTCAGTGCGATCCGATGTCATTTTCATGTGTGAAAAACCGAATTTAAAAAAAAATATATATTAAACTTTTTTTATTGCTAAAAAATTTTCACCGCCCGGCTGACCGGCCGGTTATGTAAAGGAACTAGAACCTTAAAGTTCTAGTTCCTTTACATAACCGGCCGGTCAGCCGGGCGGTGAAATTTTTTAGCAATAAAAAAAGTTTAATATATATTTTTTTTTAAATTCGGTTTTTCACACATGAAAATGACATCGCACCGAAACCGTGCCAAAACGCTTTGTTATGTTCAAAAGATAAAGATTCGTTATTGAGAACGTATGAAAAAGGCTTTACTGTGCCTAAATTTGATAATTTTTTTTAATGTCTTCGAAATAAAAAAATAAAACGCCATTTTTCTTTTTGTTGTTGAAATAGTTCGTGGTTCCACCGCTAGAGCGCTGTACTAGTCTCTCGGAAATAAACATTTTTTTTTCTGCGAAAACAATTAAATATTATCAAATATAAGAACTATTAACTGTTGTTCATGCATTTAATATCATGGAAATTTATCTCTGAACATAACGAAACGTTTTGGGTACGGTTTCGGTGCAGTTAGACCCCGTTTTCATGTAAAAAATTTGGATTTAAAAAAATTGGATTTAAAAAAAAATTTTTAACATATTTTTTTATCGTTAAAATGTGTACACCGCCCGGCTAACCGGCCGGTTATGTAAACGAACTAGAACCTTTAATTTTCTTTACCCAAAAAATACAAGCCATTTTTTAATTTTCACCGTTTTTTTAAACAACTTTTTTTAAAATATTAAAATTAGACTACATGAACAAAAACAAGAATTTAAAAATTTTAAATTAAATGTTCACTACATTTTTTTTAATTTTGTCCTTTTTTCTTTAGCCAAGAATATGAGCTAAAGCAATTTTTATTAAAATTATTTATTTTAACTTTGAAGACTTTAATTAAAATTTTGACTAATTTTTTTCCACTTAAAAATTTTTTTTATCAAAAATTTGAAGTTTTTTTCGTGCCATGCCAGGAAAAAAAATTATATTTTTATCAAAAAATTCAAATTTTTTGACCAAAATCAAGCAAAAAAAAAAATGCCTTAAAACTTTTAAATCGTTTCATTGTTTAAATTTAACAATATTAGGACAGTACTCCAAAGACGTAGTCCTACATAGGGATATGCCCTCATATCCCAGTCTGATTTCTTAAAAATAATTTCTGTTGAAAGACTGATTTTTTTTTAAAACGAGTAAGGTAAAAGCACCAATTATTGACCATGCACCAATTACTGACCAGTCCATTAGCTAAACACGTATACCATAAAAGGAAATCGTGTTTAGCTTATGGACTGGTCAGTAATTGGTGCCTGGTCAATAATTGGTGCTTTTACCTTAGTAAAAATCAGAAAACACTTTTTTTTTTGAAATTTTGTTTTAGATTTATACATTAACTATTAATTTGATTTATTTTTATTTATCTTCTTCAAAGGCGAATAATTGGAATTATGTCTGATTCCTGTTTGCTTTTTTCCCTTGACTCTTTATACCGGTATTTGATAATACCCTACTTAAATTCATTATCGCCTTCTCAGTAAATTTTCTTTTCACTAAGACCGTTAGGTTGTGTAAAGTAAAACCATTAACGGGAGGGGTTTCCTAAAGAAAGGTGTTCCATAAATTTTAATTTAAAGCGTAATTAAATTCTAATTATGATTGCCATTTCAAGGAAAAAAAAAATGCAAATGAAGTAGGGAAATTTTCTTCAAGTTTCGGAAAAGATAAGATTGGAGGACACCGTTTTGCAATTCTTCTTTAATCATGTATATTTGAAAGAAAAAAGAAAAAGGAGTTGAAATGTTGATAAAGAGCAATTTATTTTTATTTTTTAACGGGATACGGATCTTTTTATTAAGAAAATCACCAGCTTAGTGGTACAGCAATCGTCATGAAAACGAGAGGTCGATGGTTCAATTCCCTCTTTCGCCACTTCAATTTAACTTTTCAACTGATTTCCTATGTTTAACTTATATAGTTCACCAACTTATAATCGTGATTTTCTCAATAAAAATATCCATATCCCGTTAAAAAATAAAAATAAAATCAATGACGATCGAAAATAAAAAATCTTAAAAAGGAATTTATTACGTGCAATCCAGGTTTCAGTGATACACTGGATTTATCTATCTTTAGATTAGGATTAACTGTTTCCATAGTTATTACTCATGTTGGAGCTTGTTTACATTGATCGACACACGTTGGAACTTTAGGCTTAAAGTAAATACAGTTTTGTACTATTCTAGGTTAAGGGTAGGAACTTCTGTAGAAAGGTCTGAAATAACAAGGACCGTGGGGATCATACAAGTATTACGTAAGCATTTTTTTTGCCTATATAATATGTACGCCTCCCATTTCTGCGTGTAAGCAAGCGTAAGAAATGGTCGACCCCCCCCCCCCTCGCTAATATGAGTCTATGACAAACCCCTGAAATGCAGAACCCCGAAATTTGCAGAAACCAGAATCAGGGTTTTGCAAATTCTGGGTTCTGAAAGTACCATAATTTTCCATGAATTATATTCGAGGTTCTGCTAATTCGTGCTTCTGCAAATTCGGGGTTTTGCTTTCCCGACTTTTTTTTTTTTTTTTTTTTTTTTTTTTTGTACTTTTAATTGAATTCAGGGGTGACTTTAATCGAATCGGAGTGGTACAATTCGAACTCTGCGGTGTCAAAAACATACTTTAACACAGTGTTTATGGGGACAATAATTGACTTAAAATCAATTTCTTACAAAAAATGGCTATTTTTGGCTAAAAAAAAGGGTGTTTGGTTAGTTAGGGGTGATTCTAATCGGGATGGCCATTTTCAGGATTCTACGACGTCAAAAACATATAAAAAAATTAGTTTCGGTCCCAAAGAATTACTTCTAAAATTTTGAAAAAATTTGTTTAAAAAAATGCCTAAAAAGATTTTTTTTAAGCACTAAATGGCGGTGAGCCCCCCCTAAACGTGATCGAAAAATTCTAAAAAAAAATTACCATTTGTTTTTAGACCATAAGAAAAGTGAAAATCGCGAAAAGTATGGTAAATTTTAACCACCCTAATGACATACAGTATGTGTCCATTTTAATATCTACTTGTCACCAAAAAAAATTATAAAATAACTCAAACTAAAATAAAATAAAACGAAATAAAATACTTTTCCACTGTTTTATCTCGATTTACTGAACCCAGAATTTGCAGATCTCCGAATCGGGGTTCTGAATTTCGGGGGTTTGTCAGGGTCCCCCTAATATTTTGTAAGATTTTTATTTTAATTTTTATATTTTTTTAATTTTCTTTTTATTATTTTTTTTCTTAATTTCTTTTTTCTTATTAATTTGCAAAAAAGTCTTTGTTTTTTTTTATTTTCTTTATCTTCAAAAAAATTATTGTTACAATTTTTTCTTCTTTTTCTGAAATAAAATTAAGGATCAAAAAGAGAACAGTGAAATTCATTTTTAAAAAAGTTTATGAATCAATAAAATAATATCAAAAATCAATGAACAAAATAAAAAATTACTTAATGAAATAAAATACACTGAATAATGCAGCAAATATTTTTTAATGGCAATTTTTAAAATTTCAAATCTTAAGTAAGACATGGAACAGGGAGAGGGGGAAGGCCCTTCCCTCTCCGTAAGCAGCCGTAAGCATCCCATAAACCCCCCTCCCCAGTTAATTGCTTACGTAATACTTGTATGATCCCATGGACGGAAAATCGTACTAAAACGTAACGCGGATCGACCTCGATTCAATTCGGATCCATATCGTTCACCTTTTCGGATAAAGTCGGAGCAATTTTTAATCGAGTAAAAAATTCAGAAAAAAATTAGGCTTGACCTTAGAAGTGGACTTTATTTTTCAGTTTCGGTGAAAGCACCCCTACATTCTTTTATAGTAAACGAAAGATGATTGCCAGAATTTTTTCAGAAAACCAACACAATGAAATTTTAACACTAAATTGAGAGACACAGAGTCCATGGCCAAGGGTCTTCTGACCGATAGCCAAATAAAATATATATATAAAAAAAAAAAAAAAAAAAAAAAAAAAAAAAAAAAAAAAATTTCAGATTTTATGGACGTCGTTTAGCCGTGTCCTCGGGGACCTACAAATTTCAAAATTCCCGTAAGGACCGGAAAATCGAAATTTTTATTTTTATGTAAAAATAGTTGTTTTCTATTCGAATTTTTATGCAAATTATGAAAATGAAGTTAGAAGTTATTTATGATAAACGATTACTGAACTAGAGTTATGGTCGACCATAAACCACGTTAGCACGTTTAGGGGGGAGGGGTTATACATAAGGTTAGTATTTGCCTCAGATAATAAACGTGAAAAAATGAAAATAGTTTAAATTTTTAAATTATGTTTATGTAATCTAACCCACTTCACAAAAAAAAACTATTTCAATTTTACCCGTGATTTGCTCTAAGTTAAAAAAAAAAACTTTTCTTTGCAAAATTTAACCTCCGAAAAATTTCAGATTTTTTTGATGTTTAATATTAATTTTAGAAAAATTAAGGAAGGGCCCCCCGGTAACCGAAATCTAACGTAATTTTAGGAGGGTTCCAAAATGCTAACATTTGCAGACAAAGGGGGGAGGGGGTCAAAAATGTCCAAAATAATGCTAACGTGGTTTATGGACGACCCCAGTAGACTAAAATATAAAGAATTTTGCAAAAAATTGCTGCTGTAGCATATTTTGCTAATTTTTTTACTTATTTTGGCCTTCATCACCAAAACCGTATGTGCTATAGAACTTTCAATTATATTTTCGTGATCTGTATAAAAATCCAAATAGGAAACAACCAATTTACATAAAAAATAAAATTTTGGATTATCCGGTCTTTACGGGAATTTTAAAATTTTTAGGTCCTTAGGGACACGGCTAAACGATGCCCAAAAAATGTGAAAAAATTAAGGGATTCTTATTTCCGTTACCTATTATAAATGAGTTGAGGGATGCGTTCTGCGAAATTCAAAAATTCGTTACATAAGGGCCACCCTAGTCCACCTATAAGTAAGAGAGAACGGATCCCGAGGGTGAGACATTAAAAATTCGAAAACCAGGAATATGATATACAACTTCATATTACATAAAAAGCATAAACGGAAAGTTGTAGAAACTCACGCAATAATGGAAAACGTGTGAAAGGGAAACCTAATAAACAAGGAAAACCGAAATATCAGCCATCGAATAAGGAAGATACGACAGTTGTTAATCCTTTGTGTCAGCAAATTCACCCGTTTTTTCAGTTGGTTCTCCTCTAAATGAACTTTGGAAAATCCGCAGTCACTTTTTCTTTTTTTTTTTTTGCGCCTTTAGGGAAAGCTTTTGTCAGTCTTTTAACTCTATCAACCCCCTCCCCCTCCCTCTCATTTACCGGCATTGGTTTCCATGGCACATCACCATCTACCGCGTATATCAATATTACGAGGAAATAAAATCCTTTTGTTTCAATTTTCTAATTGAATCACGAAATGAAAGAGACAAGGGAGCGATTTAGAAAAAAGTCGTTTAAAAATGGAAATGAGGGGGACCAAACATTGAGAATCCGGCATTAACGGCACAAGATTTAAAGCCGCATGTGATTCATTATGAGAATTTACATGTGAAATGGATGGCGATGTAACACGTTCAAAAGGCCATTGTAGTGTATATATGGACAAAAAAAAAGAGGAAAAACCAGAAAAAAAAAATTGGAAATGGGTTACGGTTGCCTCTTTTCCTATAGCAAAAATAAATTCCTAGGTTTTTTTTTCCATCTTACCGTTCGGATTTTTATTTTTTTCTTAATGCGCAAACCATTACGGAAATAAATGCCAAGGGGAAAATTACCGTTAATGAAAATGAAGGAAACTGGGAAAGGAGAAAATTGTTTTCCGGCATTTGGAAAAACGATTTTAACGACGAGTGTTCACCTATTGCAGGAGTTTAAAAGTGAAAAATTTACTTTTCTCAAGTGCTTCAACTAAAAAAAAAAAAAAAGAAACCTTCCGAGTTTAAATAGGCTATTTTATCAACAGGTAACTTACTCGGGGAGCTTTTGCCCTCATTTTTTTTTTTAACTTTCTTTTCCAGTTGGTCGGTAAAACAGACTATTCTTACGAAAAGTTTACTTTTAAACAATAGTTTTAATTATCAAAAGCTTTTGAAATGGTAACAGATGGTTTTACCAGAAAACTTAATGTAAGTGTAGGATAATGAACTGTGCAATCAATAACAACTTGAAAGTTTCTGATACCGCGACCGATTTTCAAATTCCCCATCTTTAAAACTTAATTTTCTTCCTTTTCCGAAAACAACAAGAATGCTAATTGTCGAGAGGCCCGGACGTGCTTACAATTGCGGTTAAGACATTCATTCAAAACCGAAAACGTGACGATGATTTATTTAAAATTTTGAGAAAATCTGCTTTTTAAAAAAAAAATACTTACGTTATATTAAGTATTTTCAAGTCCTCTATCCTTGTGAATCCGGAGGATTTAAGGTACTTTAAAATCTGAAAGTACAGAGAGAAAAAAAATTGTTTCAGTCACTAAACTTTAAAAAAAAAGAACAAAGAAAAAGGAAAGATTAGAAAGGAAAAAAACGTATTAAAACGGAAGAAAAGTAATCATTGAAGCGGACAGAAAACCACCGGTCCCCTGACTTATACTGACAGCAGTCTCTTTAAAAATCCACTGAAAATCACCATTAAACCTTTTATTTTAATCGACGACAAAAAAAAAGAAGGAAAATTGAAAAGCTCATCCAAGAATCTTATAAACATGAAAGTGTCACACAATCTTGGAAGTAAAATTTACTCATTTTTTTAAATTTTCTTCAATTCTTTTCTTCTTTTTTTTTCTTTTTTTTTCTTTTTTTTTCTCTTTCCATTTCTTTTTATTTTATTTTATTTTACAGCAAAAGAATTTCATTTATTGAATCGAAAATGAAATTTCTTTTGCTTTTTTTTTTTTTTTTTTTACGATTTTAATTAATTAAATCGTCGAGATTCTTCGGTTAAATCCTAAAAGCATTAAATAACGATTATTTTACAACGGAAAGCACCAGATCCTCGTTTTTGCTGCGTATGATCATTAGTTAAAAAGAGTTTTCCCACCGTTGAGCATAAGAAAATCCATCGTTCCGATTTCACCTTCCGAACTTTCGAAATGATTTTCATATCGGATTTTAAAAGATTTCTTTTTCCTGACGTTGTAAAATGGCAAAGTCCTGACAAGAACGAGGGTAGTATAACACAAGTCCACTAAAAGGTACTTTACCGTCCATTATTTGTGAGGGGTTTTTCAACCGGGCAAAGATTATTTTAAATGTAAAGCAAACGATGCTTTTACCTTAAAACTCTTATCAATTCTGAGATGTTATCTGTATGAAAAAGCTCTCTCATCGAGATCGAAGTGGCGGAAAAGCCTTGATTTATTCAAAATGGAAATATTAGTCAAGATGAAATCAAAAAATTTCCAACAACCTTGTCGGACAAAAAGATTTGGATACCGCATTTTGAAAAAAAAAAAATTGACGTGGTTTTGATGTAGTAAAATAAAAAGTTTCAAAAATTTTAATATTTTTCTTTAAACAGTGAACGGAGGAAAAAATATCTAAAAAAAAAAAAAAAAAAACTCTGTTCTTATATTACATCATGATGAGAAATGAGAAGATTTACATATTTTTAATTATGAGATTATGAACTCCTTTGTAAATCTTGAGGTTCGTGCTGAAAACGTTTATTCGTAGGAAAAAAAATAACCGGAGGGGATGAGGTTTGGATTAGCAAAACAAACTGCTTCATGAGTTTATAATATTCCAACTGGGTTATAAAAGGTAGACTGGGATGATATTTTTGCCTTGTAACGTGATGTGCCAAAACGAGTCTTAAAACAGACGGCCAGCCCATGCTAAATGGGGAAATTCGTACGTCCGTTAGGAAGCTAATCATGGCAACCGACGTTCTTAGCTTTATATTCGTGTATTGGCTTTTGAGCCAAAGGTTACCAAAAGTTAAAAATGATTTTTTTTTCTTCTTTAATGAGCGTAATGAGCTTGATCGTGAAGTTCTTCAGGGGCCAAATCGTTCTTCTGCAGACTGTGCGGAATACCTCCGGATGTAGCTCTGCTATGACTCATTTTGAGTCACAGCAAAACTTCGCGAATTTCGTAAGTGGAACAAGCTCAGGCATAAAGAGCCTGAGCCTGTATCCACCGAATCGGCCGAAAAACGCGCCTAAATCGGGAAGTTCCTTTCGTGAGTTCGAAGAACGCGGATCGTAGAATAAAAACCCTTTGTTTTCGCGAGTGCCCTAACATCAGAGAAGGTCTGAGGGAGGAAAGGTGTATCAGGTAAAGTAAAATATATTTATTTCATTGAGATCATATATGGCTGACTTATTTAATAGTTAGGAACCGCTACCCAAAGACATGACCCTAACACGGTCATATCACTGGTGATAGCGGTGGGATGAAAGGTGCAATGAGAATCATTAAGATGTGCATATGAAAGAAAAAAAATGAAGAGAAAAATTTTTAAGAGCTGTGTTTGGTTAAAATAATGTGCTGATTTCGTATGGATATTGGTCTTCGTGATAATAGAAAATCTTGAGGGGAGAAAAAAAGGTAATTGTTTTATTTCTTTCTATATGTATTTTCCTTTTTTTTTTTTGGATTGGGGTTTCCCGGCTGCGGGGAATGTTTTTTTTTTTGAATAAATGTATTATGATTTGTTTTTTTTTTTTTTTGATTATCGATTTGTTTGATTTCCTTGAATTTTTCGGGTTCCAATGGCAATCGTACTATTAAAGATTGCCGATTGCCGTCGGAACCTGGTTAGTTCTAGGTATCGTCATCTTTATTGATTTCTTTTTTTTTTTTTTTGTTTTGTTTTATTTGTAAGATTTTTGTATATTATTATTACTTTTTTTTTTTTTTTTTTGATTTGGGTTAATTTCATATCTTGTTATTTTTTTTTTGTTACTGTATATGTTATTTACATCGGTTATTAATGTCCCGTTTTAGTATACTGATGTTAATTCCCAGATGTTAATCCCGTAAGGTTATTATTTTATTGAGTTTTCGAGAAATGCTTACTGAACGTTTCGGGTTTCCCGCTTGGATTTCTTTGCCTTTGGTGCGAAAGGGGAAATTGTAATTTAGAAAATTAATAGAAATTTTTTTTGTATAATGTTGTTTTTTTTTTTTTTTTGTTTCAGCATCACGGTTCGACAGGAGACCATGGAGGCGGCGGGGTGGTCGCCGGGGCCGCCCCTGGTGATTACTGATGTATTTGAGATTGTTAAATTAATTATTATTGGAACAAGTGAATTAAACAGAAAGATTAATTTTTAATAGAAAGAACTCTTTTTTTTTTTTTTTTTTTGTTTTGTACTTTATAGAAATTTTGTTTTATTTCTTCTCAACAAATATGTTTGAAAAAAAAATTTTTTTTTTGATTTGTTCTCTTTAGAAAAAAATTTTTGTTTTATTTCTTCTCAACAAATATGTTTGAAAATTTCTTTTTTTTTGATTTATACTCTTTAGAAAATTTTTGTTTTATTTCTTCTCAACAAATATATTTGAAAAAATTTTTTTTTGTTTTATACCTTTTACCTTATACCTTTTTCTCTATTTTACCTGTATTACTCTTTTTTTTTTGTTTATGTCATTTTATATGTGAACAGGCGTCCCTACTCTATTTTATTTTTGGAATGCTGAGCTCTTTTCTGAATACACATCAGCCACTTACATTAGACTCAGAGTAATGATGAAGCCAAAGCATAAACCAAACACCAATTTCAAAAAAAAATCCTTGAACAAAACTGGCCCCTTGTCTCTAATTCTCGCCATACTACTCGAAGTGGAGTAGACCCCCTTAGGTATCTTAGCCCCCTCCCCACCACCGGAGGAAGAATGTCCCATCAAAGGAGAAGCAGAAATCATACAATGGGGAACGGCAGCATTCGAGGCAGCCACCACTCCAAGAACTATAATCAACAAGGAAACCAACAGCGTCTTTATCATCAAAGACCCCCTCCACCACCACAATAGGGTTGTTTCACATAATTAAATTAAATTTTTTAAACCGCCTAAAAAGTTTGAGAAAAAAATAAAAATGCATTCTGAGTTGTAATTTTTTTGTTTTAACTTTTCATTAGCTCAAAAAAAATAAAAAAAATCGCGCGAAAAATTGATGCATTTGAAACGATTTCGAAAAGCGGGACAAAAACAAACGGCCTTCTTTTAACCAATTGTTTTTATCGTTCTGTTATTTTCCTTCAGCGCATAATAAGAAATACATAGTCGCTAATTCTCAAGGTGCAGAACGATAAAAACAATTAGTTCAAAAAAGGCCATCCCGCTTTTCGAAATCATTTCAAATGCATCAATTTTTGACCCAATTTTTTTTATTTTTTTTCAGCTAATGACAATCTGGAACTAAAAAATTCCAACACAAAATGCTTCCGTATGTATTACGATGATGACCAAGCATCGGAAAATCCCAACAGCCCCTCCCTCGAACCCACCAAAGAAGAAAGAGGAAATGTCTTTTCCGAACATACTTATGCAAGTATTAACTTTGATCTCACTTCTCAAGACTTATCAAGATCACCTACCCTACTTCCCCAGCGAAGCAAATCCACCAGCGACCTAGGCCCCAGTAAAGCAAAACCACTTGTACTGTCCCGTCCTAACACGGGTCCTTAACCATACCGATTAGCTCATCGACGCCTAAAAAACCCCAACGCAAACCCAAAGGGAAATTCACAGCAGAATATCTGAATAAAATAGTGCTTTGCTCGACAAACCTGCCTTTTTTTCCTAAAAATCAAACACCAAGACAAAACCACCTATCGGAATCTCTGACCTTCACTTCATAATGATAACCACCAGAGCCCACGACCGATCACTTCAAACACTGCACCGAGTTCATCCATCCCGATCTATTGCGATCGATTTGGGTGATAGACGTGAATCCAAAAGCCCGCGAAGGTATCCTCAAACTCGACAACTGGAATTTAACTGGAGAACCTGTAGGGAAGACTTCGTATCCGTAACAAGATGCTACACGCGCCAAGGCTTCAATCACTTGCTCGTGGTTTCCGAAGTTCTTCAAAGTTCGTGGTTTCCCTCTAATTTTATTTTAAGCTTGCATAAATGAACAGGTTCTGGTTGCTTAGGATTTGGAGAAGATTTAAAAAAATATATACTGTATAAGGTTTTATGTCACAAATAAAGCGTAAATATCGTCCCTGTTACGTATTTATTTTATATTTTTCACTTGGATCCTTTGTGCTGTAGCATTTCTCATTGTTACTTGAATAGCATTTGCTGTGTGATATGCCTTACAATACAAGGGATGGTATGGTCTCGAAGCTCGGGTCTTAATTTTGCCATGGACTGGGACTGGTCGACAACCTCCATTGTATTTTAGTAACATACTCAAAATGTTTCGATTCGTTTCCTTTAATTTCCATTTTCTACTTTCAATTTCAATGGAAGAAAGCGCAGTTCAAGTTGAATCGGTTGACCTTACTGAAAAGGAAAGGGAAGCGATTACGTTTACAGCTGAGTGAGGTCCAGCGGGAAATCATGTGGCTGAAACCTAAGCCGGTGAAGAGTTTCGATCCTAACCAATACTGTAAATTCTGTGGTGAAATAGTAACGGCTGTCCATGCTCACGTGCTATCCAGGCATATAAAAGAAAAGGAAGTTATCGAATGGAAAGACGCCACTGGAGAAGAGAAGACCTGCAGAATGGCGTTAATGATAAGAGCAGGCAATTATTTACATGCCAAGAAATCAAACCTTCCGTTGAGACCGGTCAAGGTTTTCGAGACAGATCTTGATTCTGTCAACGGAAGACCAAAAAAAATCAACTTGGTTGAATGTCCAGAATGCAAGGGCGGTATCCGTAGCAAGTAAGTACTGCGGTAAAGATTAATTGTTTTTCACTTTTCAATAAATTTATGTTTTATATTTTTCCAGTTCCTTGCCAAAACACATGAAAGAAAAATGTCCGGGCAACCGTTTAAAGGAGCTTATCGGCCAGAGAAGGACACAATCATAAAAACTGCAAAATACCTGAGAACAAGGCAGTATGCGCAAACTGTAAAAAAATAAACCAGCCACATGAAAACTCGGTAAGAATGAAAACTGCCCAATTTACGTCAACCTTCTGATCAAAAAAATGCAAGCCACTAGGACGTCCACGAAAAAAAAAAAACCAGCTAGAAAAGCTAGTTTCACTCTTTCAAAACCAGATTCAACAAAGAGCTTAACATTATTATTTTCAAGCTCAAAACCTTTTTTCTTTAATGCTATATTAAGGTTCAGGTTTTTCCTGAAGCTTCACCAGTCTCGTAAATCAGACTGAGGTGAAAATTTCATTCTATTCCATTGACTAAAACGATAATTTAGAAAAATAAATATAAAGTCTAAACCTAGACATAATCAATCTTTTTTTTGTTTCAAAATATTTAATCACCTGGAGTTCGAAAATGCTGTTTCGGGAAAGTCGGAGCACCTTCCTTCTTCCCCGGTCATATTAAATTCAAAACCGAGCGTCGATTCGTAAAACAGTGAAAATAAGGAAAAGCGATTTTGGCATGAATTAAAACCCCCAGAGGTCCGTTTCAAGGCACCAATATTATCGAACATCATTTCCCAAAATCGACAAAATCGAAAATAAATGTTTAATATGGTTTTCCTCTGCTCTTCACCTCGGTATCAAAAGCCAAAAACTCTCTTTGATGATTTCAAAAGTTTTCGGTTTTTTTTCTCTGTTGTCGATCTTTTTATGCGTTACAATTCAACTGTTATTATTCCACCACTAAAAAAAAGCCATATAACAAAAAAAAAAAAAAAAAAAAGGAAGAAAATCAATGATCAAAATCGATAACCTCAGATTTACAAAAAAAAAAAAAGTTAAAGAGAAATGGAAGAAAGGGAAAAAAAATTTAAATAAAATAGAAAGGAAAAAAAAAGAAAAAAAATATACAGAGTAATTACATCATTCTTGAAGACAAACGATGCGAGAAATTCTCAATTCTCCCGAAGTCGTTGTAAATCAACGAAGTCATGGTTTTTCGGTTTGCCATTTCCTTTTCTGGGAGCTTTCGGCTTTTCAACTTTCCGCTGGAGGGTAACTTCAAAAACATGTCCATGTTTACACGTTCCTTTTAAAACATTATATAGCGAAGATTTTAAACCCGATAACGGTAAAACATTCCGGCCTAGATAACTTTAGCTACAACTTTAACACTTTATGAATTTACGATCAGCTCTCCTACAGCGCAGTACATAAATTAGGAATTTAAATTCGAGCTTTTAAAGAGACTTGAAATCGGAAATAAACAGAGTGTGAAAATAAATTTTTAAGGTGCGAACAACCAGATTTCTCTTCCCTCCTCCCTTTCACCTCCCTCCATTGTACGGTTCAGTGACCATATCACATAGCTCCATTAAACAAAAAAAATCTTTATCGATCTTTTTTCCTGCGAAAACCATGAAAAAAAAAAAACGTGAATGCAAAAAATGTAGTGGTGAATTCCATTCTACAATCGAAAAACATTGTGCAAACAATATTTTTGTGTTCTCTTCCTCCCGCAATTCAACCAATAATTCTTGTTGTAATCTCTTTTGTTCATTATTTTCCCTTTTTTTTTATTGATTCAAGCTCACTGTTTTTTAATTAATGGCGGGTGTATGTCGTTTATTACTTTTACCTGACAAAACGTCATGTCAACAAAAGAAAACGCATAAACTTCCCTTTTTCCGAAAAAAAAAATATTCATTTTAACTCTACACATTTCGAAAAAGCAAAAAGTCAAACTTTCATTTTCGGTCAAAGCTTTTTTCTAGAAGTAAAAACCAAAGAAAAATATTATTAACGCTTCAAGATGTTCGGGACAAGAAAAAAAAAAAAAAAAAGAAAAAAAAAAAGGAGGATGCGTTACATTGTTTGACAAATGACATAATTAAAAGTGTTGCTATGTTGTTTTTCCGGCGACATTTCACTTTTATGACATGGCGGGGTAATGGTTAAGTTTCTGAGCTTCCGAGAACTAACCCAATTACTTCATTTACAGCGGTTGGCATTCTTTTTCTTTTTTTTTTCGGGCTTCTTAACGTACATAAGAGCGAACATCGAAATGAAGTCTTTTGTTCTACTAGGTCAAGCTTCAAATGAGGAAAAAAAAATAAGAATCATTTAAGATATCGTGACATGTTTTTCTTTTTCGAGTTGAAATGTTGCTTGTCAAGTTTTTGGGTATGTTTCCGAGTTTTTTCTCAAATTTGGAATTTTCCGCTCTAATAGCTGTTCCGGGTTAGCTTGGGTGGTAAAGAGAAGAAAAAAAATGAGCCTTGCTAGTTCGCCTTCTAAAAGTCGTTTATTATGAATAATTGAAAAGGCTTGAGGCAGTTCGTACGGAGTTGAAGAAAGCTCGAGGGTATAAATTTAAAAAAATATGTTTTTTTAAATTTATTTCAGGAGACCTTGTCTGCTTTCTTTTTTTTTTTCGGCCGATCCTTGTTTGGTACTAACAATGTATGTTCCGGAACTGACCACTTTATTTCTGATAATTCCGGAACAAAAAGAAGGTTACAGTTGCCACCTTTAGGCTTGCGGGACGAGCACAAAATATTGTCAACGAAGAATATTCCTTTAGAAATTGCGCGTCTTGGACGGACCTCAAAAAGGAGCTGCTAGATCGCTTTTTACAGGACATATTTCTGAGGACAACAATGCTGGGGTATGCAGCCTGTTCACAGGAGGCCAACTAATCAGTGGAAGAGTACGCGACCCGGCTCGATAAGATAGCGAGAATGCTAAATCAGCCCACTGGTGACGCGGCAAAAGATGCGGTGCTCAACGAAAAAGCCCAAAAGGAGAAGCTAGCTTTCTTTATGGACGGAGTCACATCCGAACTGAAAATTCTGCTCCACTGCAGGAATCCCTCAACTTTCGAGGAGGCAGTGAAAATTGCCAAACAAAAAGAACAAACTTTTGGCACCTTCGCGGGACCAGTGATCTCCATCACCGTATCGTCGCACGGTTTAACTCCACCACGGCGCAGGGAATCGTCAGGGACGCTCTTGCGGCTCCAGAGTATATCACATCATGTTCTTGTGTTTTTTTTTTTTTTTTTTTTTTTTTTTTTGAAAAAAAAAAATGTCCGTTTTAAGTTCAATGGAGTGGGTTGATGCCCTTGTTTTGTAAGTATTGTTTAATTATTTTTTGTTCGTTATTATTGTTTTTTTTTTTTTTATTGATTTTCCTTATATTTTTTTTTTTTTTAGGATGACGATGAGTGAATATAGTTTCTCTCGTCGCCTCCGCGGGTTGTGTGCGACCCGGGAGTGGTTGTCCGGGTTGCTCCTCCGGGAGGATATTGGGGGGCCCGCGGAGGGCTTCCGGCTGTTGTTTGAAGTGATCGACGTCGCTATTCATTTCGTAGCGGTGTCGTTCTACTGGCGGCCTGTGATGAGGGTCCGCATAATGCGGGCCCTTCTGCAGCAGATTGATCGGGAGTCGGCAGGGAGCCTGTTGGCTCCTGATAAGGAGTTGCTGTTGAATGGGGGTGAGTTTTATTTATTTTATATATTTTTTTGACTTTATAGTTTAAGTTAAAAGGGTATTATTTGTACTCTTTTTATTTTATTTAATTTTTTTTTGTTTCAGCATCACAGTTTGACAGGAGACCATGGAGGCGGCGGGGTGGTCGCCGGGGCCGCCACTGGTGATTACTGATGTATTTGGGATTGTTAAATTAATTATTATCGGAACAAGTGAATTAAACAGAAAGATTAATTTTAACAGAAAGAACTTTTTTTTTTTTTTTTTTGAACTTATGAGTCATGTCAATATCAATGTCATCAATACCCAGCATGAGGTTATATGATGTGATATATGATATGATGTTAAAATTGTCGACATTGAGCCTAATATCTTTAAACGGCGTTTTTTTTTTAGAAATTTCGCAAATCGTTACCACTCTCCCTAATTTGAATAGTCAAACCGATTATAGGAGTTATCATGATGCATGCACCACCGCTTTAAATAGATATAAACAGCTCTAAATAATAGCTCTTTATATTAGCTATAAATAGCTCTTCCCAACCCCTTGGAAAGAAGGCAGGACTACACTCATACCCAAAGAAGGCAAAGACCAGAGAAAAGCAGAAAACTGGAGACCTCTTACCATTGCGCCCATGTTAGGAAGAATATATACTGGACTACTAGAAAACAGACTACGAGCACAACTTACCCTTAATCCCAGACAGAAAGGCCTTATGAGTGGTCAAGGATGCGCAGTGAATGCGCGACTTCTCAATCACATTAGCAGAAAAGCAAGAGAATCGGGCGGAGCAATAGCTATTCTGGACCTAACCAAAGCCTTTGATACAATACCACACCAGGCGATAATACCATCACTCCGCGCTCAAGGAGTCCACGAATCAATCAGAAACTTTATAAACCTCATGTACCAAGGAACATATACTCATATTACTCTACCAAAAAGCAACACCCAATGGAAGCTACAATTAAAAAGAGGTGTAAAGCAGGGTGACCCGCTCTCTCCGCTTCTCTTTAACTCGGTACTAGACCATCTGCTCAACCGACTTCAGGCTAACAATGAATCCAACCACAGTGCTATCGCGAGCATCTCGGTCCTTGCTTTCGCTGATGACCTGGTCCTGATTGCCAAATCCGCCAAGGACCTGCAAACTCTCCTGGATGATACACAATCTTTCCTTGACGATATTGGGCCCCAAATCACTGAAGTAGGTGTTCCTCGAAAAATATATGAAATAGCTATAAATAGCTCTACGGCTTCACTCGTCGGATTACACGGTGACTATTTTCTCCGCCCAGTTCACCAGATTTTTTTTGCCTTTAGGTTTTTATTTGTTAATGATGTACCTGTGATATTTTAGAATTTTGACTCGTGTGCATCTCGATGTAATGATTCAAATGTACATCACTCCTTTCTTTTGTCCTGGATCGCTTCCAATCTTGCTTGATCGGCTCCAAACAATCTAATTAATCGACAATTTTTTTATTTTCAGATGACGGAAAGAGCAAGGAAAAGGGGAAGGAAAATTCACAGAAAAGAAATATCCCAAAAAAGAAAGAGAGCTCCGAAGAATCATCTGACGGTAAGATAATCAATTAAAAATTATTTATGTGACTGGAAGCGTGAGAATCTGTTTCATTTATTGTCGCTCCTAATCGAAGCATGAATTGTGAGCAAATAGCGTTAATGGAGTATAAGATTTTTACGGTTTTTGGTAAATATTGTTTTGAAAAAAGTAGGTCAACCTGGTTAGGTTATGTAACTTTCGGTATTTTAATTTTTTAATTCTAATTTTGTATTTTCAAAACAAATTGTCAGGTTTTTGGGTATGTTTCCGAGTTTTTAAAATTTGGAATTTTCCGCTCTAATAGCTGTTTCGGGTTAGCTTGGGTGGTAAAGAGAAGAAATAAAAAAAAAAAAAAAACGTAAAAACTTTTTTAACGAATGGAATAGAGAAAACGAAGGAGTGAAGGACAACAATATATACAGTATAAAAAACATTAAATTAATATGAGCTGATGAAAAGACTAAAAACCATTTTGCGACTAAATTCCATTTCGGTGAATTTAATTTTTTTTCTCTCCGAAAAAAAAAAAAATTCAAACCGTTTTGCATATAAAGCCAAATCCGCGAAAAGAATGATTCGTTTTAAATCCCAATTTCAAAAAATAATAAAAAAAAAAAAAAAAGCTTTCGATATCAACAAATGCAGACGTTGAAGTCATATTGACCTGGAGGTGAGGAACTGTCATTATTTTTTTTTTCTTCCCGGATTGAAGCATGGGATTACCGAATCGAAAGCATGCAAGCGGTTCGAAAAAAAAAACTCATACGACTAAAGAAAAGAAATTCTCCAACTTCAAAAAAAAATATCCATGCTGTTGGGTTGATTTAATTCGAAATAACTCGAATTCAACGAGGCTAAATGAAATCGATTGAAAAAAAAGGATAAAGATTTATCTTCGTCCACAACGGAAAAAAAAAAAAAAGTTATAAAATGGCTTTTGCTATTCTTTTTTTTTCGTCGCGCACAAAAGAAAAAAAAAAAAAAGGTAAGAAGTTTTGTTTGATCGTTCCCCGCTGTTGAGTTGATATAAAACACACATTTGATATCATAACCAGAATCAAAATCAATTTCCTATTTCATTTTTATGTTTTTTCCCCGAAAGAAATATACACTTTTTAGAATAATACGATCGGGGAAAAGGTTCTCTCCTTGAAAAATTGCCTTCTTTTTTCTTCCCCCTTTTTTGTTTCTTATTATATTGAAATGTGACAAATCACACCGCGTCCCAGAGTTTTGACAGATGATCGTTTTAAATACAATATCGCTGCTTTCTTTTGGACGTTTATTTCATTTTTTTATAGTATGTCCTATTCTATATCGTGCTTTCATGTGCTATTGACATTTTTTTTTTCATAATTTTTTCCTTCGTCCGATGTAAAACGACAAAAGAAGTTGCGACTCTTCTTTACAATTGTAAAAATCATGCTGACTTTTTTATGTGTATGTACTTATTATATGTCTGTTCAAACTTGTCGATAACTTATTTAACGTCTGTTCAAATAAGTTATCTTTTTACTTGTCAGACTATATTTTCCTAAATAAATTAAAATGAAAATTAAATTATTAAGTTTTGACTTCGGAGTTTTACTTAACCGTGACTGAAATTCAAGGGGGGGGGGGGAAGAGGTCAGATCTCTTACTATTGCATGTGCTCTCTATTCCTGTTTCAAAAGACGGGCCGAAATCCAAGGTAAATAAATGTAAAAATAATTTTTTTTTTTTTTTTTTTTTTTTTTTTTGTGGATTTACTAGTACCGGTACCTATAAACACATTATGGAAGTACTCAATTCAACCCAGGTCCACTCCATTAGTTTCTATTGATATTAAAGCGGGGAAAAATTAATTAAAACCGCTATTACTTCTTTCCACGTGATCATAATTCTGTACGTCAGAGCCAAAAAGTTCAATATGCAAATTCAAGATGGCCGTTTGTTATAGGTAAACAACGTTTAGCGGACATCTTTAATTTGCATATTGAACCTTTTGGCTTTTACGTACAGAATTACAACCTAAAATCGTATTAGAACTCTTCTTTTAGCGGAAAAAAAAATTGTTTTGAAAGTGAAAATTGAAGTTTTGCTGACATTACTCGTGCACGAATAACTCTGCCGGTCATAGTGGCATTAAGTATAATAGCAGCAGCAGTGTGGTGGAGTAGGAAGCGACTGATGGTGTAACAATCCTGTTACTTTTTTTTTCCTGATTGTTTACATTTTTTTCTCTCATCGTCGACGAGAGGAAATACCTTATATTCGACCTTTATCAAAGTCGAATACGGGGACTTCGTTTCTTTTTTTATTTTTCTTCATTTTTTTCTCCTCTCGTCGACGAGACGAAATGCCACATATTTGACCGCTGTCAAAGTTAAATGTGCATTTCGTCCCAGCCTCATGGATATATAAGCCCAGGAATAATGCCTGGAGAGTTAGTTATCTTCGATATTACAAGTGACTGAACTTCAGGCTTTCACTGGGACGTCCTCAGGCTGCTGGGATTTTCTATTACTTATCACCTACGAGATCGTGCTTATACCGGAACTCTATCATATAGACTCGTATGTCATATCTCTATTGTGAGTTAGTTTATTATTGTATTTTATTCTGAGTTAGTTTATTATTGTATTTTATTCTGAGTTAGTTTATTATTGTATTTTATTCTATTATTTTACAGTTTGCCTATTTGAATATATTTTGTAGATTCAAAACTCTACCTTCGTCTGTTCATTACGAACCTATATTTATTTTTCCACCATATCTGTTACAATGGGAAAGATTAAGGAGTCGAGGAAAATGAAAAAACAACAGGAACGTAGCCCAGCTCTTGATACTAAAACCCACCAGAGTGGGATACCAATGAACAGACCTCCCCCATTACCATCGCAACCCCCACCCACAGAGAGTGTCCATGGGCAGAATGTGGGAAGGCAAAGTAGCTTCCGCACAGACAGATCTTCCACGTACCTCGACCAGCTGGTGGTGGTGGGGGCAACATAAAAAGGGTCTGGTGATGAAGGGTTAGAGAGTGTGGTGAACTGTACGCAGGTTAGACAAAACAGAACCAAAGAAGAACCGAATGCAAATGGATGCAAGCTCTAGCCCAGCTCCAGAACGTGGTCAAAATTCTGGAAGGCAGAACCTCATTAAGAGTGACTCAAAGTTTCCCATCTCGAACCCGGGAAAATTTGCTTCATTTGAGGAAGGCTGCACGAACGATCCCAGCAGCACTTCCCGGTGGAATATGGGCATCATTCCCGGGTTATGGAGTGGGAGAAGGAAAAAAATAAAGCCGTCAAAGAAGCTTTCATGAAACTGATGATCTACGAAGGTAATTCACAGTTCTTTTACATAAACATTTTTACATAAGCATTTTTTGGCCGATTTAGACTCCCTCCCTTAAACTGAGTTGATACGGACATATTTTTGGTATAAAAATCGATCAAGATGTAGGTCGATGAATCATTAATATAGTCAGCAAATATTTCTCATCGATTCATCGACCTACCTTGCAGTTAGGTGCTGGCTACGCGCAAATAAAAAATATTGTAAAAACGGTCTCGTTATTCGGGGGGGCTTTCCCCCCCCCCCCCATTCCCTGCTTTCATTCTTTATCAGTCGTTCCCATTTAAAAATTGGTCATACGAAGAAAAAGTGGCTCATGACAAAACCATCCAAGACTTCACTGCAGAAATTAAGAAACTGAATTCATTAATGCGTATTTATTACACTTCATTAGCTGAATAATGTTAAAATAAACCAATTTGATTTGTGTGACGAATAATTAGTTAACTTTTTTTAATATCATATTTCTCCAAATTGGAGTCAAATTAACTATTCGGAATTATTTTAATTCAGAACAGTCCACGTTTCGGCAGAAAAAATCATTGATTTGATGAAAACGCACTCCCCACTTCCTACCTAAAAGCTAAAATCCAACCTAGACCTATCTTCCAATCACTCTCCCCTTTTAATAACCTTGAGCTGCCAAGTCATCCACAAACCTCCTACCCCATCACTTTGAAAGAACTAACTGCGATTTCTTCCGCAAAATTCCTCGTAAAAAGTATAAACCTGAAAGTTACATTTAAGTCAGAGCAGGATATCGATACAGCAATTGTTAAGCAGGGACTTTTTATTTAGTAACTAATAACTGCAGTTCGACAAATTTTTTTTTTTTTTTTTTTTTTTTTTAGCAAAAAAAACTATTTGTTTTTAATTTCTTAAAAGAGGAAACCTATTTTATATTATCTTGATTTTGTTGAAAGTGAAAATAATAGATTTTAAATGAACAAAGAGAAAAAAAAAAGAAAGAATTGGAGAAAGTTTAGCCCCCTTTGGGTTGATCGAAAAGATTGTCAAAAGAAAACTTTTTTCCCCCCTATCTTTGAAATCTTTTGTAACTTTATAAGGCATTCGAAATTCATGTCGACACGTTTCGCAATTATCTAAAATGAAGGAAGGTAATTTTTTTTAAAACTTTTTTTTTCTTTCATTATTATTATTATTATGATTACCTCCTGATGAATTTCCTCATATTACTTTCATAAACCGGGTAATTCTTTTTAACGCATGTTTCTTGAATGCTGGAACAAAACGAGGGGTGGAGTTCCGATTCCAGCCTCGTTCCAAGAAGTCATAGAAGCGGCCCATTGCCGCTAAATCAATTCCGGCATCAATAATGATTATTAACTTATAAGTAACCTTAGTAACCTTTTTTTTTTTTGTAACTTTGCTCAATCGAAATTAAAAATATAGCTATATAGTTCATAGAGTGAAGATCTGCCTTTGTCCGCCGCACCTACCAAAATCTGGTGGCACCGTCGGAATAGAAAAAGAAAAAAAAAAGTAATAAATAAAAAATAAAGTTCTTCCAAAATTAACATTTTAAGCGAACATTGGCTGATCCATAAAACGGAAAGCCGGGAAATAGATTTTGTTAGTGTAGGAAGTTTTCAAAAGCCGAAAAATATGTCGGAAAAATTCGATTTAAAAACAGCGACTCAGCTGTTGCCGGAATTAAATAACAAGGAGGAGACGGTATTCAAATTAATTGATGCCATAGAAGTTTATGACGAAATGCTAGATGAAGCGGGAAAAAAATTATTAATTAAATATGTCCTCAAAGCTAAAATCCCACAGACTTATAAATTGAGAATGAAGGACACCTATGCCGAAAATAGGAAAAGACCAGACCAACCAACAAGAAATTTTCAACAGATGATTTGGAAGTCATCTTGGAGCCGAATTCCAAGGTAACATGCTTAACTTTTAATTCTTTCTTAAAAGCTTATTAAATTTCAGGTAGGTTTTCCCGTGTTCGGCGGAACATGGATAGAATTTATAATGCTCTACATATTTTCAAAGTAGTTTAAAGATTTAAGAACTATTTTCATAACTCCGAAAAGTATAGGAGCATTGCCCGTAAAATTAAATACGGCCCGACAGGAGGGCCAATCCATAAACGATTTCGGGAGAAAAATTGAAGAGTTATTTTCTTCCTTAACAATTGCCCAAGCAAAAGGGGACCAAAGTTCAGAGCAAATGCTGAGGTTGTATAATGATATAATAATGTATGATAATAAATGAATATGTAAAATCAATTTTTGCTTTATCGACCGCAGGGAGAATAAAGCATTGTTTTTAGCACAAATTTCAGATTTTCAGTTTTTGATATTTTTACACGTTTTGAAGTCCCCTGATGCCGAAAAAAGCAAAATTTGGATGGTGGCCGTGTGTGTGTATGTGTGGATGTGTGTATGTGTGTATGTGTGTATGAATGTATGAATGTATGAATGTATGAATGTATGAATGTATGAATATATGTGCAAAAAAATCTGTCCGTCGAAAAGCAGAAAAACGGAAGAACGGATGTCGATGATTTTTGGTGGGTAGGAACTTCTAATGAAATGTAGGTGCTGATTAGTTTTTGAGCCAAATCGGTTCAGCGATTCGGAAGCAGTGAGTAAAAATGTTGAATTTTCAACTATTTAAAGATATTTTTTGACTATAAATCGCGAACGCTGCCACCGATTGAGTCAGATTTTCGTACTGCAGTAGATATTCATCCGATACGCTACCATTGAAATTTGGTTAAATTCTGTTGAGTGGTTCAGAAACGGTGAGCAGGGCTAAAAGTATGGGTATAGGCCTAAAAACCGATATCTCCAACTTTTGAAACGTCACGATATGACGTCATCGATTACGTCAACAAAGCGATTTGGATGCTGATTGGCGGGTTCCTCGTGGGAGTTAACGAAAAAAACCGTATTTTTGAAAATATTTTGGGGTAGAGGATTCCGAATCTGAAATAATTTTTCCGAAATTCGAATTCCTTATGCCCGTAGTGCGACTTTGGTGGACCTCTGATCAAAAATCTAACCGAATTTTTGAGAATATTTTCGGGGTAGAGGATTCCGAATCAGAAATAATTTTTCCGAAATTCGAATCCCTTATGCCCGTACTGCGGCTTTGGTGGAACTCTGATCGAAAAACTAACCGTATTTTTGAGAATATTTTCGGGGTTGAGGATTCAAAATCTGAAATAATTTTTCAGAAATTCGCATTCCTTGTGCCCGTACTGCGGCTTTGGTGGAACTCTGATCGAAAAACTAACCATATTTTTGAGAATTATTTAAATAGTCGATAAAGCACTTTGATCGGTTCACCGATCTCATTTTTTTTCTTGCATCTCTCCTTTCTCATTTTCTAGCTTAAAGTATAAATTATAAGAAGAAAAAAAAAAGGGAAAGGTGTTATGGTATAGGAAATAGGAAAAAGGGGTCAAGCCTAAGGGCCTACCCTACTATGTACATAAAAGAATAAGGAGCCTAATATAAGATAGAATTGTTACGAGGATAGCAAGGTAGAAACGGTTGTTTCTTTTATTTTCCTACCTAGAACATATCAGAGGTCAAGTAACGTATCTCCCATTCAGAGCTGAAGGAGATACGTTACTTGACCTCTAACGCACAGAACTGTATAAAGCTTCATTAAATTAACTAGCTTCTATTAAAAACCTTAATGAAAGCAATAAAAGATTCGAAAATCCGAAACACGCTAAATGGACTGCAGATAGCCACCGCAGAAAATCAAAAATTCCAAAATTCCAAATCCCTACTTCCATTTAATGTGCTCTCACGTCCCTATGAAAATGAATCCAGTAATGTAATTTGTATAATTTCACGGAGAAAGTGAATCTTTCGTTATCTTCACTATGTCAGTGCACTGGAATTCTTCCAAACTGCGAAGGAAAAAGAAAAACGAGAGAAAAAAAGAATATAAAAAAAAAAAAAAAAAAAGGAAAAAAATCCCCCACGGTCCTGTATGTTTGAAAGAATATTTCACAGAGAAAAAAAAAAAACCTATTCGAAACGATGACGTCACAACTGCCGTACCGTTATAATAATATTTCTTAGCGACCGTTTTGTATATTTTCTCTCAGTTGCATTCAAAAGTTATTTAAAATCGTGATGACTCCAACTTACTGCCATATTGTTCAAAGTTTTCAAAGTAAATGTCTTCATCTGAAGAAGAGAAGATCCGTTTTCTCATTTCATGCGAGAAATTCGGTTGGATTAAAGAAAACAATTTTCACATTATTTGCCTTTGTTAAATGATAAGCTTCATATCGTTTTCTCGGTTTAAGTTCGGGTTGATACAGGATGAGGGAGAAAAAAAAAAAAGATTCAGCGAAACGATTCTTTTATTCATCCCCTGGCTATCTTTTTTTCAGTTTAAAAAGAAAATGCGGAATTGAAGAAAACGAAAACCAGGGGAAAAAGGGTCGTTTCGACCGTTTGACAAAAAGCGTTTTGCTAAACCAATTTAGTTGTCCGACTGACAGCTTTTTAAAGTTGAAAAGTAATGAAAATTGACAATTTTTTTATTTAACATAATTCAATACAGAGCTCGGGTTATAGAGTACGTTAACACGGTTGACCGCTTCCAGAGATGTTCTCAAGAGTTGAAAGGGAGGAAAAAAGAGATAGAAAAGCAAATGAAAAAAAAAAAAATTTTTTATCTTTTGGAAAGTTATAAAGTAATTTAAGATTTATGAATGGACATTTATTTATGTTTATTTTTTTTTACAACGAAGATGAAAAAAATTTTTTATTTTAATAAATGATTGAGTAATTAATATTTAAGAATTGTGAAACATAATTTAACAAAGGACAGGGCTTTTAGTTTCCATGCTTAAAAGCATCTCAGCAGCCTTGAAAAAAAATTAAACATCCCCATTGATAGTTGTAAGGGAAATAATGAAAATCGTGTTTGAAAAAAAAGATTACGTAAATGGCTAGAAAGCTGATTATGTTCAAAGTCAAGAGAAAAAAAAAAGATTAACATTGCACATGAATTTTCCGGAGCCAAATAGCCGAATAGTCAAATTTTTTGGTTCATTATCCGTTTTATTTCTCGAATTTAATGTTTTCAATTTTTAGTCTTCTCCTCTGATGATGGCGTCACGCCGAAATGGCCATTAGGAACATGAATTTTTAACAAACATTTTTGCTTTTTGTGACTTTAAAAGGATGCATTTTTATTATAAAAATTACGTAGGTAATAGGATCCTTTGATAGAATATTACAATGTAAGTTATATTTATGCAAAGACCCCACAACTGAGGGTTACGTCATAATTTATTAAGTTAAACTCCGCAGTACAGAGGCATTCAAACTTGAAAAAATATCCTTTAATTTGGTTGCTAATTATGGCAGTGCAGCGATTGGTTCGAAAATTCCAAAAAGATACATAGTAACAAATAATAAAATTAACCTTGAATGACAAACAATAAAGTACATTTGATAACAAATCGTGGAGTCAATATTGTTCTAGTTACACTTCCCAGGTTGACACTAGTCCCCTGTAAATAGCTTATGAAATACGCGTGTCAACCTGGGAAGTGTAACTAGAAAAATATAATATTGAGCCCAAAAAATAATAAATTTCTTTTTTTTTTTTTTTTTTTTTTTTTTTTTGATTTAAGGTAAAAGCACCAATTATTGACCAGGCACCAATTACTGACCAGTCCATAAGCTAAACACGATTTCCTTTTATGGTATACGTGTTTAGCTTATGGACTGGTCAGTAATTGGTGCCTGGTCAATAATTGGTGCTTTTACCTTATAAACAGAAAAAAAATGATTAAGTTTTGACATGTAAAAAATTAGAAACAAATTGGCAAGTTACATTTTTTTTTTTTTTTTTTTTTTTGTACTTGAAATTAAAATTAAAGAAAAGGGGGATACGATTTTAAATATTTCGGGATTTGGGATTTTCGGGAAATCCGGGTATATATGAAAAAAAAAACAAGTCTATTTTTTTTTCTTTGTCTATTTGAATTTAACTTGCAGAATTTGCAGGGTTTTGAAATGACAACACAGGTAAATGAACTTTAATCCTTCGAAGACCTCCCGAGGAACTCATCCAGATACTTCAAGTAATAGAAAAAAAATGGCTTCTATTTATTGGTAAGTAAATTTAATTTAAATGGCAAGTTTTTTTTTCAAAAAATAGTCAAGTAGTATGATATAGTATTATGATTTTGGTAAGTAAAAAAAAGGAAATGTAAGTAAAAAAATCGAAGGTGGAAGTAAAATTTAAACAATTTGGAAGTAAAAAAATACCTATTGGGTGGTAAAAAGAAGCAAATAAGGAAGTAAAAAAATGTAATCTTGGCAAGTAAAATTGGGCAAGTAAAATTATAAAAAAATCAAACTGAAAATTACCTAATATACAAGTAAAGCTCTTGTCGCCTTCTTGGGCCTGCCTTTAATTTTTCGTATTAAATTGTTCTTTTAGAAGCAAGACATCGTTTCTAAAGAGTAAATAAAGGATACCAAGTAACTAAATTCAAAAAAAAGAAGGAAATATACAAATTATTTATATTTTTCATATTCCATTTTCAAAAAGTTGTTATGGAACACATCAAGTGCAAAGCGCTTTTTTATTTAAATGTTGATAATTTTTTTAAGTTTTTTTGAAGATAACTTGATCATGGATGGAACGGGGTAATGGTTGGAATCGAACAGTTGTCACTCGTAAATGATGTTTTTTTGAAAAAATACAGATTTGACAACCGGGGTGCTCAAATAGACCGCTAAAACCGCGTCTTATGCATTTTTAACATAGGGCCGCATGCCGCCGTATACCGGGAAAATTATATGTGGTCTATCTTAGGTCGCCCTATAATATATTACCGGGACTTTGACGGACTTCAACGGACACGGTGTTAAAAAAAATAAAAACACCTACAATGGCCACTTTTAAGGGGGTTCAACACATTTTTCGGAACATGAAAAAATGCCCTTAAAAGGTCTTAGGTAGGGGTATTTCCCTGCAGCATAAAAATTTTTTAATTCCTATTTCGATCCTTAAAATTGCTTTAAGAAAATATCATGGTTTTAGGCGAATATTAAGGGTACCGATGACCGAAATTTAAAATCCTTTTAGGAAATCATTTACTAGGACTCCAGGATCAAATTCCGCGAAAAAAAAAAATTTGGCCCAAAAAAACAGCCTTATTGACCCTCATCCTTTTTTACATAAAAATTTTTTACTTGCCGAAAATAATTTTTTTTTTTTTTTAAAGACATTAAATACTGACCAGTGTTTCTTTTTTACTTGCCAACTAGTTTTTTTACTTACCAAGTAATTTTTTTACTTACCATATGCATACTTACCAATGGATACTTTCCATTTATTTTAAAAACTTACCATTTCATTTATTTACTTACCAAATAATATAAAATACTTGCCGAAGCAGTATTTTTATACTTGCCATTTAAATAGTCGCCAAAAAAATACTGTATCAAAACCAGCATATGACGATATCTCCACAACAAACTATCCTGACGCAGGAGGTGTCGGCATATCTCTCACAATATGGGAGGAAAAAGGAATGAGGCTATCATCTTGACACCTTGACTGCATTCTGTGGACTAATCTACCGGCAATACAGATCCCTAACCTTCCTACTCCAGTAGCAAAAATCCTCAAAACACAAGAGGAAAACCGTTATAATTATTGACTGTTCTGACGCCATTCCAGCACAATATCTTTAAAAAGTCTTGCGCGAAATGCGCCTCTACGCAGTACAAGAATCTCCAGTTATAGTATCATTTGATGAATTCTCAGAATACGAACCCCTCCACATCGGTGGTCCGACATGGAAGAAGTTTTCAAAGCGTTTTCCTTGCTGAACTTCGTGGGACACTGTGTTCTTCCGTCGGAAATTTTTTTTAGCTCAAGTGATTTTCCTGTTCCAATATTGCTGCCTTTTATTCAACGAACAGTCAACAAGACCAAACTATTTTTTTTTCTTTATCTTAAAAATGAATGTCTCAAATGCTAATAACAGTTATTTTTTTAAAATACGCATTCCCTCTCAGAAATGAAAATTCGAGGCTTTTTACAAGCCCGCAACGTCAACATTTTAGAAATCTCAAAAAAAATCGCCTGAAATTTTGATTTCACCGAATTAAATTTTTTTTATACACATTGTGTATAAAAATTTTTTTTATATTTATAATATATATTTATATTATTTATTTTTTATAAATATTTTCTTTATACACATTGTGTATAAAAAAAATTTCAGGCGATAAACCCCTTAAAGTTTAGGCCGTATGACCTTCAAAATGTGTTTACGAGTCATGCAGTCTTCAAAACACTATCGTAAATGCAAATATGGAAAGAGAAACGAAAAAAAAATTCGAAAGTCTTGGAGTATTTGGAGCGGCAAAATGAACTTTTTCTGTTTTGCCGTCGTTTTGCCAGTTTTGCCATCGTCGTATTCTGACTTGAGGGTCTTTAAATCGTGCCCTCGAGTTATGCCGTCCCCAAAAAGAGCCATTTTGGAAGAGGAAGCGGAAAAAAATCTCGAAAATGTTTTTTCGGTGAGCAACAAAATCTGAAATACTTTTTGCAAAAGTGAAACACCCTACTGGAGATGCATAATAATGGCTGCGCTTAGGTGTCAGATTACTCTCTGTAATGTAAAATCTTTTATTAGATTAGGCTTATAGTTTGCTATTTTCTTCGGAATGTTAACTTCATTATGCTTCCCTTTTTTTTTTTTTAATTTTGCCGGCCGGGAATTAGGATACTTATACTCTGTTTGATTTGTTTATTTGTTATAAGTTGTGAGATAAAGGGTGCGGGGAAAGTCATTAATATGTGCATATGAAAGAGAAAAAAAAATGAGGAGAAAAGTTCTAAAGAGCTGTGTTTGGTTAAAAGGATGTGCTGATTTCATATGGATATTGGTCTTCGTGATAATAGAAAATTTTGAGGGGAGAAAAAAAAGGTAATCGTTTTATTTCTTTTTATATATATATATATATATATTTTTCTTTTTTTTTTTTTTTTTTTTTTTTTTTTTTTTTTTTTTTTTTGAGAAGAGAGAATTTAAAAAAATGATTCGTTTTAATTTACTTTAGATTTTGTTTGTCAGAAAGATTTTAGTTGATACATGATCTTTTTTTTTTTTTGGATTATTGATTTTTTTCTTATTTTTTTTTTTTTTGTAAAAAAAGACTTTATTACTTTTTTTTTTTTTTTTAATAGAAAAATACTTTATTACTTTATTACTGCAGAAATTTAATTGTGGGAAAGGAATTGGATATGTTTTTGCAGTGAGTTGATTGAGATTCTAGTAAGAAAGTCATGGTGAAATGTTCTTATGATGCAGGGGAAAGTAAATAACGAAAAAAAAACAGTTAGTAAACGATGAGTGATAATTAGTTTGAAGAGAATATGGCTGATTTATTTAAATATAGGTCAGATTGAGAACGCGCGCGTCATCGTTTTAATACTGTTTGTTTTTATTGCCATTGAATACATTTTTTTTTTTTTTTTTTTTTTTTTTTGATCAACGATTAAATTTATACTTCTTTTTTTTTTTTGATTTAATTTTCGTACATTTCGGGGGGAATAGCAAAGGTTCGTAAACGCTATCACGAGTGATATGACCAGTCGGGCGATCATATGCTAAGAGGTGGTAGCCCGAGGAAGGAAAATAAGTCACCATTCTAATCTCGCATGAACATCTATATTTTCCCTTACCTTATATTCGTCTTCTTCTCAGACCTTCTCCGAACGTTATCACTATCGTATGAACGCCGAATTTGAGTTTTTTGCTTTAGAACCGCCTCGAATCGCGAACTATTAGTTCGCGATCTCTATTAGGAGAGGTTTTCTTTTCTGCTTTCAGTTTGTTTTCAAGAAGTTCGCTTTTAAGTTAAAAAAATTGAGTGTCCTTAAGAAAAGGCGAAGGGCTCTTTTGAGGGAGCTGGCGGAAACAGAAAGACAGATTGCTCTTCTGGAGCCGGTGAGGGTAAAACCTTTGATACTGAACAGTATTGTAAATACTGTTTGCAGGCGGTGGACGTGATCCACCAGCATATGTCCACAAGGCACCCCGATGAGGAGGAAGTGAAGCTTTGGCATAAGGCCACGGGTGAGGAGAAAACACTCCAGATGGCTCTCCTCCGCCGCGCGGGAAATAGCCGGTATGCCCGGACTAACGAATTACCCTTGAGGCCCGTGAAGTTTTATACTGGGGACGAAAACGCCAAGATTAATGTCGCTGAGTGCCCTACGTGCTTAGGCGGCATTAGGAGAAGGTAAGAATCTCGGTATAGATTGTTTTTTTCAATTAAATAATTTTTTTTTTTTTTTCAATTTTTCTTTGGAGTTCCTGGCCGAAACATCAGAAGGACGGCAAGTGTCCCGGCGTTCGCCTTAAAGAAATTTTGGGTGAAAGTGTTTCGCCCTTGAAAACCTTCAGCGAAACTAAAAGAGAAGTAATATTGTAATTTTTGTTTATTTATTTTTAAGATTATTAATTGCTCCTTTTTTCCAGGTGAAAGAACACGGCATCGCCAAGACAGACCTCCAGAAGACGATAGAAAAAATTTTGAATCCTGCGAGGGAGGACGATGTTATGAGGGTCGTCAAAACCCAGCCTGTTCTGACGGCATTCGTCAGAAGGATGGCAAAGCCAGCTATGTCCGAGACGGCCCGAAACGCAGTGAGGAACCAAGTTCGGACTCTGGCAAAGTATGCTCTCGCTGTGAGATATGCAATTTTTTTTCCCCGGAGTAATTAATGCATTTTTTTTTTCTTTCCAGAGTTCTTCATCGATTTAGACCAAATTCTGGCAACATCGAGTGCGATATGCACTCGATGTTGCAGAAAGATCGTTTCCCAGATCTCTTACACGCTTTAAAGCTCATGGGAGATGTTGATGAAGAGGGCGAATCCTTGCCCAAAGAGGACAGGATCGCCACCTCGAAGTTAACGGAGACCAAAAAGAACTTAATTGAATGCATTAAAATCATTATATCGACGCAGCCGGTGATCGGATCCGACCAGGTAATATTTTTGATTGCTTCTTTATTTCTTTCTTTCTTTCTTTGATTGCTTGCTTTTTTAATTATTTATTTAATAATTTTTCTTTGTTTTTTCAGCTCATAAGCATATACGAGCGCACCGAGAAATTGCTCAACGATAACTACTCGCGGGAGGTATCATCGAAAGCTGAACATGCCGCCAAGGCTGAGGACAGGGAGGACCAAATCGTCCTCAGCGAGCAACAGGTGCGGGAAGTAATGTTCTACTTGAAGAAGCATTTGAAAGATATGATGGACGAATACTCGGTCCAGCAGAATGTAAATAACTATTATAATCTTCAAGCGGCCTGCTTTGTTTATATCGTCTTCGGGAATAAGCGGCGTCCTGGAGATGTTTTCCAAATGAAGCTCAGCCAGTACGAGAGAAAAAAAGGCGAAATGGAATTGCCAGGGGTAAGGAAATGTCAATGCTTGTTGTTATTTATCAGGGCTGCAAACCGAATCGAACCGTGAACCAAAATTCCGGCTTTTTGGTTATTTGTCCCGGAACCTGAACCGAACTCAAAAAATCTTCGCGGTTTGCAACCGTTATTTATTTAATATTTTTTTTGCTGGGGGGAAATAATAATCTTTAAATTTTTTTCAGGCGCGTTACGGTGAGGCAAAAGAGAAATTGCACTCGTACGAGGTCGTGGGCCCAAAAGGAAAAAAAACCGACAAGGTGATGGTGGCATTAGACGACAACGTCAGACCTGCGATGGAAGTTTTATACCAGGAGCGCTCCAAGTATTTGCTAGGACAAAACAACCAATGGTTTTTTTGCAGCGTCGCCAAAGGGTAAGAAAATCATATTAAAAAAAAATAATGTAAGTAAAATTTTTGTAACGTGTGCTTTTTTCCCTTTCAGGAGTCGAGACACGCATTTCAATGGCAATAACGACATCGGCAACTGGCAAGATCACACAAGAATTTCGACCGCCAGAAGAAAAATGCTGATCTCCTCGTAGAAAAAGATGCTAGTTTCCAAAACCTTAAACCTGGCAGGCGATGAAAACAGCCCTTAGGGCCGCCTTTATGCCAAGGATATAGCTCCTCGAAATAAATCCCCTACTCCTCGCGTCCACTCAACAGCCGCAAGAAACAGTTACCAAATATAACAAAAGATTTTCGAAGCTCATAAATGATTTTCAGGCTCAACAAGAGCCTAATGCTGCACTCAGGCAACAAAATGGCAACCACTTTGACCTTCAAAAAAAACTGTATTGCACAAACGGCCTACTGCCAGTGGTGAAACAACATGTCGTCCTGGCGAAGCTCAACACTTATCAAGAGGCTTTAGAAAAACCCCGTGAGTTTGAAGTCGAGGTCGGCGCAAACACCTTCCAAACGGCACAGCCACTCCAAATCCAAAGCAGAATGGTAGAGTGATGAAAAAAAAATGTATTATTAGAAAAGAAAAAAGTATATAATCATTATATAAGGTTTTTCCTTGGTAAAACCGCAGACAGGATGACCCTTTTGTACTTTAATAAGCCTTCTTACGGTTACTGGTTTTACGGTGTTCACCATGAATTTTTGAAATGATTTCGACTCTGTCAACTTTTTCATATAAAGTTTTCTTCCTCCTTCAAGCATAGAATTAACTTCTCAGAGTTTTCATGAAAATTTAATTTACAGGTAACGGGGGGTTTTTCGGTAACCATCGCTTTCAACGATCACAAGCGCTGCTAAAACCCGTACATTAACTTACTTAAATCTCTTCACTCGTATCGAACGAGCGAACGAAAAAGCTTTAATTGATAAATATTTCCGGGTTCCTTCCTTTTTCAGTACAACGCACAAAAGACGAGGGGGAAAAAAAACGTAAAGTTCTGACATGAATTCCTTTCTAAAAATTAGAGGCGATCAAAATAAGCGCAATTGGTTTATCACCACCGACTGAATTTTAAGTGCTGGGATCTTTTTTAAACGAGCTTTTCGGACTAGGAAGCTCGTATACGTTTTAATTTATTGAATTTTTTTTAAAAGCGTTTCGTTCTTCGTTTTTACCTTTTTCCGAAAAAAATAAAATTTTTCAGGAAAAGCTTCCACTTTCACCGTGGAAATGTACAGATATACTTCTACGAATTCTGTAATGCGGGAGAAAGAGATTAGCCCTGTTATAATAATAGGAAAGCTTAACTACTTCACTGTGGGTGTACTTGTTGGTTGGAAGGTGCAATTATTTTAATGTATTCCATTGCAAGCAGCCAAAAAACGAGTTATTTCTACGTACAAAATCGACGTGTCCTGCTTCAATACAGCATTTTGATCAGCAATATACCAGACGGCTAAAATTATTATACAAAACTGTACTTACCGATCTTTCTAAATGCAGTTCGAACGGTCTAGTCTTGTGTCCCATAAATATAAAAGTGAGCCCATCCCGAGGTTGGCTTGAATTAGCGAGACGTATCACACCCTCGTACCGTGCACGATCTAAAAGGGCAGAAAGAGAGAAAAAAATTTATAACCGACAGAAAAAAAAACCAATTTAAAAACAAAGAATTTAAAATTTGTAACCCTTCGGAGATATAAATAGTTCGGGAAATAGTTTCACCGTATTTTCCCATTTACACTGAATTAGCAACATGATATAACCGTTGGGGAAACATTCTCTAAATGTCACCAAAGGGTCAAATTTAATTTTCTCGCATTCTGCTTCAATGTCCATGTCAATGTAATTTTCTATTCTTTAAATGTTTTTCGTAACGTTACTGGTGATGATTGAGGGATTCACTTTTTGCAATTAATACTGCATCGGTTTTTTTTTCTTAATATTTATGGCAGTCACCGAAGATCGCGAAATAGGCTCGAAATAGGTTTCCTTTTGGTGAAGGGTACAGGCTCAGGCTCTGCATTGCTGGGCCTGTTCCATTTTCGAAATTCGAAAACTTTGAAGATAATTAAGAGGGGTCAATGGCCGTATTGTATATTATACTAACAATAACCTGAAAGACCATTATGAAAGTTAATTTTTTGGAGGGAAAAAACTTGAGGAATAAAACCCGAAAAATCCCGAAAGAAAGTCAAATCGCGAACAAATCATGCATTACGCCATGACAATATTTGACAACGGTTATAAAATATCGAGAAAAAATCATACCTCGAGTGGGACTCGAACCCACGAAGGCCCTGGACACGCCTTGAAGTCCTATACGCGGACAGCGCTCTAACCAACTGAGCTATCGAGGCTTACACTCGAGCATATGAATTCTTCTCGATATGACTTATTAGAAGGGTGGAAGGTTAAGTCGAAGTATACTTTTTTGCAGAGAAATTATTTACTCTGTTTCCGATTACATTTGCTAAGACCACACCGTTAATGACAAAGTATGCTAACCCAGGATTAAAAATCGCGGAGCATAAGTCAAAGCTTTTCATCTGGAAACCCCAGAATCACTATTTCGATTCAATTATTAAAGATAATTAAGAGGGGTCAATGGCCGTATTGTATATATACTAACAATAACCTGAAAGACCATTATGAAGTTAATTTTTTGGAGGGAAAAAACTTGAGGAATAAAACCCGAAAAATCCCGAAAGAAAGTCAAATCGCGAACAAATCATGCATTACGCCATGACAATATTTGACAACGGTTATAAAATATCGAGAAAAAATCATACCTCGAGTGGGACTCGAACCCACGAAGGCCCTGGACACGCCTTGAAGTCCTATACGCGGACAGCGCTCTAACCAACTGAGCTATCGAGGCTTACACTCGAGCATATGAATTCTTCTCGATATGACTTATTAGAAGGGTGGAAGGTTAAGTCGAAGTATACTTTTTTGCAGAGAAATTATTTACTCTGTTTCCGATTACATTTGCTAAGACCACACCGTTAAATGACAAAGTATGCTAACCCAGGATTAAAAATCGCGGAGCATAAGTCAAAGCTTTTCATCTGGAAACCCCAGAATCACTATTTCGATTCAATTATTAAAGATAATTAAGAGGGGTCAATGGCCGTATTGTATATTATACTAACAATAACCTGAAAGACCATTATGAAAGTTAATTTTTTGGAGGGAAAAAACTTGAGGAATAAAACCCGAAAAATCCCGAAAGAAAGTCAAATCGCGAACAAATCATGCATTACGCCATGACAATATTTGACAACGGTTATAAAATATCGAGAAAAAATCATACCTCGAGTGGGACTCGAACCCACGAAGGCCCTGGACACGCCTTGAAGTCCTATACGCGGACAGCGCTCTAACCAACTGAGCTATCGAGGCTTACACTCGAGCATATGAATTCTTCTCGATATGACTTATTAGAAGGGTGGAAGGTTAAGTCGAAGTATACTTTTTTGCAGAGAAATTATTTACTCTGTTTCCGATTAAGGACTTCAAGGCGTGTCCAGGGCCTTCGTGGGTTCGAGTCCCACTCGAGGTATGATTTTTTCTCGATATTTTATAACCGTTGTCAAATATTGTCATGGCGTAATGCATGATTTGTTCGCGATTTGACTTTCTTTCGGGATTTTTCGGGTTTTATTCCTCAAGTTTTTTCCCTCCAAAAAATTAACTTTCATAATGGTCTTTCAGGTTATTGTTAGTATAATATACAATACGGCCATTGACCCCTCTTAATTATCTTTAATAATTGAATCGAAATAGTGATTCTGGGGTTTCCAGATGAAAAGCTTTGACTTATGCTCCGCGATTTTTAATCCTGGGTTAGCATACTTTGTCATTTAACGGTGTGGTCTTAGCAAATGTAATCGGAAACAGAGTAAATAATTTCTCTGCAAAAAAGTATACTTCGACTTAACCTTCCACCCTTCTAATAAGTCATATCGAGAAGAATTCATATGCTCGAGTGTAAGCCTCGATAGCTCAGTTGGTTAGAGCGCTGTCCGCGTATAGGACTTCAAGGCGTGTCCAGGGCCTTCGTGGGTTCGAGTCCCACTCGAGGTATGATTTTTTCTCGATATTTTATAACCGTTGTCAAATATTGTCATGGCGTAATGCAGGATTTGTTCGCGATTTGACTTTCTTTCGGGATTTTTCGGGTTTTATTCCTCAAGTTTTTTCCCTCCAAAAAATTAACTTTCATAATGGTCTTTCAGGTTATTGTTAGTATAATATCGAAAACTTTGCTTTGACTTCGGTGAGTCATAGCAGATCTCCGGGGGACAAGATCTGATCGCAAAAGATCTGAGCGGAGAAGATCAGAGAGAATAAAAAACTTATCCTAGGGGTACAATAATAAGATATGTGCTCAGGCTTCAATAGTCTTGAAATGATGGTTTACTGCCTTTTAAGAAAAAAGTTTGTAGCTCTGAGCACTGCGAGGGAAAAAAAATCTTAATTATTGCTATGACTCATTGGAGTCACAGCTGTAACCGAGGATACCATAAGTGGCACAGGCTCAGGAATTGGAGCCTAAGCCTGTGACCACCGCGGTAAGAGCCGAGTTTTCCGCGTAAAACTTGGTGGTTCGTAATAAAGTTGCGAAAGAGTTTGAAGTTCATAAAATCCGAAGCGATGAAGAGGCCCAAAAAGAGAGAAAGACCAAACGGATTCAGCTTATAACCTAAGGTAAGGAAGAATATATCTTTAATATATGTATTTTATTATAAATGGCTGAGTTACTTTACTATCAGGGCCACTACCTCAGAGTGTGACTGTATCCAGTCATATCATTATTAATAAACTTTCTAAGTCATATTTTACTAATTCTTTGCCTTTTTAATTTTTTTCTTTTTTGGCCAATTGGCTTCTTATGTCCATTTTTTTTTCTTTTTGTTTTGTTTTTGTTTTTTAGAAAAGTCACTAAATCTCTGCACTGTTTGAATTCTTATTTTGCTTTAGGAAATCGCTACAAGGAAATTGGAGAACCAAAACATTCAAAACTTAGGCACATCAGGAATATACTCTCAGAAGATTTTAACAGAATATTGCATATTTATTCATTTACTTATTCATCAATCATTGGCAGTGGAACCATTTCTGGCATTGCCTGTGTCATGTACAAATTTATTCTTCTTTTTAATTCTATTCGCATAGAATATTATTCTAGAACGAACAAAAAGCCGTAGGCGCGGAGTTAACAACACAGTACTAAACCAACACCCAAATCTCCAAGATCTTAACTTAAACAACCTTTTCACCGAGGCATCACTAGAAAAAGTGATAAGTCCTATGGAAGGACTATGCTTGGGGTAAAATGCAGGACTTCGGAATATTTGTCACTGGACAAAAAATCATTAACGTAACCAATATCGAACTTCGCGGCGAAGCCATAAAAAAAAAGCTGCTAACTGGCCATTAAAACTCATAGGGGCAATATTACATATCACTACCACAGACGCCATATTACACAATCAAAGGGTTAAAATAGAAAAAGATCAGCAAACTTGAACAATAACGAAAAAAAAAAAGATACCGTAGTGCCACCTTTACAAATTTTTTTTGTTTGACTTAAATCCAGTTTTTTCGCTTACGGAGACAAGTTCAAAATAAAAAAATCAGTTAGAATCCATTCGACTGAGCTCGCAAAATGTAAGCATTTTCCTCGCGAAAAAATTTTCGAAACGTTTCGAACAAAAATTTTGGTGCAATGCAACCAATGCCTTCACTCATATTCAGTTTTTTTCAACTATTTATTTTCTTTAAAAATTCTATTCGCAATAATAAGTGAGATGATTTGGTGAGTTGAGTATTAAATAGTATTAGTATTAGTATTAGTATTAATTGTAATTGAGTAGATTTTTAAAGTATAAAATTATATTTTAAAAGTCAGACGCTTTGATTGGTCGAACACATTTAGGCAAGAATCACGAAGGGATCGAAGAACTAAAAAGTCAGATTGTAGAATTAGAAGCTCAGTTACTACCGAGGTAAAGATTTACCGTGTTAGATCAAAACTCCCTAAAATACTATTGGCATAAACGTCTGGGAGATCCGTTTAATCGCTCTTCGACTAATTATAAGTGCAGCGGATATTAATTTACGAGGAAATCATGTCATCGAAGATTCAATGGAAAATGGAAATCCAATCCCCAATGAATGAAAATGAAATTTAGCGCTATGACCATCAATATTCTCAATGAAAGTGACACTAAACACTCTGTTTTGAATGAAATGATTCATGTAATTAAGTAATTTGAAAAGATTTATGATAGTCCGGACGTCGATCATATTCGACGCTGCATTCGATTATCCCCGACTTGGGAAAGGTAACAAAAAGAGACCAAATGGACTTGACTGTTGCTAACCGGATATAAATATTTTAAAAAAAATGAATTATATTAAAAACTTAAATTACAAAGTGTAATTTAATTCCCATTCAATAATTCTCATTTATTAAACAAAAATACTGAAATCAGCAACTTACGTTGCTTCTCATTCAATGAAAAATAGAAACCAGAACAAATCGAACGTTCGAATCGGAAACATTAATTTTTTTTATTTAAATTAACATCCTTCCGTTCATGGTGTACCGAAATTCATAGTAAAACCCAATAGGTTCACCAAATAGTAAAAAGGCGGATAACAATTGTCAAGTCGTTGCAAACGTGAATGTCGAAAATGAAAATCGTTTAGTAACTATAGAGTTGATTGTGCTGATAGCCATTATAGCGATTATAAAATTAATTGAACTTAGCTATTTAATATATAATGCCCACGGAAGAAAATTAAAGAAACAATATGTTAGTGCGGTTAGTGCGGATAAATTCAAACTCGACGAAAATCTTTTTCAGCCATGAGAAGGATGTCGTCACAGTGGAAGACATTCAAGCTTTCAGTAGAGTCATCCGGGAGGACTTTGTGACCAATTCGACGAGTACAGCAAGAAAGAAATCAGTAACAAAAACCGGGTATTATGAGCTGCAGGAGTACACGATGGCCTATATTTTGTTCCTAAACAAGCGAAGGCCAGTCGACATGGCAAGAGTGGCATTTGCAAAATTTGGAGACCGAAAAGCCTGCAGGAGCTTCAGAACGTAAGTGTAAAAATGTAACTTATTTTAATTTTTATATTTCTCTCAAACAATGGCAATTAGGAAAATAAATTGTGTTTTTCTGGATTGTCTAGTAGTAATACAACAGCGTGCAAAAGCATTTCAATTGAATCGTTAATTTGAAAAAGAGGACATGTCTCATAAGGTAAACAAAAAACATCTCCTCTTTCTCAAATTAACGATTCAATTATTTTTTTTCATTTTTTTTTAGATTAAAAGATAAAAATTAGGAAGTTATTTTTTAAATACAAAATTTAGTACAATGCAAGAAAAGAAAGAAAATTAGGATCTAAAAAAATATAAAAATACTTCAAAAGATTGAAGCGACTATTGGACGACAACTTCTTCAAAGAAGTTTCGTCCAAGGCGCTGCAATCAGAAAAAACTTCGGAAAAGTCCGAGAAATTCGTTTTATCAAAATCTCAAATTAAAGAGCTAACTTCATACCTTAAGGCGAACCTAAAAAAAGCGACGGATGATTACACTGTCAAGCCTTCTCTTATCTCCTACTACAATTTGCAGGTGGCTACTTTTGCCTATTTAGTACTATTTAACAAAAGACGGCCTGGAGACGTGTTCCAGATGACCGTAGATCAATATTTGAAACGAAAAGGAGGGCACGAGAAGCAGAGAGTAAGGATTTCGGATGCTGATGTAGTATTCTACTTTCATTTCTACAAGTATTTCTAGAAGTACAATTTTTTTTTCTTCTCTGTACGTCAGAGCCAAAGGTTCAATATACAAATTCGACCAGGAGTATGTATGAGGCGTATAAAGAAAAGTGCTGCTCAGACATCATCTTCTTCAATGTTTGAGTTTGTGATGTATTCTGCTTTATAAAAAGAATACGATAAATAACCTGAACCAATTTGACCAGGAGTATGTATGATGCATATAAGGAAAAACATCATTTCCTTCAATGTTTGAGTTGTTGATATACTCTGCTTTATGGATGTAGCCTATGTCAGATAATAACGCTTAACGAAAACATTTTTTTTTCCAAAGCGAGACCTGGATCTATGGACATCCAGAATTGCTATGACTCATTGAAGCAACAGCTGTCTTCGCGGAAATCATAAGCGGCACAGGCTCAGGAATCGGAGCCTAAGGCTGTGACCACCGCGGTAAGAACCGAATTTTCCGCCAAAAACTCGAGGATTCGTAATGTAGTCGCGATACAGTGTAGTTCGTAAAATCCGAAGTCATGAAGAGGCCCTAAAACGAGAGAAAGACCGAACGGACGCAGCTTGTAACCTAAGGTAATGCAGAAATATATGTTCATTATTTATTTTATCCGAAAATGGCTGAATTTCATTCTTACACCGCTCGACCTCTACCATATGACTATTCGCTAGTCATATCACTGGTGGCAGCGGTGGGATTTAGGGGATCCGGGAAATTCGGAAATCCGGGTATTTTCGGGAAAGAGGAGAGAAAAGTCCTTTTTTATTTTTTTTTTTTTTTTTGAGAAAAAAAAGTGAAAATGTTGTATTTGAGCCTGTGCCACTTATGATTTCCCCGAAGACAGCTGTGGCTCCAATGAGTCATAGCAGAATGAGTGGGCAAATGTGGCCGTGGAGGCAAACAACAGGTTCAATCCTCCGAAAAAAATAAACCATCCATCGGGGAAAAAAGCACTAAGGGCCACTCAAATTCGACGGTATTTCGATTTTTTCACCGCCAAATTAAAATCGAAGGACCCCTGGGATCAGCGCATCATAGATGCCAACTTTTCACACACCGAAGTGGGGAGGCGTAAAAAGTATGATGCGGTTATGAGGAGGGAAAACTTGAGGGTTTTAGCATCCGTTTTAACAAAACACCACACAAAAAAGCTAGCAATTAAACCGCTAAAGAAAGGTAACTTATTTCCCTCGTTTCCCGTTTCAAAAAAAGTGAATTTTGCTGATCGATTCTTAATCTAGTTTTAGAACCTTCTACTTTATCAGTCAGAAGGAGGCTTCTTTTTTGATGCTTCTACTTTGACTAAAGAAGACGCAAAAATTTAATTCCAACTGTGGAGGATAACAGTAAGACCGAAAAATCGAGACTTTAATCGACTACCATAGAAAAACAGTCCGGAAACTCCGCATATCCTAGGTTTAGACCGACTAACCAAGGTATTAAGGTAGTAAGGCAGTATTCATAATTTAAATTTAAAACAAAAAAAGAAAAAGAAAAAAAATTCACGGTTTCCCGCTCTTCTCAATTAAAGCGTTTACCCGAAAACGCGTTTTAATATCCTGGTACTTTGAAAGGTTATTTCTATGTAACCACTAAACCGACCAAACATCAGTAACTCAATTTTCAAAGGGGATGAATTTAATTAAAAATTGATCAATATTAAAAGGAGATTTCCTGCAAACTTTTTTTCCCCCGTGTTTTTAAAATAAAAAGTTCCCGATCCGTTTATATCTTTTACTAAAATAAAAACAATAAAACTTTTTCCCTTTAACCGGAAGGTAGAAAAAAAAAACGCCGAAGCGATTTTCGATATCTTTTAATAAACTCTCACGAGAAAAATTGTAAACGATAAAAAAAAAATATATATATTTACAAAGCGACCCGACCAGGGAAATATAATCCGGAAAATATTTTCTGCTATTGCACTATACTACTCCTCGGCATTACGACCTCGGATAATTTGAAAAACTAATTGGCTGCAATCAACTAATTCCCCAGTTTTCGTGCTTTACTGCAGAGTTTATGTATTATCGCATTATGCAACAGGTTAGACGATTTGCATGGTTGAACGCAATTTTAATGACAACCAGAGATACCAAGTGCCGAAAGGAGGAGTGGAATGAATTTGTTTTTAATTTACTTTCACCCACTTGGCATTCGTCAAATTACATCCCATCCTGCAAAAAGGGAAGCACGTGCTTTTTAACGTCAATCATGACATTTTATAAAATCCTTTTTTAATTCGCTCGTAGCTCGGAATAAAAATCAAAAACATGTACATGTATTCGCTGCTAGGACGCAAGTCGAAATTAGACTTAAAAATTACTTATAAGTAATTTCACGGGCTTAATAGCAGGTCTATAAATGAGTAATTTATTTTTATAAAAATTACTCATTTATAAACCTGGTATTAAGCCCGTATGAACGTACGAGATGCAGTTTTGGGCTAAGTCGATCTTCAGATTCAACCTAGACATCCTAGAAAGTGTCCGATCTAAAACTTTAAGGATGATAACAGATGCCCCTAGTGCGTCCCGTCATTACACAAGATGAACCGATATTTTGCTAGCAGTGCAACGTTTTAAAAGCGATACTCAGACCGTATTTTTCCAGGATTTTCTTTCAGAAAACTTTCCTCCGTCGAAGAAATCATTTAAGACTAATATCATTTTCAAGAAGCAACAAATCACTTTCCCCTGTGTGCAAACCAAGCACAAATTCATTTTCCTTTGAACCAAGGCTAAAGTGTTAAAACATTGACGTCTCTAATTAGTCAACTTAACAAGCTTTCGTCCAAATAAACGCAAGCCGTTTCCAGTTTTCTTTTCACACGGATTAAATCCCTTCACTAAGGTGGGAAAACAAAATAAACTCCAGTAACCAATGAGATGCTTGTAACAGATTCATACAGTAAAATATAAGATTTATGTCGTGGTTGTGCAGTTTTCGATGAAGACTGAAGAAAGCTTTATTGGACAAAGTAACAAAAACTAATAATCCCACAATTGATGATATATTTTCGTCAGATAACATCAGCAAAGATACATCTGGAAATGCGGTAAAATGTTTTTAAAAGATCTCTGACTTTTTGATTGATGTTCTGCACGGTACAAAAATAGGTTCTCTTTTGTGATCACAAGCTAAATTCCTAAGCCTGGTGTCACTTAAAATGTTTAATAAGTCGCGAGGTCCGATAAAACTCGTCGAGCATTTAAGCTCACTCAAGCTACTTTCAATGGTATAGCATTCTTTGAAATCTATAAAAAAAAATTGTTTTTTGCCTTCCGGATATTTTCCCATAGGGCAGTAAAATGTATGTGGTCTTGTCTGCCAGGAGTATTTAATTTCTCGGTAAGTGAATATTTCCCCAGGGGTGGAAACCCTTTCAACTACACCATCCCTTTTACCATTTTCAAACGCGGGAATCTCATATATTTTCAGATAAAAACACCGCACCGCTTTTCATTGAACATTTTCATTAATGCGTCCCCCACAAAATGTTTTAAAGGTTGCGTGCTCTTCCACTTAAGGTTCGGTCCTTTGACGGGGGGGCAGAGCGTCATTTCAAAAGATTTCCCATTGCCCTATTAAAATCTTCCTCTCCACACCGAAAGCTAAATGGTTCGGAAGAGATCTTCAAAATGAATGAGTCTTCTTTAAAATAAATAAAAATGACAATATGCCGTTTTATTTCTTCAACTCTGCTTTTTTTTTCTCGTCTCTTTTTTTTTTTACCAGAAAAAGATCAAATCGAAGTGTTGGATGAACTAAATAAGAAACGTTAAAAAATAATTTGAGTTAAGTGGGCGAGTAACTTGATATCCCTTGACATGTAGCAGTGTATAAAGTTTTCTTTTTTATATTTTTTTTTTCCCAAAGCAACTCCCAAGCGAGTGAAGATAAAGTGCTGTTTGTACACCAAGTTTCCGTTGTTTCCCCGAGTCAGTCGGGACTTAACTTGAGTCAAGTGATGAAACAAACCACTGATTGAAAATGATTTTCTCTCCCTCGAGATCGCAAAACTGACGAAAAAAAACCCCGCTCGGGAAAAACCTTTTCTTAACAAAGCAACTAAGTTGATCTGAATATCTCGTGTTTCTTTCCAGATTAACTCTACATTAACTCTCATCACATTCCGCTTCGTCTTATATCTTCCCCGGTTTTTTTCCAAAAAAAAAAATGAAGCTACTAAAATATTTTTCTGAGCTTGCGAAACTTTCGATGTTCGCGAATACTGCCGGGACTCCGACGAGTCATAGCAAACTAGAATACTGACACGTCGAAAAATGAATTTTTGACTCTTTGATTATCACATTACTTTCAGCTCCCTCCTTCCAGGGCTCAAAAGTAATAAAGCAAAAATTTTTCGTCGCGATTTGATTGTCGGAAGTTACGGGAAAAGATATAAATTAGAACCATTAAAAATAAGAAAATGACGTTGACTTTTTGTTTTCAAACAAAATAATAATAAAAAAAGAGGGGGGGGAGGTGACACCAGAGTAACGACCGGCAATTTCCCTGTCGCCAGACGACTAATATAAATATTAAGAAAAAACGGAAGTCGGCTGTTCTCAAATTTAAATATTACCCCTTTTGAAAATGGTAAATCCAGATTAATGGGGAAGAAAATAACAGATCGTAAATTCGGCATTTTGGAAGCTTAAGGGAGGTCCCACTTCAAAATCAAATGCTTCGAATCAACCGCCGATTTCTTAAAGATACGGTGGAAAAATTCAACGAGTGAAAAGGAACTGTCAACGCTCATGGCTCAAATTTGTCATTCCGTTATCTTCCCTACTCTTTTTTTTTTCTTTTTTCTTTACTCCTTTCTGCTTTTCGCTTTCTTTTCAGTGCTTATAAGCCATTTTTATTATTTTACCCGACGCCCTTTTTTGTAGCTTTTTACGAAGGAATGAACTACAGTGACATATAACGTAAGAGAAAGTAATGAGAAAACATCAAATTTCAAATAAAGGCACACTTTTAGAATTTTAAAATAAACGTGATATAATCTCGCGGTTTTTATATGTTTTTACATAAAAGCAAGGAATGACGTCTATTTGGGACGTACTAATTTACTAGCTTCCGAAACCGGTTGGAAATGTTCACTGGCCAACGAGGATCTGGATTCGGAAAAATTTCAAAATCAAGACAGAGAAGTCAGAAAATAAATAAAAATTGTAGAATTAGGCCCCCACGTAACTCCCTCTGATACAGTCGGTTTTTTAAATAAAAATCGACTAAGAGTTTGACCCAGTTAGCTAGCTGATTCAGGGCATAGGCGAATGGCCAGAAAACTGAATCAGGTAGCTAGTGGGTCGCGAGGAGTTTTAAAAAAAATAAAGAAACAAAAGAGCGAAATAGAAACGTTAGTAGGGACTAATTCAGAATTATTAAAAAAGGCAGAGAAATTTCACGAAGAAATAGAAATACTAAATAAGCAAATCCAAACGTTAGAGGACCAAGTTAGGGAAACTTCGACAAAACTCATCCCCTCAGAAATAAGTAGTCAGATGAATACAGAAAATTTCGAGCACGAAGAAAATTTGTACTGGGAGGTAAAATCAGTAGGGAACGAGAGTAACCACGGTAGTGAAAATACAGGAACATCCCGAGAAAGTTTGAACACAGTCGACGAAGTAATAAATATGCCGACGACACCAGATATAACTATAATTCATGGAATTGCGCAGTATGATGCGCAATTATGATTTTTGGTTTTTTATCATTAATCTTTTTTGTTGTTGTAGGAACATACAAGGAATATCCCTACCGGAAAAAAAATATATCCTTTTTTTTTTTTTTTTTTTTTTTTTTTGTTAGTCTAAAAGAATGGAGTAAGTAGTAATTTTCTTTCTTTTCTTTTTTAATTTACAGTTTTTTTTTTTTTTTTTTTGTTTAGGAATAGGGAATTGGGACTACTTATGGATGGTTGGCTCCAGCTGATGAGCCGATTGATGATGATCATTCTTCATATTGAGATGACTCGGCTTTGCCAAGGATCAGCACGAAGGTTGGCAGAGTCAGCCAACCGAAAGAAAGGTCAACCTCAAACAATAGAACTCCAACGGCCTTTTCCACTTCAACCAGGCAAGCATCCTCTGAAAATTTCCACCCCGGAGGTCCAAAAGAACCACACAAAATCCGGAACAATATGGCGACACGTAGTTAAAACTTCAACAATGGCATTAACCTGGACGAAGTACATGATCACCGACTCCAGAACCAAAATCCCTACTAGCCTACAAACTGCCTACAAGCTGCCTACAAAGCCAAAAATTCTGAAAGATGCTGCCAGAAACGATATCAAACGACTGCTGAATACAATGACGACTTCGTTATCGAACATCGACCACCCCTTCCCCCCCTTCAAAGACAAACATTCCCCGGTGTTAATGTGTCATCAAAGCCAAAAAAAAAAAAAAAAGGAATAAAGAAAAATAGTGCAGTGATCAAGCAAAGCCAAGACGCTATGCATAAGTGCAAAATAGTACGAAAATAATAAACCATTTTTGTTCAAACAGACAATCTTTTCTTTTGAAAAGCTCAGAGCCTAAGGACATAAAATATTTATAACAGACATTAAAATAATGCCTGAGCCTATAACATAATTGTTTTAGTTGTAAGGTCACTATGTAAAATTCGCTCAGACTTTCTCTGATCAGATCTTGCCCCCCGGATATCTGCTATGACTCATTTTGAGCTATTTCGAATTTAAATTCCTCCTTACAAGAAATTCCATAGTGCCTAAAAAACTTAGTCTTTCCATTTTGACTATGGCGACCTGTCATGGCGTTCTAAATTGGTCGACCAATCAGATTCTCCGCAGCAGTTCGCCAGTCTCTTTGAATCTAGGGTTTCTAGGTTCATCAATGTACTAATCGTCTTTTTTTCTTTAGAACTTTTTCTGGTTTGTCTTACACGTCATGTGCTTGCCAGTGCGGATCGCACTGCTTTGGAAATTGCAAGGGAGAGAAGGGATGCTTGGATAATTTAATCAAAGTTCTTAATTGAAATTAAAAAGAAAAAGTGTTAGTGCATAAAAAAGACATAAGTGCGTAAACAATAGATAGACTCTTCTAGAACAATTAGTAAATAGTGACAATCTCTCAAAAACCTAAGGATTTCGCTTACAACTTCGCGCCTTAAATTAGCCAGGAAGAAAGTTTTCCGGAAGGTCAGGACGACAATAAACTTTCGGTTAGTTTTTTACTCTTTCCATAATAAAACCAAACGGTTTGCTACCTAAAAAGCGGAATAGATTTTCGATTAGTGATCATAGGCTCCGGCAACATATTTCTGACCTAATGCCCCTTACATTGCTCAGAAATTTTAGAGGGCAGATATAGGCTCCGAAAAGCCTACCCCTGTACCTCTTCCCGACTTATATATTCCTTGACTCAGTGTCAGCATCGATTCACCATTTAATCACAACGACAATTACAAAACTTCAAAAATCTCAAAATTACCTCACACCAAGACATTTGGCACACAGAGATTTTCGGTCAACGGAAATCAAAAAAAATTTTAAAAAATGCAGAAATTCTTCCAGAAGAATTTTATTGGAAAAAGAAAACCTATTAAACGAATGATCGAACTAATTTAATAAACAATGAAACGACTTACATTTTTTTTTTCGTTTTCGAGAAGAAAAAATCCGCGAAGTTTGTTGAAGAAAAAAAAAATTCGTAATGGTTTTTCTGTCAAATACATTTTCATAAAATTCTTTAAAACAACGTAAAAAACTTACAATTTTTTTATATTCTTTTTATACGAAGCAAAATGAAAATTATATATACGTATTAAAAAAAAAACGGAGATAATCCTGTAACGTGACTTGTCTTAAAAATAAAAGTTTTTTTTTTTTTCCTTTTCGATTTTGCTTCGTTCTCATCTTCTTTTTCTTCGTCTTTCCTTCCCCATATCGTCATCCGTTTTCATGCTTAAGTATTTATCGACATTTTCCACATTAACCCTCGGCTCCTGATCGATTATTGTTATTAATCGGTTTTCTTGAAAGTTTCTAATACGATTTTATCGATATTTAATCGTTTCTCCGATTTTGAACGAGTAGAAAAAAAAAAAAAAAAAAAAAAAAAAAATTAAGCAGCAAACTACGGGAAAGACGAAAATGTCTGCTTTCAATTTCATCATGAAATGAAAGACAACAAAAGTTAAAACGATATTTCATTTAAAATTTAAATTATAATCCTGGAAAAATCGTGAATTAATACTCTAACTTGTAATCCAGCGAAGGAATAATCACAAAAACAACAAAAGAGATAATTTGATGCTGAGATAAGAAGAAAATGCGGGAGGGAAAGAAGGAAACATATAAGCTTACATTGTTAACTCGTTCCTTTTCTATATTCAGATCAAGTAAGGGAAATAAATTACGCGGCAAACGGCAAACACCCTTGAGTCCGCTGTCACGTTCGGTTAGCCCCTTTAAGGGGTTCATCAAAGCGCCGTGACATCAAATTATCATTTTGCTTTTTTTTTTTTTTTTTTTTTTTGAACTTCCAAGTTTTCAAACGTTTGAAAAAAATTCGAAACAAACGCGAGAGCTACCAAAAGCAAAATCATTATTTATGAGGAATCAGCTGCAGCGAAAAGTCTTTTCATTTCTCCTTTTATTTTTATTGATGAAAAAAAAAGAGGGAAAATTTGGAAATAAAACAAGGCTTTTCTACACTAAAAAGAAAGGAAAAAGTTTTTGAGCATCGTAGCACCTAATAAAAACAAAATTGAGAGGTAGAAAAAAAAAATTCAAAAATATATTTTTGTTCGGAGATAACCCTTATTCTATATTTTAGAAAGACGGACTTTTTCCGAGAAAAGAAAATATATGTAAAATATATATATACGAGGAAATTGTTGACATACGTCAATTGTATTATAAAATATATTAAATATTGTTATGATAGTCTGTAACAATGACGCTCCGAAAAGGTTAGATAGTTTGATAAAAAAAAAACAGAAATAACCTTACATATTTTCAATTTATCTGCTACAGAAGATCTGAAAACTTGGCCGCGTTTTCAATTACGTCCAGACATCTTTATCTACAAAACGTTTATACGTATGAATCGTATAAGATAAGAGGAACCGTAATAATGAACATGATTTGAGTCGAAAACACCAAATTGTTGCACGATTTCATTTTCAGATCTCGTTTTACCTCTCAAAATAAAAATAAAAGATGAGGCTAATAATGGTACATGACGCCTTCTTTTTCTCCATAGACGGCCATTAAAATTTTCATTTTTTATCCTGATATAGGAAAATATGAATGAATAGGTAGTAGGTTTCATATAGGAAATATGAATGAAAACGGTAGTACATTAGCCGAAACTGCTAAATAAGCAGATCTCAATACGAGTCGATTTACGATCGACTCGTGCTGAGGCTCGACTAATACTTCGATCGAAAATCATGCACCTTTTTACGTTTTATTATTATATTTTTGGAAGACTTAAGCATTTCGTTTCATTATTAATTTCATTTACCGTTATTTCCCCTTATCAGTCCTTTTTATTTTTATTATTATAATTTTTTTAAAGATTTCCACTCTTTCTGAAAAATTTTCATTTTATTACATTGTGTTCGGTTCATTTTATTTTCGGGAAATATTGAGGGAAGCGGAAGGAACGGAACGAGAATTTTTCGAAAAGAAAATAGTGCGTTCAAGGTTAAACGCTGTTATGGAGTGGGAGAATCTGGGGTGCCTGTAAGTAATATTTTGTTGCTCTGCTCGCTTACTCCATGTGTTATGGAATAGCACTTAATAAATTAGATCAGGTAGTACATTTAATTACTATATTCTCAACGTTTAACGATCATTTTCATATGAAGTATCAATAATCGATTATGGTAAAGTCGAAATGTGAAAAATGAAAGAGGTGGAACATCTTAGTTTTCCTTTCCTGTGGTACGCCTAAAGGCGGAAAACAGGATCGACCCGAAAACCCGGATCCGGTCCTGACGTTATTACATAACGAAAAGAGTCGTACAAGTAGGAGAGCTTACGGTTTTCGGACGACCAAAAAGACTGCAAACCGAACATTCACTGTTGCTACCGAATGGTTCTTATCAAGAGTACGACAAAATCATTTTTAGAAGTATATTGTACACTTCAAGCGAGTACAGGTGCAACGTAAAAAGCAAGAGGGACAACAGCATCATTAAATTAAAATCCAACGCTTTCGGCCGAATCAAAAAATTTTTTTTCAACGGGACAGACTGTTTCATTTTAATGGAAAAATTCATGGTCATGGAAATTGAAGGATTGTCAAACATCGTGAGAGTGGATGCCGGGTGTAACAATCCTAAAGTATTAATTGAACCGGGTGATATCAGTGATAAATGTATGCTGTGTAAGATCACCCGGACTTTACATTTTTTAAGTACGGTCATCAATAACTCTGAAATTCAGTAATAACAAGATATTTTTATATAGTAATATCAATTCTTCTTGTAATCATGTTTTGGGCATATTAAGTAAGTAAATGGGATCGATTGCAGGAAATTTCCTGCAATTCATAATGCACTAATATTTCATATCAATTTATTTATTTATTTTGTTTAATTTCAAAACTTGTTGCTATCTGCTAGGGTGAAAAAGATTCGTTTTGAGTATTTACAAATAAGGCAAAAAAGCCAACTCCAACAATTAATTATAATAAAATGGCCTTCAAAATTTTAAGTCTTCAAATTAGTTGTATTTATTTCGACCACTTTACCAAAAGTGGTGGCAAGCGCGGGATAAAAGAAAAAAAAAAATGAAGTGAAAAGAAAAAAAAAGTTCTTTGAAATTTTTTTTAAGCAGTTTATTTTTCGGTAATTTTTTTTTATAAAAAAAAAAAAAAAAAAAAAAAGACAGTGCAGTTAATGATTTTTTTCTTCTTCTTTCTAAATTACTAATTTTTTTTAAATGTGCAAGTGAAAATAAGTGTAGTTTTTTTTTCTCTTCAAAACAAAAGAAGGCATAGTTCATTTTTTTAGTTCGCCTGTATTCAGTGCACACCTTCAAGTTCATTTTGTTCGCTGTGCAAAGATCCAGCAAGATGGAAAAGATCATCCAAGTAAAGATCAAAATCTCCCATAGCACTCACAAATTCATAGTCGGGAAAAGCGGGAAGACCATAACTGCTATAAGGCTACGACATAAAGTTATAATTATAACGCCGCATCCGAAAGATATACATAACGACGACGTAATACTACACGGTGCGGAGAAGGTGCATATAAAGGAGATAAAGTATTTGTACGGACTGTTTAAGGAATAATATAGGGACCAGCTATGTCTTCTGTATCTTGAGTTCTGCTTATTTTATTTTATTTACCGCCTCCTTTTTGACATATCACAGTAAATGTGTACTGTCAGTTCCGGAATTGACAGTAAATTAATCGTCAGTTCCGGAACTGGCAGTAAATTAATCGTCAGTTCCGGAACAGGCAGTAAATTAATCGTCAGTTCCGGAACAGGCAGTAAATTAATTGTCAGTTCCGGAACTGGCAGTAAATTAATTTTAAGTTCCAGAACTGGCAGTAAATGTGTACTGTCAGTTCCGAAACTGACAATTAATTTACTGCCAGTTCCAAAACTGGCAGTAAATTAATTGTTAGTTCCACAACTGGCATTGTTATATCGAAACCCTGCCAGTTCCGGAACTGGCAGTGAACAAGTTGCGGGGCCCTTCAGGGCTTCCGTAGATTCTACCTTTAAAATCGGAGAATCGAGCGGTTTGGAGGCATTGGTGGCATAGTCATGCTACTCGTTTTTTAGATACGGCCTCACAACCTTAAGCTCTAAGTACCTAAGTCCTGTGCTACCATAAACAATCGATGTTTCGCACAGCCCGATATGACTCATCGACGTTATATCATTACGATTGTTGAACAGGAAAGCTCCAAAAAGAAATCGACTGATTTACAACTTCTAACATCAGTCTAAGTAAATGCATAAACATGAGATTCACCATGAGAAGTGAAAAGCTGCTTTAAAACGCATACGAACTCGCTAACTTCGCAAAGTTAAGCACAGATCTTAAACTAATTAAAAATAAATGACTAATATCTTGGTATAATTAAAAGCATTCTGAGATGGGATTACTTAACAGGCGTGTACGTGTATAGAGGTAGAAAGAGTTAAGACAATGTCGGGAAAAGATTTCGTCAAGGAAAGATTTGACAGGACGAATAAATCATTCAACGATAAAACAGTACGCTTTTTAAAAAATTATTCCCGAATAAGAAGGAAAAAAAATATTACGAAGACGAAGGAAAAACGGAATCTCAGTTACATTCAACCCCGATATTCGAAAGGCGGGAGGTTTTTAACGACTGGAAAAACACCCAAGGAAAAAAATAAGATGTAAAAAAAAAAAAAGAAAGGAAACGATGTTACAGGGTTTTATCCCATATTCTCGTCTACGACCTTTTCGAGGTAAAGATCCCAGACAATATTTTAATTTTCTTTTGAAAGCTCTCGGAATCGAAAATTTCAAAGGCAGGCACCAATTTCCGTTACGGAAAATCTGCTGAGGAAAGATTGCCTTTATTGCTAAGCATTTTCCTATATACATCTTTATTTTATAAAGTAACCATCAACATGTAACGTTTAAAAAAAAAATCTCTACGGAAGACTTTAAGGCAAGATCAGCAACAAATCCCGGAAGGTTCTCATAGCCTAAAAATTAATTACGTACGTTGGAGCGAAGCCGGCGGAAAATCCAAAAAAGAAGTTATTCTTGCCACGATGAAATTTTCATGGATTATTTTGCAATTTTCCAGCAGCGACCCATAAAGGGAATTTAATACTCTTCCATCGATTTATTTTAAATATCCTTCCAGGAACGGGAAAATCTAGAGTAAAAATAATCCAAGTTTTTGTCGGGGGAAAAAAAAAACATTAAATATTAGTTTAGATTATGTTTTCAAAAATTATGAGACGATAAAAGATAGGGCCTATTCCCATGCATGATATTTTATAGTCGGGCACAATTGTTGAAAACTTGCTTTTAATAAAATATGGAATTCCTGAGGCCAAAAACTATTGGAAAACTTTTTTCATTTCTGCATAAAGAGTTCCCTCCAGATGATATTCTCTTGTCTAGATAGACTTTCCGAGAAAGTACATCCAACATATTTTTTTAAAGAATTCGAATTCTTTTTTATCAAACAGACGCGTAAAAAACAAAATCGTAAAATAAAAGACGTCCCGAAAAAAAAAAGCAAAAAGTCAATAGACAATAACTATTATTTATGGCCATAAAATAAAAGGATTTCGATTAGAAGAGGATTTTTTCCCTTTTTTTAAGTAAACTCAGACATCATCTGGGTTTTAAAAAAAAAACCAGAAGGGGGGAAAAAAGTCCAAATGTTAATTTGGGTGTATCCGGCAATGAGCCGCAGAACGATTTACGATCGCCTGTATATTATTCACCCGTCAACTGCGGGGATAACAAAAAAATAAAGAATAAAAAATAAATAAAAAAATAAAAAAATTCTGCCATTTTTTTTTTCCTATATCGCCGTCACTATTATTATTATTTCTTTCTTTCTTTCTTCTTTTTCTGGACGTTGCATTTTTTACAAGATGACCCTTACGAATCACTAATAAATTATATTTACTCAACCTTCTCATCCTTGCAAATATTCAGCCAAGATACTGATTTCCTCTGAGACCCATGTTACTCAGTATTAAGATGTAGATTCCTAAAAAGAATGATTTCTCTTTCTTTAAGCTTATGATTGAGCTTTTTCGCCCGGAATTTTTTTTTCTTTCTCCGAGACGAAGAAAAGTTTACATAACATGTTATCGTTATCAGTGCGGTTTGCCTTTTTCAAAAATTAAGTTTTTTCCGTGCTAAAATTTTTTTTCGTTTTTTATACATCCAATTATACGGTATAAACCATAATTTGTGGTGTAACCATAAAAATTTTGTTATCATTTTAAATTTTTAGAATGACTTTGGAGGAGAGTTTCTTCTCGCGCCGTCTCCGCGGGTTGTGCCAAACGCGGAGGTGGTTATCTGACCTTCTGCTGAGCGGTGAATTGGGAGGACCCGCTGAGGGCTATGGATTACTTTTTAGATTGATCGACAACGCGATTCATTACGTCGCTGTGCGGTTCTTTTGGCGACCTACAATGAGGGTCCGCATCATGCGGGCCCTATTATGCCAGCTTGATCGGGAGGCGGCAGGGAGTCTGCTGCCTCCCGATAGAGAATTGTTGCTGACTGGAGGTGAGGCAGCGTCTTTTCATTTATTTATTTATTTTTTTTTTTGATTGAGGACTAATGTTTATATTCATTTATTTATTTATTTATTTATATTTTATTTTATTTTTTTTAGCTGAACGGTTCGATAGACGGGTATCGCGGAGGGGATGGCGACCACACTAGTGGAGATAGTTTTTTTTTTTTTTTTTTTTTGTCTGATGCCCTTGTTTTGTAAAGGTTCTAGTTCCTTTACATAACCGGCCGGTCAGCCGGGCGGTGAAAATTTTTTAACGATAAAAAAAGTTTAATTTTTTTTTTTTTTCGATTCGTTATTTTACACATAAAAATGAGATCGGATCGCACCGAAACCGTGCCAAAACGTTTTGTTATGTTTAAAAGGTAAAGATTCGTTCTTGAAACGTATGAAAAAGGCTTTGTGGTGCCTACATTTGATAATTTTTTTTAATGTTTTCGAAATAAAAAAATAACGCCATTTCTCTTTTTGTTGTTGAAATAGTTCGCGGTTTCCCCGCTAGAGCGCTGCACTAGTCTCTCGGAAATAAACATTTTTTTTTTTTGCGAAAACAATTAAATATTATCAAATATAAGAACTATTAACTGTTCTTCGTGCATTTAAAATCATGGAAATTTATCTCTGAACATAACGAAACGTTTTGGGTACGGTTTTGGTGCAGTTAGACCCCGTTTTCATGTATAAAATATTGGATTTAAAAAAAAATTTTTTACATATTTTTTTATCGTTAAAATGTGTACACCGGCCGGTTAGCCGGCCGGTTATGTAAACGAACTAGAACCTTAAGTATTGGTTAATTATTTTTTGTTTGTTATTATTATTTTTTTATTTTTTATTTTTTTTTTTAGATTGATTTTCCTTATATTTTTTTTGTATAGGATGACGGTGAGGGAATATAGCTTCTCACATCGCCTCCGCGGGTTGTGCGCGACCCGGGCGTGGTTGTCCGGGTTGCTCCTCCGTTTCAGCCTAGCAACGTTGGCGTTGGCAATGACATCGAACCGGCTGACGAGCCGGAGAATTCGGGGGAGATGGTTAGTATTAGTTACAAATTTTGAATTTACAATGAATGCCCCCTAGCCAGATAGCCGAATCAGCATTTTTGAAAACCGAAAATTTATTATCTTCTTTTTTTCCTCTAATTTCAGCCTAGCAACGTTGGCGTTGGCGTTGGCATTGACATCGAACCGGCTGACGAGCCGGAGAAGTCGGGGGAGATGGTTAGTATCAGTTTCGAATTTTTGATCCTTCTCCCGCGTTCCTTAACGCACTCTGTTCTAATGGTCGATTAATTTAAAATTAATGAGAATGTGTTCTTTGTTCTAGTCACTGAAGATGGATGTGAATTATACATCCGAAATGATCATCTGACTTCTGGAATTAATATACATTTAGTAGTGACTTTAAGGAGTTCTGTTTTTTAATTCTAATGGTCGAGTTTTTTGAGCTGTTCGACGCAAACGAAGTATTATGTTTTCTTTTTAGGAATATTGTCCTGGAAAGAGAGTTTGAAGAAATATTCGGAGCAGGAGGGTAAAATCATTCGACGGGTACTGACCTATTCCAAGACCGACGATGAAATATCAGCCATTATGAGGAGTGATCCCATCATGGTCGATTTAGCCGTGCGGCTGGCCCGGCCGGGTCAGTTAGACAGAAACTATGATGACGCTCGATATCGTGCCCGTTTGGTGGTTCGGTGAGATTTTTTTTTTACTTTGTCTTCACTTTTTTTATTTCATTTTGTGTCTAATTCTTTAATTTGTTTGTTTTTTTTTTTTTGCAGATTGTTCAAAGCCGTGAATCAAATCCAAGGAGAAGGAAACGCTTTGAACAGCGTTCAAGATATGGTATTAGACGAAAGCTGTTTTAACGACGTGGTCCTTGCCGCGAGAGAACTAGGCAAACTCGAAAACGAGGATGACAACATGACGACGTCAAACGTCATTAAATTGTGTCCCACTTCAGACGAACTTGCCAACGCAGTGTTGGCCAGAGCCAACGCCATTCAAGACAAAGAAGAGGTACGTAAAAAATAAATACTTCGAAAGGAATAAAGTTTTTTATTTTACAGCTGTCGCGTAAATTTGTTAAAAAACATCGTTTTCTCTTTTTCTAGAAAAAAGCAGCACGAAGCTCCTGCAAGATTTTCCAGACAAATCTTAACATAGAGTTTAGGAGCAGAGTTTCAGTTCCGGCCTATAGCCTAGCAAAAGCGGCGAAGAGTCGGAAGGTGACGAAAGGTCTGCCAATTTCGGATCTAAGAAAATTAAGACTTGTGAGTAGCACTTAATTTTTTTTCCTTCTTATGTTTTAATGGTTATGTGCTCATTTACTTGTTTTGTTTTTATTGTTATTTCAGCTTTTGGAAGCCGATGTTTATGATACGTTACAGAAATATCTCGCGAGTAAGATCATCTCCGAGGAGGAGAAGGAGAGGCGACGCCCTTTTTTTTACGACCTCGTCTCCAAAGCGTTTGCCTACTTGGTTCTGTTTAATTTCAGACGGCCGAAGGAGACGAGTTTATTAAAATTAGAGGCGTACCTCCAACAGTAAGTAAAATTCTTCTGTAAATTATATTTATATTTTTTATGTATTTATATATTTATTTATTTATTTATTTATTTAGATCCGGGGGAGGAATCGTTTAAACTCAGGCGAAAGCCCGGAACCCCGGATTTCTCCTCCTCGGAGATGACATCCGAAACTCGTTGGATGTCATAATTAAGGACAGACTTTCCTTCACGTTGAAGGAAAACCCTTTCCTCTTCCCGCTGTGCGGGAAGAAAAATACTGCGCAAGCGATCGATCCGAGGGTAGCTATATTTTTCGTTAAAATTTAATTTTTGTAAAGCTTCTTGCTAATAATATACATTTCCTTTTTTTCAGACCTTCACCAACTGTCTCTCCTTTTGTGACCACCACCAAATGTCTCGCGCGGGCAATTTGAAATACTCGCAACTGGTTTTTTAGTCCAAGTGCGTAACATTTGCTGCAAACCGAGACATGTGAAGGAAATTAGCAAAATTAACTTCTATTTAAACGATTTCATTTATTTTCTTTAAAATGAATTACATGATTATGCACCTGCTTACGCTTCACAGTTGCATAACATGCAAGCCCCACAACTGAGGTTAAAAAAAAATTGTCAATGTTTATTATTTCACAAGTGCTGGTATGATTATTTTTCGGATCATTATGAGATAATTGAATAAGAGATGCTTTGCTAAAGGGTTGTTTTCAAGCATTTAGAATGGAGTAAAACTGATGTTGAATTTTAAGTAAGCATGATATTGAATTTTAAATTAATAAAAAAATTAGGTTATTATGTTAAATTAAGATTATTAAGGATATGGAGAGGTGCTTTGAGCGAAAGAAAAAAACAAATGTTATTGGGAAACAGAAACAGGGAATCCTCCTGTATTCGCGGCTTGAAAACTGCAATCCATTTGCAGCTTTCAAGTCGAGATTCCTTTCCTTATTCGAATTTGAATGCTTGAATTCTTTTGCGAGTGTTGCTTGAAGAGAGAGGAGGGAGAGAAAAAAATTTGAAGGGGAAAAAGCAGTCGCCACTGCTGACTGCTGACATCATTTGTGTTTCGCTTTATGGTGTCCGTGCATACTGCATGCGACTTCTGATTCATAATAGTGGCTGCGCTTGGTGTCACGTTTCTCGCTGAAATGAAATCTTGATTAAAACAGGCTTGCGATTTGAAATAATTTTAAAGTTTTATGGGTGATGTCTCTACTAATGGATCAGGCACTAGTAATGGATCATTGCCATGGAAATAGCCAATCAGTGCTTTTAAAATTGTAAATATTTATGTTTGTTTTGATTTTCATTGGTTGACCCATTACTAGGCTAACTGATCCATTACTGGAGACATCACCCTATCTCATAATTATTATTTTTTTTTTTTTTTTGTTTGTTATTCAGTTTAGGTAGGTGATACTGATCTTTGATGGTGAGCAAGATATGCAGGTGTAGGTGGTCGGGAAGGGGGGTTGTTGTTTAATGGTAAAATTTGATTATTGTTTTCGGTTTTGAAATCTTTTGAGCTCTATTCAGTAACAAATTGGTAGTTGACGGTTCTCATGATATTGAAACTTAGTTAGAAGATGGTATACAGGTGATATCCGTTAACAAGGATGTCAATTATTGTTAGACATAATTTTACTAGTGTGAAAATTCCTAGTAGTGCTGAGCAAATGAGGCTGATCATAACCACATCCAGAAAAGAGACTGAGACACTCCTCCACCTTCAAAAAGATTATAACAAGCAAAATATCACAAATCTACAGGCCCTAATCAGAGACGGATATGCAAAGACAGGATGGTTTTCTAATCCAAGAAAGAAATTTTTCAACAGTAATAATACGGACGAATTTTACTCGCACGAAGATAATTTAAGTACAAACTGTCGGTTATAGTTTCCGTTTTATCTATCAGCTCAGCTTGGAAAACATAACAATGATGCATCACGTGATCTCGGCGAGGAGAGAGAAAAAAAAAGTGTACGAATAGTTTTTACATTATTTCCTCGTAAAAGAATTTAACACCCCTTTCAAGTTTATGTTTCATTTCCATCGACTTTGATGACAGTCGACTGAATAGTCAACTGAACATCACAAGATAATATCAGTTTCTCTCTCACGCAGGGTAATTTTAATACAAACTGTCAGCAATAGTTTCCGTTTTATCCATCAGGATGGAAAACCATCATCGCAACGGATCTTTATTTTAATGCAATTAATTTGGCAAATTTGAAAATTTGTCGAAACGGATATAATTTTTCCATCGAACAAACAAATTGAAAACGATGAAAATTGATGACGCCGTGCCGAGTAAAAATATCTCGCAGCATTCCCTTCAAACTGCATCTTATTCCAATTTTTATAAAAGAGAAGAAAAAAAGGTGTATGAATTTTTTTTTCGTTCCATGGACTTTGACAAATCGATGATTCACGTCTAATAAATCGATCGAAAAAAAAGCGACAGGTACGAAGAAAAGATATTATAACCACAAAAATTGTTAACGTTCTGAAAAAAAAAAGAGGCTCGTGATTTTAATATATGGAGGAGAAAAAGCCCTGCTTTACACTCGACAGCATTTTGTAAGCAATTTTTAACTAATTACACGTCAATCATTTGGTTTTTAAAAGACGGTGAAATCAATAATCGATCACCGATATTATCGAATATTTTTTTATAAAAAAAAAGTCACTTTACTCTCAGGAATACAAAAGTTGGCTCACGATAAAAAAAAAAAAAAAAAAAAAAAAAAAAAAAAAAAAAGTCAGGAAAAAATTAAACGGTTAGAAAAGAGCTGCGTTATTGTCATCTAATGTACGCCGGCTCTTTAAAAAAGTGTTTTTTTTTTTTTTTTTTTTTTTGTCTATCTAAAGGATTGAGGAAAGCTTGTCAATTAGTTGAGGAATGTAAGTGGCTATTTTGCATTAGCAAACATGAACATTTCTAAACGAATACTTCGACTTTACAGAATCCATATATACGTTTCGAAACTTCACCTCTACCGAAACTTTTTGTTGTGCCTCAGTATTCGTGACCGAGGTCAAAAAGCTTTCCCGTTCCTCAACTTACAAAAGGATACGATGAAAAGGAAAGGAAAAGAAAAGAAAAGAAAATGAAGTCTTTGATATCGTGCGAAATCGAACCAGTAATAATGGATAATATGAAAGGAATAAAGAAAAGTGCCGACAAGATGCAGATGATGTAAACATAAAAAGCGAAGAGAAAAAAAAAAAAAGAAGAATCATGAAAAAGGAAAACAATTTAGAATAGAATTCGTGTAAGAAGCCCTGTTTTCTCTTTTATCGAATTCGTGAGCAGAATGCGTTTAGTAAAATAAATCTTTATTAAAGACCAACAGGTATTTTAATTTTAATGGCGCTGTCCTCCAACCGATAATGTAGCTCAGATGAATAAAACCTTAAAAGGGCAGGGTGTTATGAAAGGTGCTATATTATAACACTTAGTAAAATAAGGTCAGACTTGATATGCTATGACTCATTTGAGTCACAGCAGTCCTCGCGGAAATTGTAAGTGGCACAGGATCCGAAATGCAAAACCTAAGCCTGTGACCACAGCGGTAAGAGCCGAGTTTTCCGACTAAAACTCGAGTATTCGTTATGTAGTCGCGAAAGAGTGTAGTTCGAAGATCCAAAAGTCACGAAGGGGCCCATGTAGTAAGTATGTCAATCAAGTATGTTAAGCCTAACGATTCCGATATATATGTTTGTGCTATGACTCATTTTGAGTCATAGCAAAACTTCGCGAATTCCGGAAGTGGAACACGCTCAGGCAAATAGTGCCTGAGCCTGTATCCACTAAAAACTAGAGCGAAAAAGCGCCTAGACGGGGTCATTCGTTTTCGGTTCGCGTTTCGTGAAGGTTCTAAAAGCGGTATCTGATCATCGATATATGGGCCAGAGAAAGTATCGGAGAAGGTCTGAGGAGCGAGTGTAAGCAAGGTAGGAAAATATATATATCTGTTTCATAGTAATATAAATGGCTGACTTATTTACTAGTTAGGAAAAGCTACCCTAAGACATGACCTTAACCCGGTCATATCACTGGTGATAGCGGTGGGATTCCTTGTCGCGAGCACAGGGGTTTTAACCTCACTTGTGCTTACATTTTGCGCTAGTGATCTTTGAATTATTTTGTTTTATTTTTTTGACTTTTCTTTTTGTGTTTTGTTTTGTTTTTTTTTTTGAAAAAAAAAAAAAATGTCCGTTTTAAGTTCAATGGAGTGGGCTGATGCCCTTGTTTTGTGAGTATTGTTTAATTTTTTTTTTTTTTTTTTTTTTCGTTATTATTGTTGTTTTTGATTGATTTTTTTTTTTTTGTCTAGGATGTCGATGAGTGAATATAGTTTCTCTCGTCGCCTCCGCGGGTTGTGTGCGACCCGGGCATGGTTGTCCGGGTTGCTCCTCCGGGAGGATGTTGGGGGGCCCGCGGAGGGCTTCCGGCTGTTGTTTGAAGTAATCGACGCAGTTATTCATTACATCGCGGTGTCGTTTTACTGGCGGCCCGTGATGAGGGTCCGCATAATGCGGGCCCTTCTGCAACAGATTGATCGGGAGTCGGCAGGGAGCCTGTCGCCTCCCGATAAGGAGTTGCTGTTGACTGGGGGTAAGTTTTATATCTTTTTTGACTTTTTAGTTTAAGTTAAAAGGGTATTATATTATATTTTTTTTTTTTTTTTTTTTTTTTTTGTTTCAGCATCACAATTCGACAGGAGACCGTGGAGGCGGCGGGATGGTCGCCGGGGCCGCCCCTGGTGATTCCCGATGTGAATTTTGAGAATTATGTAACTGACAATTAAAACAAAGTCAGGCATCAATTTGACGGTCAAATCCTAGCGCCAACAAAAATTTCCAGCCTAAATGGATCCGAATATCCAGCCAAAAGCAATTTTGAGGGACAAAACTTTCCCAGGCTAACAACTTGGTAAAAAACCAGGACATTTTCTGGTATCCTGGAAAAATCCTTCCAGCCACCGATAAGGTCGAAGCTTTTATCGATACTAAAGACCATGAGTCGGTCTCCAAACCGCCATATCGAACTCCTAAAAAATTAATTCAACCTTCAAAAGAGGAAATCGAAAGACCTCCTCAATCAGGATATCCTAGAACCCGCTGATCACAGCCCTTGGAATTCCCCAGCGACCCTGCTCTGTAAGGAGGTCGACGGAGTCTCCAAGCGGCGTTTCATTAAACAGCCTAACAACCCCTCTGACCTGAAATTTTCCCAATATTTTTCAAATACTACACTGCGCAGGCAGTAGTACTAAGATCAGTAAATTAGACGCAGTGAAAACTTGATTTTACGAATCGCTAACCATAATTTAACTCCAAATAATTTTTCTCTTTCTTTCCAGATAATACTGTAAATAATACTTGTCTATCACCTAAAGAAAACTTTATTTGCAAAGAAAAAGAAAAAAAACAACCTCAACAGACAAATGATAACCGAATAAAGACTGAGAATTAGGTTGCGTGTTTGAAAATGAAAACGCGGTAAATCTCGGAAGAATGCAAAACAAGTCTTCTATATTCCGGACATGTTCCTCCTTATAAAGCTTCGAAAACTAGGCTCCTGGAAACATTTAAATAAAACAAAGCTCCTCATCCCCCTTGGTCGTGTCAACGTTATACTCAACGGAATTCATAATGTACTTTTAATGAAATAAATATTGGTAATGGAAAATGAGTCGTTTAGATCCACTCTCCTCCAGCTCTTCCTTCACTCTTCCCTTTTCTCATTCTTGTTCTGCTATAAGAGTGTTTTGTAACTGACTTTTCAATTATTAGGTTGAACTAAATTATAAGGAATCCGATATTTTTTAAAAGAAGGTAAAACTCGAAAATATTATTTGAGATTTCGTCAATTTCTTATAGCATCTTCTTCTTTCAGGACAATTGTGCTAACTGTAGCAGTCACTGTCAGACAAGCGTACACATCTCAAGGAAAATAAGCTTTTTCTCAAATAAAATAAATAAAAAAAAATGAGATCGGTGAACCGATCAAAGTGCTTTATCGACGAATTATGAAATGTATATTATAAATAATATACATAACGGTTAGATTTTTGATCAGAGGTCCACCAAAGCCACTGTACGGGCATACGGAATCTGAATTTTGGAAAAATAATTTTAAATTCGGAATCCTCTACCCCGAAAATATTCTCAAAAATACGGTTAGATTTTTGATCAGAGATCCACCAAAGCCGCATTACGGCATAAGGGATTCGAATTTCGGAAAAATTATTTCAGATTCGGAATCCTCTACCCCGAAAATATTCTCAAAAATTCGGTTAGATTTTTGATCAGAGGTCCACCAAAGCCGCAATACTGGCATAAGGGATTCGAATTTCGGAAAAATTATTTCAGATTCGGAATCCTCTACCCCGAAAATATTCTCAAAAATACGGTTAGATTTTTGATCAGAGGTCCACCAAAGCCGCAATACTGGCATAAGGAATTCGAATTTCGGAAAAATTATTTCAGATTCGGAATCCTCCACCCCGAAAATATTCTCAAAAATACGCTTAGATTTTTGATCAGAGGTCCACCAAAGCCGCAGTACGGGCATAAGGGATTCGAATTTCGGAAAAATTATTTCAGATTCGGAATCCTCTACCCCAAAAATATTCTCAAAAATTCGGTTAGATTTTTGATCAGAGGTCCACCAAAGCCGCAATACTGGCATAAGGGATTCGAATTTCGGAAAAATTATTTCAGATTCGGAATCCTCTACCCCGAAAATATTCTCAAAAATTCGGTTAGATTTTTGATCAGAGGTCCACCAAAGCCGCAGTACGGGCATAAGGGATTCGAATTTCGGAAAAATTATTTCAGATTCGTAATCCTCTACCCCTAAAATATTCTCAAAAATACGGTTAGTTTTTTGTTAGCTCCCACGAGAAACCCGCCAATCAGCATCCAAATCGCTTTGTTGACGTAATCGATGACGTCATATCGTGACGTTTCAAAAGTTGGAGATATCGGTTTTTAGGCCTATACCCATACTTTAAGCCCTGCTCACCGTTTCTGAACCACTCAACAGAATTTAACCAAATTTCAATGGTAGCGTATCTTGATGAATATCTACTGCAATACCAAAATCGGACTCTATCGGTTGTTGCGTTTCCGATTTATAGTCAAAAAATATCTTGAAATAGCTGAATATTCAACATTTTTACTCACTGCTTCCGAATCGCTGAACCGATTTGGCTCAAAAACTAATCAGCACCTACATTTTATTAGAAGTTCCTACCCACCAAAAATCATCCACATCCGTTCTTCCGTTTTTCTGCTTTTCGACGGACAAATTTTTTTGCACATATATTCATACATTCATACATTCATACACACACACGGCCACCATCCAAATTTTGCTTTTTTCGGCATCAGGGGACTTCAAAACGTGTAAAAATATCGAAAACTGAAAATCTGAAATTTGTGCTAAAAACAATGCTTTATTCTCCCTGCGGTCGATAAAGCAAAAATGGTTAAAACCATAACAATTCAATTCAATTCAATTCAATTCAATTCAATTCAACAGCTTAAATATTATCGAAAGAGTTCCCTTCGTCTTTCCTCCGATTAAAACAAAAAGGAAAATGTGTTACAAAATTCCATTCCAGAGATGAGTCATTAATCAATTGAAAATTTTAACAACCTTCAAGAAAATGAAAACCTAGAGAGAATTTTGATAAATCTCAAATATTACAATAGGTTAAACCCGTTTGGGTAAAGTACGACACACTAGCAAAAGTAGTGTTTTATCTCGGAAGAGATGTAACGGCGAGGGAAAGAAGGAGCACCATGAGGAAACTAATTTCATTTCCCGCCAATATATCATAAAGTGACAACGCACTTGTCTTCTGTGCAATCTTGTTTTCCATTGTTTGAATAATCAACTTTTATCCGCGGAGTGTATTTCCCAGCTCTCTTTTGCCCGCGCAAGAATCCTTTATCTTAAAATTTATGTTCGCGAAATCGTACCCATTCGAATTATTACCGAGGGAGCTCGGGGGAAAAACGATGGTATAGTTTATTTGAGGAGATATTCTGCTTACGATTTCCAGGGCCATTAATCAGTGGAAGCCTTATATTTGGGAAGCATAAGAAGGGCGACGAAAAATGAAGCATGTGGAAAATAAAACTTCCGAAATATAAGAGGAAAAAAAAAGGATGAGTTGTCAACAAAAAATCAAGTTCTTTTAAATAAAAAGAAAAAAATTAATGGAGAAACGTAATTAGTTCGTCGCTGCTGTAAAAAGTAGCGACAGAAACCAATAAAATAAAAAATTTAATTAGGTACAAGATCCTTTCTCCCGTCAGTTTTAATTTTTATTTTTTGTGTTGCCAAATAAGGTGAAGTCGGGTCGAAAATGAGGGATTTATTTAGCTGGGGGCGATAAATGGGATAGGGTACGATAAACGTGAAAATTTTGGGAAGAATATAAAGAATAGAAATCTAAGCAGCAGGTCATAATTCAAACTCATTTCTGACCATTCCCTCGCTTACAAATTCTGCAAGTTTTGGAAAAAATGCTGCGATTTTCTGTAAGGGAAAGATCCATGATATCTTGAACAGGGTCTCAAAAACGGACAAGACATGTCCGGATACTGTTACGCCGACCCATGTCCTAGGAGATATACATACAGCACTCGTATGATACACGCTGCGTGTATTATATAAGCTTTTGGTTTGGAAAAAAATTATTGATCGGTAAACGCTACCGAGAGTGGGCCGACGATTTGTGGGACAATACACTAAAGGTGGAATGTGGACACGACCACCTTCGACCGAAAGTGGTTATCAGAAATTTGACTTAAAGTATTCGAGATACCGTCTTGCGATAATTTCGTTAAAAAATGCGGTCTTCTATACATTTTTCCAAGAAAAGTCCCAAAAATCCTGGGTCCACTTTCAGTTGGTGCGACGAACGTAGCCTTCTGCGGAATCAAAAAGAGACTTGGCAGGGTGAAGGGCATTTTCAAAAGTTCGCTTCGTATAGTGTTCCCTTTTTAACTAGGGGTAGGGATCGAAGAAATGAACTCCTGTTTAGATGATGAATTAGCTTGAGTAAGGATCAGATATACGGCCGAAAAAAAAATTGGTGAAGGTGTTGGAATCTCAGCAATCGAAGCGAAATGCAAAACTTAATGTCAGATTATTTCATTGTTTGCCAGAGTTTGATAGAAAACGGAAATGGTTTTATTATTTATTTTAAGTTTTCATATGTTGCCGTCAATTTGTGATTGTTTTTCAAAATTAGGTGCGGTCCAGCATTATATATTACTTTTTTGTTTGGAAAAAAATGATTGATTGTGGAGACAAGACTTGTGGAGATTTATTTATTATTATAATTTTTTTTTTTTTTTAAATTAGCACTCACAATTTTAAAAGCAGAAATCCAGGAAGACAAGAGGGGAAAACTTATTGATGTATTGTTTTTTCTTCTGTGGCTTTGCGCCGTCATTTTACTGGTAAGTCTTTTATAAATTTTTAATCCTTGGCAATATGCACTATTTAATTTCGCTTTTTTACCTCAATTTCAGATTATTTTGCTGATGAACTACATGTCGAGGCCGCAGGCTCCTCAGAGACCGCGAAATGGAAAGAAAAATGGAAATACCGAGTCTGATAATTTAATACTAATAGAGGATATGAATGAAAATATGGAGAAAGACGCCAAAAATTCCAAAAAAAGTAAGTTGCTGCTTAGCATGCTCGGGGCGAAATTGATGAAACGTGAGTTCGATCCTTGGTCGAACCGACTTTCTAAAATAGAGTTTTCCGGTTCTTAAACGGTATTTGTTGTGGTAGTTAGGAGGAAAAATTTAATTTGATTAAGTCAGTATCACTTTAAAAGAAAAAAAAAATAAAAAAATAAAAAGATGATAAACGTAATTAATAAAAAACTGATCGATATAAAGAAATTGACAATAATTTTTTCTTATAATTTTAATAAAAAGTTATTTAATCAATTTATTAAGTGTTCATTAATATTAATTAATATTAATATTTAAACTTTTTAATGTTTTTTTTTTTTTTTTTTTTTTTTTTTTTTATCTCGACACCATTGAATATTTTTAACTATTCGCTGACGTCTAACTTTTTAATTTGACAGTTTCTTGGGTAAGAGAGTTAAGTGGGAGGCTTTTTTTCATCTCCTTATAAGAAGTGCCGCAAAATCATGTGTCACCTGTACTAATCATCAAAAATACTAATTAAAATTGAAAGTAGAAGTATTCTTCCATAACATTAATTAATTTGATGTTTTATTTTTATTTTCATTTTTAGGATATAACGTTTACTGCATGTTTTGCCTCGAAGAAGGGAACATGAAGCCAGTAGACAGACTTTCAAACCATTTGCGGAACAATCATTTAGACAACCCAATAGTGTGTGAAATTCATACGATGCCTAAAGGAAAGGGAAAAACCCGAAAATATGCGGAATTGAGCAAGGAGGGAAAATTTAAGTATTTCCAAATTACTTCAAAACTTGGCCACCCCAAAATGGTGCCGGTGAGAAAACCCTGTAAATCGAAAAGTACAAGAATTTGCGTCAGATGTTTTGGCATGTATTCGAGCCAACTTCTAGCTCGGCATGTTAAATCATGCCGCGGAAATTGTATAAAGGTAACGGATACTAAAACAGCAGTCAAGAAAAGCAAAACAGTAGAAGCTATCGTTGTTACTGATGCAAAAGAAGATAAAGATGGATTTATAAGAAGAATCTTAAGTGGAATAAACGACGATTTAAGATCAACTACTCAGACTGGCGAATACATTATGAAAGTAGGCAAACTACTTTACAAAGAAGACCAAAAAAGATTGGATAGAATAGTAAAGTGGAAACTAAGATTGTTGGGGGACATCAAAGCTCATTTAATAACTCAAAATGAGGCTAACCAAGGGAAAAATATGAAAGAATTGTTGAGTGTGGACAATTTTCAATTGATCGAGCAATTTTGTTTCGGAACTTGTAAACGATCGAAAAAAAATCCCCAGTTAAAAAAGGGCACCCCAAGTACGACATTAAAATATGGAAAACTTTTTGACATACTTATCTCAATAGTTGAATATGAAGCTGCTGCAATGGTGGCTTCAAATGATGAAGAAAGCATCCATTTGGGAAGAAGGCAAATGGAGAAAATGGATGCGATCCGGAAAAGGTACAACCTTTATTGGAAAGAAAAAGTGAATAAACCGGCACGAATAATACAAAAACACCAACGCAATAAAAATAAGGAGATTTTCATACATCCTGAAGACGTAAAAACTTTTAACGGAGCTTTAACCCAACTATTAGATGAAGCTGCACGAAAATTGAAGGATCATCCAAATCCTATAAATTTTAAAATACTGGCTGAATATCTTCTAGCCAAGCTTACTGCATTTAACGCTCGCCGGCCGCTAGAACCTGGGTTAATAACTTTAGAAGACTTTAAACATATAATAAACGGCGATTCCCTTGGCATTGATATGATCCCCATGCTGTCCGAATCGGAGAAACTCCTCTCCAAAAACATGTATGTTTGTAAAGTATTTGGAAAAAACGAGAGGATTGTGCCGGTTCTGATGACTGACACGTTAAAAAACCAGATGGAAATCTTGATCGGAGCTAGAGAGAAATGTCAAGTGCCTGCAGAAAATTTATACGTTTTTCCGAAAGGAAAAGATGAACCATTGCACGCATCAATCGTCTTTACCAAAATCGTAAAACAGCTTGTAAAAAGCAACGAGCAACAATTTATTAAACCGGAACTTATTACTGCCAAAAAGTACAGGAGGATTTTGGCGACCACTCTTCAGTTCTTAAACTTAAAAGATACCGAAATTGAAAATGTGTGTGATCACCTAGGTCACAATTTCGATGTACATTTTCGACATTATCGCTTACACAGCGACGCCGCTGAATTATCTAAGGTGGCCAAGATCCTCCTACTTTTGGACTCCGGAAACATAAACAATTACATCGGAAAGTCTCTAGACGAAATTCATCTTAAAGATATAGGTAAATAAAGTTTTTTTAAATCAAATTTTATTTCATTTTATCAATTACTTTGTTATTACAGATTTAATAGTTAAAACTTCGGAAGACGAACATTTTAACACGCAGGAAAGACAAACCCTTTTTTATTATATGCTTTTATTTATTTACTTATTTCTCAAAGAAATAAAAAAATCTGCCATTTTGATTTTCATTTTTTTTCCTTAAAAAAGCATTTGAAACTTCATGAAAAATGAATTTAAAGATGTAGCCAGTTTAAGTTTTTAGGTCACCTAAATAAAAAAAATTAACTTGTTTGCCATTTTAATCGATAAAGCTTTCTGCCAGGGCCGATTATTTTCCCCACAATGACGAAGCGTAACCCTGTGCTCCTAAATCTCTCTTTCAAAATTGGGGCTTGGACTCTTTTCTGTTAAAACATAAATAATGGCGGTAAGTGGTGGTGGTTTAATGTTGGGAGGGAAATAAGACATCTTTCAAGTTTTATTGTTTCATTGAATTATGATGTTCTTGCGACTATGAGAGTTGAATTTTCATTATTCTATGTGACTTTCGCAAAGTAGTTTCACATAAAGGTTCAACCGATTTATCTCATTGCTATATGAGGCACTGTAGTATGAGGCACTAGTTCCCATATAGTGTAACGATCCTGCGATTATCTGGCGGTGGTTGCCTAATTACTTTTATTGTAACGGTCGGTCCCCCAAAATTAATGTATAATGGTCACTTCCCGACACTTTTTTTTTTTTTTTTTTTTTTTTTTTTTAACGAGGAACCATGAACTCAAAGAAGTTGTTATGATTCCGTCAGTTATCATTTTTTGTATTTGGTCCAGAGGCATGTGGGACCACGTAAGGCATGTGGGACCGGATAGGGACGTTTGAAAACTGGTGCGGAATTACCGGTATCGATTTCGTGCTCGATTAGAGGAATACTTCCTAATTTTTTGCTAGGTAGGAGGAATATCTCGTTAAACGATTCAAGGAGATGTAAAGTTTTAGGTCCAAGTTACAATAAGCCGAAAAAGGGTTAGAATCGGAATCTTCCGGGGCAAAATACGAATAATATGCCTGGTCAAGGTGCTCATCAGGCGAAATGTTTTTTTTTTTTTCCAAGTCGGGAGTGACAGCTTTTAATTCCGCTCTTTTGAACCTCAAAAAGCACATTGGCCTGTGCTAGAAGTTCAGTTAATCAGGAAGTTGACTACGATTACGAATTCGTGGTGATTTGCAATCACAATTCTGACCTGTGCTGTCCCAAGGACTTGAATCATAAGTCCTGATGCACTATTTTTTTTTTTTTTTAAGGCAAATTAATTTGATTTCTTTGGCCGGCTTAACTAATAATGAAGTCTGAGAACGGATATCCTGTAAAATGTACCATTTCAGCAAAGAAACTGCTGAACCCGTATCAATGAGGACTTAATACGTTATACAATTTATCCTAACGAGTAGTGACAATCCCTTACCAAATTCGGTGAGGCTGTAGTTGGTAAACTACAGGGTTCCTCTTTTTTGTTGATTTTCGGTCGCAATGTATCGGAGAATCTACATCGTGGGTCTGAAGTTTGGGATCTTCACAAGGCAGGAAATTAAAACAGGAAACTCGCGACAAAAAACCAGGCATTAATTCAAGATGATGTGACCAATTTTTCCACTTCGACCGCATTTCGCCTCTAGATCATTTCCAACGAAATGGTCCTTGGCTCTACAAGTGAAGCATTCCTGAGGAGCGCCAGCACTTCGGCCACTCCGATTGGGCCCCCGGGGCATAATCGGACAGAAAATCGACATAATGTAACAAATGGGGTAGCCTGTTTGTTACATTATGTCGATTTTCTGTCCACTCGTTACTGTATGTCTTTTATTAAAATACTGTTAAGAAAATAATAGTTTTTTAATGAAACGAACTTGAAACAATTCTGTTAAGCTATTCGGAAAGAACTTTTGTCGGCGCAAATAATGGATTAAAAGCTTCTTAGCAGGATAACTAGAAACCGATAATCGCCACCATGGCGAACGAGGGAATAGACTGAGAATCCAACCTCCCTTCGGAGGTTTATGGGAGGCCAATGTGAAGTGTATAAAAAAACATTTCCTCCCTACGGTCAAAAACCGCATTCTCACATGTGAAGAGGCCCAAACATTATTTTGCCGTGTTGAGGCAGTCTTAAACAGTAGACCAATGTTTAAGACCTCGGTAACAAATTGAAATTTTTTCGCGGCCCAAAAGATTGGTATAGTACAAGATGACAAAACCAGTTAATTGATCCAACATACATAGAAGCAAATTATCTGTTCAAATATTTGAAAAAGGTTTTACCCATATATTAATTTTCTTTAAAAGATTATTGCAAAAAAAAAAAAAAAACCGTGGCAGATGCAAAAGCGGTTTACCTTAAATCCGTCTCCCAGTCCTCATTTATATTGAAAACCGTTTCCGATGATGGGCGACAATTCCATTCAGCCAGACAGAGAGGGAGAAGGAAAAGAAAATTTCTCTTCTGGATAAAAATAGCACCATTCAACTTTTTTTTTTTTATTAAATTTTCGAACGGAACATAATACCCAGGATTGAATGGTATCCTATCTGTCAAATTTCAACATCCGTGATTGGACTCTTCTGTGAAAGTTTTCTCTTTTTTTTTTTTTTAACCGATATTGATATTAAAATCAATCTAAAAAGTCGCAAATGAAGAAGTTTTTTTTTTTTCTCGTGATTCATTTTGAATTGGCTTTTCAAACGAAGTTATGAAAAAAAGGAGGGGATAAAAAAAAATGATAAGGTATCATCGTCCTCAAGTTTATCCAAACAAATCTTACCAAAAGTAAATTAAAAAACTTCCCGCTTTCGCTTTTCCCCTATAACCGACTACAGAAGTCAAGTGAATCCAGTTTTCTTTTCGGCTTTTCAAAGGGAAGGAAGAAAATAGGTAATTTTCTTTTTACTGTCGTCGAGTCATGTCGTCCGACTCGTGACAGTCTTTTGTAACTGAGCCAGGTGGAGGAATCAATCTTCGAAAAAGAAAACACAGCAGGCTTTTTCCTTTTAGGAAAAAAAAAACGTCTTCTCCTTATGCATCAAATGGCGCATCGTACATTTAAAAAAAAAAATTAACAAACAAATTCTTGGCTGAGAAAGATCCTTGTAGGAAGTAACGCATCGCAAAATTTTAAAAGAAAAAAAAATCCGTCGTATTTTTCATTGAAGAAAACTGAAAGACATGGAAATCTTAATTTCGACCAATCGCGGACTTAGAAATCATGGCCGCTCGAGATTAAAAAAAAAGGACGCTTTCCGCGATCGAAAAAAATAAAACGAATGATGTCAAATTTGTGGTAATTTATAGCACCATCACGTCCTTCCGCCTCATCTTCTTTTTCTCTCGATCATTTTTTTTTCTCAAATAAATCCCTATTTGATGATGCGTTAAGTACTCACGTAAACTCAGTTTGGGCTACTTATTCTAGAACGTGATTCCGAACGACAAAAGCTTTAAAAAAGATTCGTTTCTATTTTTTTTTTTTTTTTAAAAAAAGCTTAGTCTTAATTTTAAAACCGTTGTTTATGGGATCACATAAATAAGTTCCAGTTTGATGTCAAAATTGAAGAGAAAAGAAGAAAAGAAAATTAAAAATTCCAGAAAATAAAAGTCTTGAAGGAACCGAATTCAAAATTTTCTTTGAAACAAAAAATACGTGATTCGATTATGAAAAAAGGTGTAAGTTTGCAGTACAGTTGGACAAGGACAACGCTAAGTCAAATGTTGAAATCAAAAAGCACGATTGATATATACGTTCAAAGCATATAATATACGTTCAAAGCATATAAAAGAAACCCATCGCGGATTAAAAAAAAAAAAAAAATACAAAATCAGTTGAAAAATCAGTAGGAAAAAAAAAGTCATTCTAAAAATAAAGTTGGCAAGTCTCCAAATTAGTTTCATTAGGCCTGGAGACTCCAGTTCCTACCAAGTTGATTTATTAAATATTCTGAGGTAATTAATTGGAAACTTAGTTCTTCTCGTGGTTTCAATTTTTTTTTTTTTTTTTTTTTATAAAGAGAAAAAAAAAAAAGAAGAAAAAGGAAATCATTTCGTCGATGATGAAAAGACAATTTAATTCTACCGGTTTAGTCAAAATGATAATTTAAATCTCTGGCTTATTGGCGGGGATTTATATTCATTTGCAAAACGCGGGTCTTGACAAGTTTTCGATTATTGGTAACGACAACTGCTTCTTTCCCTATTGACCTTATCACGGATAACTCTGTTAATTTGAATTACGATCATGTTTCGGACATGTTTAACATTTCCTGGCAAGAGCTAAATTATTATTAAGATGTTCATCGGTAATGAAGTTCCAGCTTTGGAAAATCATCCAATCTCTTAAGTCTGCAAAATTGAGAGATTCCCCCCGATTTCGTGGTGGAAGTAAACGAACCGATAAATAAGTTTCCCAGGAAATGAAATCGATATGCGCACGGGATTTTAATACGAATGTCTCATTTCGCGTGAAATTCGTGTGGGTGAGAAAACCATTTACCTATATTCGGTTGTTTACAAAGTGATTAAAAAGAAAAAAAAAAGAAGACTTACCCAGTGGTACTGGCTGAGGGTTTTCGCAGTCGCACGACGGTTTTGAAAATCCGTTGTAAGGGCATTGGGTTTTATTACAGTCTTTACCATCACAATCTGAAAAATAAAACAAGATCAGAAACATGCTAAAGGCAATACCAGGATAGCCTATATGAGCAAAATGATTTTCCAATGACAAAAAAAAAATAAATAAATAAAAATAAAAAAATAAATAAATAAATAAAAAAATAAATAAATAAATATATAAAAGTAGTATTAAAATCCCCTGAGGGTCCAATTTTTTGATTTGAACACATCAAGCAAACATGTTTGTATCGTAAAATGTTACGAAAGATTTCGCATATTTTTAAATTAAGAAATTTTAGTAAAATTATCTGCAACTGGTGATCATAAAATTAAAAAGCTGTAGAGAAACTAAAAATTAAAAAAAATAAATAAATAAATAAATAAATAAATAAATAAACCAATAAAGGGCATACGGGAAAAAGGGGCTCATCGTTTTTAAAGAAGACTTGCTTCAATCCTCATAAAGTAAACATAAAAAACCAGGGCCTTCTTAAAATGCAATGTGCCCCTTTTTCCCGTGTACCCTTCCAATATTACGTGCTTACCTAATTTGACTGGGATTTCGCATTTGGCCCCAGCAAAACCTTTGGCACATTTGCAGCCAAAGGAAACAGCGGATGAATGCCTGAAAAGAGAAACAAAACAAAACTGTGTCAGCAGATAGAACGTATATTTGCCCAAATTAATTATTCACGGAAAGTAATTGCCTAAACATTTTCCTTCCTTTTTTTTTCCTCTCACTTTCCCGGAATCAGTATTTATTTAATTATTAAAAAATATCTGATAATCGATCACTCTTTCAAAATAAATAATTCAAGAAAACAGGATGTTTTATTTTACATCGAATCAAAATATAAAGAACGTTAACAAGTTTCATTTTTTCTTCTAGAAGAGTAAGATCTTACTCCGAACACATTGTGCCCATGGGTAATGTTTTCTCGTCTTCTATGTCGATATATCGCCGAGAATGATCGATATATTTATCGATAAAACTGTAACACTTCATTATTAGCTTAAAAACAGAATTTTTAAGTCCAATCAAAAAAAGGGAAGGTGATTGAAGAAAATATAATCCTGTAGCAATTAAAAACTGAAATTAAAAATAAAAATCCCAAGAAAAAGTGCGTTATAAAATTTTATAACTGTATAACGTTTTAACCGATTATAAAATTTTATAACTATTTACAAATTTTTATAATCAAAATTTTTAACTTAGCAATATATAAATTTTATCCTTGAATTGCACTACATTTAGCATATGGGGACTTTATAGGCTTTTTTTTAAACGATTTTTATGAGGAAAAAAAAAGAAGAAAAAAATTACAATTTTTTGAAATAGAACCCGAGCCTTTGTGGTCGACTTACCAGCCGCCTTTATCCACTACACCACATTTCAACTGTTTTTAAAAGCGGCAATATGGCTCTTACGTTGTCAATTATTTTCACTTATCATATCTTCCAGATTTTTCCAAATTTTCGGTCTATTTCTCGTATTTTTAATTTGACAAAGGCTCAAAAATAAAGAAAAACAGAATTAGAAAAATTCGGGAAGCGTTAGAAGAAAATAAAAAAAACTTAGAAAAAAACTGAAAATAATTTTTGTTATAAAATTTTATAACGAAGTTTAAGTTTTTAATAACTCGATTTTATAACACACTTTTTCTTGGGAAAGAAATCTAAAGTTAAAATTCAAGATGGCGGAAGTCTAATTCCCAATCACCTATACCATGAGTCTTAAGTCAATTAAAATATTTAAAAATTGGGAGTAAGTTATAAAATTGCTTATTACGGGGTGATTGGCCAAAAGTGGCAACGGCAAAGTCCAAAAGAAAAAAGGAAATAAATGATTTGAAAACTTATTGAATTGACCCATTTTTCAGCATAAAAGTCATCAATATATCGGATTCCTCAATTTAGGGCGGGTCGAAAAACGCGAATTTTTGAATTTGAAAACGTCTGATATGGGAATTGATGCCTTTTTATAATACTATTAACCCCAATTTTTTTTTTCAGACTTTTTAAACGAAGTTTTGAGGTGCCGCGATGGGCTTGAAATTTTCAAAAAGCCCATTTGAGGACCAAATTGAAAATTTTTTTTCGCATAAAAGACAGTCGATTCCTATCGGAAATTTTGCGTAGGTTACGAATTTGAAGTCCAAAATTAGTTTTGGTGTACAGTTTTTGAACCACATGCCGGATTCCAAAATTTTGAAAATCTTGTTATGGCTTTCTGTCTGTGGCTCAAAAACCGTGCAGCACCAAAACTAATTTTTCACTTCAAATTCGTAATCTACGCAAAATTTCCTATAGGAAACGACGGTCTTTCATGAGAAAAAAATTCTCATTTTTGGTCCTCAAATGGTCTTTTTGAAAATTTCAATGCCATTGCTCCACCTCGTTTAAAAAATCTGAAAAAAAAACTAGGGTTAACCGTATTATAAAAAGGCATCGATTCCCATATCAGGCGTTTTCAAATTCAAAAATTCTCGTTTTTCGACCCACCCTAATCGATACTTCCCCTTAATAAGGAATTCTTAACAATAATATTGTTAAGATCATACGTTTCCTTTCAATATATCGATATATCGAATTTATCGGCAGAAACCACTCCGTAGTAGAGGGTTTAAAGTTAACCTACCTCTCCCACACTCCTAATAAACAAAACAAAAAAAAAAATGAATGAAAAAAAAAAAGTAAATAAAAAAAAAATAAATAAATAAATAAAGGAAGACAAGTGCATTCAATGCCCCAAAAAAGAAGGTGCAACAACCGGAGTCAATGTCCTAACCTCTCACTTGTGAAGTTAGCACGTTAGCACAGAACCCCGAGCCTGGTTTAATTTTCTTACTGAAATAATAATCGGATATCTACGGTTTATGACGTCAAATTTCCCGTGCAAAAACCGTTTTCCGTAGAGGACAAATTAATCAATCGAGATGAGTTTTAAGGATTAAAAAATATTAAACATGCAAATCCCGGGGGGGAAAATGTTAACCATAATAAAATCTCGATGATTTAATTTTGATTTAAGGAGGGTCACAACGGTTTTCAATTTCACGGGGTTTTATCATTCGTTCTAAAAAGGAGAGGTCGTTTAGCCTGAATATCATTTCTCCTCTCCCGAAAACAAGAAAACAGTTAAAACGGGATCACGGTAAGTAGCGCCATAATTCATCATTCAACCCAGATGACGACGTCACCCGCTGAAAAGAAAATATTGCACCTGCAAGACGTGAGGAAAGATTTACTGCAGTCGCTTTCCCTAAAACGATTATAATCGAGTTCCCTTTAAGTAAATTAATTTCGCAAAAAAGAATATTCGATAAAATAAATGTTTTTTTTTTTTTTTTTTTTTTTTTTTTTCAAAATTATTATACGCGCAAATTGGTCAAGAGAAAAAAAAGATAAATCAAGTTTTCTGTTAATTCGTATCTCTCAGAGAAAAAAAAAAGGAGAAAGTCCTTTTATTAAGATAAATATTATTTACAAAAAAATGGGATGAAACGAGTTTTGATTTATCCCGCATATATCGGAGAGGAAAAAAAAATTATGAAAACAATTGCTGATTTCCCGGTAATTTGCATGAAATGCGATCCATTAAAAGATAAAATTACATTATAGATAGAAAAATTAAATTTTCCAAAAAAAAAAAGAAAACCTTTTTTTCCTCCCCCACAAAGCCTATTATTTCCTTTTTTTATCAGTCAATATGTTGTATAAAGGTTTGTTCAACTTCATCCTTCATTTTACATCAAGTTCCAACAACTTTTTATCTCTTTTGAAATTTTAATAATGCTATACAAAATTTACGGTCCCCTGTAGTGCAATACTCCTTTTTGGAAGCTTTCATCATTTACAGACTTTTTCGCGGATATCCAGAATTAACTGAGGCAAATTTTTTTTTTTTTTTTAAATATAAAATTTAGTTTGAAGGAGAAAAAAAAAATTCGGTTTGTAATTTTAAATGGAAAAATCCCCACAACTGAGGAGGTAAATATTTAATTAAATAAAACTACCTTTTTTGAATCTTACCCCAAGTTTAAACTTGCATGACTTGAAAAGAGAAAAATAATCCTTTTCCCTCTTATAAAAGAATATCCTAATAAAAGGCAAAAATAACACAAAACTACAAAAAACACTTTCCCGTTCCCTTCATGGTTTTTCTTTTTTAACTATAAATTAAGCGTTACAATTTTAGTTAAACGTCTTTTTCAACGCGGGAGGTATTCTTTTTTTTTACCCTAGTCAAAGCTTTCATCGTTTCCACAACGAAAAGTAGGTTTAATTTAGTTAAGCTAAAGTTAAGTAGAGCTAAAAACTTTTTCAAGAGTTAATATCATAGGGAAACTTCAATTTGCCGCTTATTTATCATTTCCTACTACTCGCAAAAGAAATTTCGCTTAGTTTATTATGACTGAATATTTTAAATTGGCAGGCGCTGACTTTAATGAGGATTTCGAGTCATTTTCCCTGCTGGCGTTCCGACATCTAAATAAAAAGGAAAAACTCTCTCTTTTCCTCTCTTCCTAAACTCGATTCCTTTTAAAATTAAAATCCATAATCCGTCTCAAATCGAAATCCAGCCATGTATATCCAACAAGCAGGGACGCGTAAAAAGCATCTCGTACGCGCCATCTATCATCATTTTTACCCTTATGCACCTGTAATACTTTTAACGGCAAAATTATTACAATTCAGTGGACTAAAAAAAAAAAAATCTTGGGGAAGGGACGATGAAAAGTTATCCCCATGGAAATATAAAAATGTATAAATTCTTATGTTTTATGAACGGTTATCTCATTTCATACCCTGCGTTCCATTCTTTTATATTTTTCTTTCCCCTTTCTTTCCTTTTTACCTTTAACCATGAGAGTTTCCTTATCTTATAACATAACGGATGGTTATCTTATTTCAGGAAAATCATAAAAAAATCAGTATGAAAGATATATTTGTGTGTGTGTGTGTGTGTATTCTTGTTATCCCATTTTCTTTCTTTAGCCGAAATGACTTCCAAGAACGTAACAAAGAACTTCTTTGCTTTCTTTTCCACACAAATTTTTTTATTATTGCAGAGATATGGAAATACCAAAGGTAAAACGATCCAGCATCACAGACTAGAATTAGTAATATTTTCTCCTTTATCTGAAGACTTAAGCATTAAACCAGAAAAAAAATCTTGTTCGCGTATGCTAATGAAAATTCGTAAGAGAGTCTAACACTTCACGCGACTTCCGAATGCAAAGGTCTTAAATCAGCCTCTTAAAAATTTTACAGGACAGCAGTTTGAAAGTTTGATACTTAATTAATCTTTGTGTATTCTTTTTTTTCTGTCGAACAATCGTGATTCTGTAGGCAATTTATTAAGCATTAAGATGTTAATTTAAGAAAAATAAAACACTATAATTTTTCAAGTTATAGAAAAAGTCACTGAAGTCAAAAAATTCGCTAGTTAAAATGAGTCCTTTTTAGTGACTTTTTTGATTTCAGAATACAAGACTCATCCGATTTATTAACTTTAAAACCAAAATTACCGAAAATTTCGGTTTTTCTTTTCTCATAAATTGCCTGTTTTGCGTTTTCCTATCCATATTTTTAAGAATTTTGCCAAATTTGGCCAATTTTTCCATGCACGTAATAAAAAAGGTTTTAAATCGAAATTTCTTCCTAAAAAGTTGGAATAAAAAGGACGTAAATCGACTTTTTTCATTTTTAGAACTTAGCTAACTTTCGTCAATTTGGCTAAACCAAGAGGGCACAATATCACAAACCAATAACATTCTCGGTAAAAAAAAATTGAACTTTTAAGTACAGAAACGCTCTTTTATATGAAAAAAGTCGATTTGTGATCTTTGTATTCAATAGGGCAGGTCGAAAAACGCAAATTTTTGAATTTGAAAACGCCTGATATGGGAATCGATGGCTTTCTATAATAGTGTTAACCCTACACAAAAGAAAATGTCAGTCATTGATTGACATCAGTCAATTTTTGACTGACATTTTCTCTTGGGTAATTTTTTTCAGAGTATTTAAACGACATTTTGAGGTGCCGCAATGACCTTGAAATTTCCAAAAAGCCCATTTGAGGACCAAAAATAATTTTTTTTTTTTTTTTTTTTTTTTTTTGCACAAAAGACATTTAAGATTTTTTATGGAAAAAATTTATGGAAAAGAAAATTTATGGAAGAAATTTATGGAAAAAAGGGAAAGAGAAAGATTAAAAAAGAGCAGGAACCCTGTTCACGTTGACTAAATTCGTATGAGTAGCCATTTTTTTACACCTTTTTTCTAACTATTTTTTTTTTCCGGAAAGAGTGAAAAACTGATCTCATTTTAGTTGCCGAAAATGAATAAAAAAACCGACCATTAGCTAATTTTAAACTTACCAAATGAATTTCTCTTATACCAACCAAATAAATTAATTAACTGATAAAATTATTTTTTACTAATCAAAAATACAATATACATGTATTACTGATCATTTTCTTTTAAATTGATGAAAGCGATTTAAAAAACGATCAAATATTATTAAGCCAAAAAAAAAAGGTGGAGCTAGCCTTTAGTAATTTTATTTTAAGTTTAGCTTAGGTAACCAAGCGGTGCGGTTACTACCACCTTTTCAACACAAAATATCCCCTCCCCCCGTCCTAGCTTAGTATTTGTGTTCAAGTTGTAACACGTCGAGCCGAAGCAATTATGATTCGCGACGACGAAACATCGCTTGTATTGTTACATACTCTCAAATTAAATCATAACCCTGCAAATCACCCTCAAGAAAAAAAAATGCCTCTGCCCTTTTAAAACAATAAAGCTAAAAAATTTTTCAAATAAGATTTTTCCACCCAGAATAAAATATTAAGTGAAATAAACATTCTACGCTCCTTATTATTTATTATTTTTCCTGCGACCAATTTTATTTATTATTTTTTTTTATTCGGACTACGACGGAAAAAGAAGAAAAACCAGAAAAGAGAGAGAGAGAGAGAGAAAAAAAAAAACCTTTTTTTTTTCATCTGCGAAATATTTTATGCAAGAAAAATATTTTTAATATTAAAACTAATTACATACTTTGAACATGTGCAATACAGTGAAATATAAAAGAGATGAAAACGTAAAAATATGCTTCGTCGATAATAAATTTCAATTTTTGACGCTCTCGACGAAGAGGACGTTTTTGTCGTTGGCAAAGTGTAGGGATAACAATTTCCCATTTTCGCGAAAATGTTTTCAAAGTTAGCGACAATTTGCGGGAGGGAAAACTTGCTTTTCTGCGGTTTTTTGGATTATATTCAAAGATAACTACTTGTTCTCCCTTTTTTTTTCCTTCATCCCTTGCATTAATTAATTTTCAATTTAAATCTAAACTTTTTTTTGCTCACGATATAAATCAACATAATTTAAATAGGTTTAAAAAAAAAAAAAAGGAAAAAATCGTTACTTCACAACCTAATGTGAAAGTTTTGGCCACATTTCAAAATCGAAATCTTATTTAAATGCCGTATCAATTCGATAAATGTACATTTTTTTCCCTTTTGTCTTCCAATAAATTTCAAAAAAATTGGGAAAGTGTCTTAACTACAATATATACTTTAAAATTATGTCATAGGAAAAGGGCTTGAAATATAGTGTCTAAAAATGTCCTGGGACATTTATGAAGATTCCGAAACATTATTGGATTTTCATTTTCCCTGCACTCTTTTTTATATATTTAATATTGCATAAAAAAATATTTATGTATCAAATTGTTAACAGTTGGGGTTCGGCTCATCTCAACAATAGAGAAAGTAAGTGCATTCGGGGGTTCTTTCTTCCCCCTTTATAATACATTTTATTTTCGTTATTATTATTTTGATATATATAAAAAATATCAACGTCTCTATTTTTTTCTTCTTTTTTTGGAGAAAGGGAAGGAAAGGAAGGGGAACATCAATAACGATAGCTTTCTTGATATCCTCTTTAATTAGCGCCAAAGCGCCAAGAAAAAAACTTTCTTACCGCTCTTTATTTAATCTTATAATTGCCCGTATTAAGCTTCCCCTTTTAAATGAGATTCCTCCTTTTGCTGGTAGCTGAGCAATAAATGAGAGTCATTGTCTGTTTAAATATTATTTGGAAGAAGTTGCTCTTTGGAGTTTTTGAAAAAGAGAAACATCGTGAACTGTTTTCCTTTGAGAAAAAAAAAATTTTTTTCCTGATTTTTTAACAAGGACTTGTTAAGTGGCATTGTAGTTTTACTCAGCTTAAAAGACTGATACTTTCGTAAGGGAAACAACACAAAAGGGAAATTCTGCGCAGATTGCAAATATGAAGTCTAAAATTACTTTCAGAGTACGGCTTTTGAATTCAGTTTTTTTTTTAACATGGAAATTCTTTATACTTTTTTCCCACAGCTCAAAAAATGTACACAAATAATTTTTTAAGAATAAAAAAAATCGATTTCGAATTAAAAGCCCAAAAAAGCTAAAAACAAGTTAAATAATGTCGAACCTTCATCACTGACTATCTAATTGAACTTGTGTGTTTTTTTTCTTCATTTTCATATTTTTAAAAACTGAAATCGAGATCGCATTGGAAGTTCATACATTCACGAGATGTGATCTCGATTTCAGTTTTTAAAAATATGAAAATGAAGAAAAAAAACACACAAATTCAATTAGATAGTCAGTGATGAAGGTTCGACATTATTTAACTTGTTTTTAGCTTTTTTGGGCTTTTAATTCGAAATCGATTTTTTTTATTCTTAAAAAATTATTTTTAGCTTTTTAGTTTCTGCTTTAGGGTAATTCTCTAACCAAGTCAACATTAGAATTTTATTTTTGGAAAATTTTCTTTTAAAAAACAATTTGTTTTTTTGCATTCATATTTTCTATTTGTCTTCCTTTTATTTAGAACTCAATACCAGAAACTGTAATCCTTTTATAGTGGTATTTTCACTTAAAAGTAAAAAATTTGCTAGACCCCCGGAAACGTAAATTATTTCTTATACCTAAAACTACGTTCCTAAATGTCTAATTTTGAGTAATCCAAGTCGCTATTTATTCATTAAATGCAGTAAACAGTAAAATAGCTCACCTTCACGCAAAAAAAAATTAATTTATAAAGATTTAGTTCTTTACAAACAGCCATTTTTTTTCTAATATAAATCTACTTTTGTTAAGATGTTTCGATAGTAAAACTCAAGATGTTAGATATTCTTCAAACTCGCACAGATGATTTATCAGGTATCCGCGGACCTCCCTTAAAAATTTAAGCAATAGTTACTTTCTAGTTAACGAGTTAAAAATTTTTGAAAATATGATAAAAATACATGGCGTTATATGGGAAGTTTCAAAAAATAAACAAAGCGTTTTCATTTATTTACGAAAAAAGTTTATTTCTAGATGTTCCGATTTTTTCAAAAACGAACACAACATCTGTTAATAGGTATCTTATTGATATTAGCTTTAAAAAATACATATTACTTTCTAGTTTGAATGTTTTAGTAAAGAAAATCGGAAGCTTTGTTTATTTCGTGCAAAAATATGGATGCCCTTTTTTTCTTTTCCGTAGGCTAACAATAGGATAAAATGTTTTTATTTTTTTCGTGAATTTTAACGAAATTATAAAAAGACCAAAGAACGATGCTTTTTCAACTAATAATAAAGCGGTGCTATCGAAACACCTTAAGAATAGTTCCTTCGAAGAAAAAAAAAATTCTATACGAAAATTTAAATTTGGCGCTTTCAAAAAAAAAAAAAAAAAAAATTCTCAGATGTTTTAAAATTAATAAACACATACTATTTGATCTCACTCAAATGAAAGCTAAGGTCATACAATTCTTATTACCTGATTTTCTATCATTTTTAACTAAAATCATCGACATATTTGTGTTTACAAACAATTTTTTTTTAGTTTACACCAATGATAAATTTGATTGTAAATACCTCATTACTTTTTACTTTTAAAGAATGGCTACCGGTACCGTTATATCATTTTTCATTTTCGCAGCATAAGAAAAAAATAAAAACAATCTAACTAAAACCATGTTCCTCTTTACTCACACCAAATACGCTCACCTAAAGTTAATTTTATTATTGTACTTAAGAGCTCAACAACGTGAATATGAATGCATAAGATAGGATGAGACGAGTCGCAAACAGCTTTTTTCAAACAACAACATTGAATCATAAGAAGACGTTTAAGCACATATATTCTTCCCACCTTGCAACCGTCTTCCTATTCTATTAAATGTTTTATGATTTGAGGATTTTTAACTTTATTTTAAGAAGATCCATAATATCATGTATTGACGGCTCCGTTTTTTAGTTTTATTAGGAGTTTTTTTCCGCGTGACAGAGATTCGAATATATATATACACAAATCCAGTCGCCATTAAACACATGGAATCTCCTTCTTTCTACGAAATCGATTAAAATGAATTTCAAGTTTTATATTTGTAATCTACGCAAAATATTCGACAGGCAAATAACAGTCTTTTCAGAAAAAAAAAAATGTATTTTTTACCCTTATATGGACTTTTCAAGGCCATTCCGCGACCTCTAGATGACCTTCAAAAAATCTGAAAAAAATTTGGATAACAATGTTGCCAAAAGTTCCCCGAATGGGTACCATTCCCTGCCAGAAGTTTTCACTGGTGGTTTCTCCTGCCAATAGTGAACACGAGGGTGTCCTTATTTGTTTTTCTAAGTTTCGATTTCCATGTCTAACCCCCTCAAAGTTTTCTTTTCGAAGTGTTATTAAACCCTGAATTTTTTCAGATTTTTAAAATGACTGGAAAGTGTGGCTCATTAAATTTTGAAAAAAATTTCCATAAAAATCAAAAAATCTATTTTTTTTTTTTTTTTCGTGGGTACATCACGAATTTGAAGTTAGATTTTTTATATCTGCCTAAGTTATTGTTTTAGAAATAAAAATAGAGCAAAAAAAAAAAAAAAAAACGCGTAAAATGGCAAAACATGTTAAGCGTTTAATTTTGCTAATATTTTGACTTCTAGCTCAGATATAAAAATTTTAACTTAGCCAGATATAAAAAATCTGATTTCAGATTTGTGATCTGCGGAAAATTTCCGATAAAAACAAATGTTTTCTCACAAAAAAATAGATTTTTTAATTTTTATGGAATTTTCCAAAATTAAAGGCCCATGGGCACATTTTCCCGTCATTTTAAAAATCTGAAAAAATTCAGCGTTTATTAACACTTCAAAAAGAAAACTTTGACATGACGTTGGTTAGACATGAAATTTGAAGATTCGAAAAATAAGGGACACCCTAGTGAACACTGTCAGGAGTTTTCAAATTCTAGTCAGTTTACCAAGAACGTCACTTATATTAGGCCGCCAAAAGCACGCACGAATATGCTCATAACCAAATCCATTACGGCGAATGACGAAAAAGCCGAAAAAGACACAGTTCTAGGTCAAGATTAGAAAATTTTTTCGAACATAAACGAATTTTTACCGACTTCTATACTTATAGAAGAATTATTTTTTACTAGCTGTCCCCAGTCAAAATTTGACGGTCCCTCTTTCAGTTGCTAACTGCTTAGTACCTCTTTACAAACGGCATTTAAAGTTTTACTATCCCACAGAATGGCTTCCAGCTTTAGGTTTGGCAAATCTACACGTGAAGAGTTTTCATTCAAAAAAAAAGATCGTCAAAATCAGCCGGATAGGGACTGCAGGGCGACTGGAATAGGTTTTGGGGGTTCTTAGCGTTTTAAAATATAGATTTTCCAGTATTGCGCAACATGTTTCTAATGCTGTAACAAGTTCAGTAACATGTTGACAACATGTTATTGCAACATGTTTTAGCGGCCTAAAAGAATTATGAACAGTGTGAGCAAAACATATGTGAAGACTGTTCCAACTCCAAATTTATAAATGAATACTAGGAACTGTCTTCCCAACTTGTCAAACTTCAATGAAGACTTTGAATGATGCAGCACTATCAGGACTGTCATGTCTGCAGCATAATCCAAAGTTTCGTTAAGTTATGCCCCACATCCCCACGATAGTTTTACGATTCCAATAAACAAAAATCGTTTATAAAAACTAAAAATTCCAGACTTAAAAAAAACAATTGGAACCGAATTTTAATTTCCCTTTCGCGATTAAAAAAAACGGGACAGATCATTAAAAAAAAAGAAGGACGGAAAATTTCGATAGACGCTTTAGCTTCATTGTTCATTCTGCATTCCATTGTAGTTTCCCACATTCGCGAAACCCATAATTCAAAGAAAATGGGAAGCGCGAAATAAAATCAAGAATTTTTCCATATTTAAATATACTGCATTAAAAATGAAGATGTAATTCACACATAAAGGGGTCATTATTTTATTTTGAAAGACCACATGGATTGCTCCCAGGGAAGAAAAGGTTGGCAGGCGGACAAGATTGTCGTTCTCTTGCGTTGGAGAAGAGGGATTTATATATTCCAATGATAAAAAATATAAAAAAATAAAAGAACTGACCTACATTTTTTTTTATACACTTCCGAGAGGAAAAATAAATCAGGTATAAAAATTAATTCTAAAACAACAATTCCCGGGATTTCTAAACAATATTAAAAAATTACTCTGCTGGAAAACAAAAAGAGAAATAACAAAAAGAAAGCTTCAAATGACCGGAAAAAAAAAACTTAAAGGAAAAAAATAAACACATTCAAGATACGGATTACCCCCGTTTTGTTTTTCTTTCCTCGTCAATAATGTGACATGAGAAACTTGGACATGTCCACTGCTTTTCTTTCCGCCGGTTTATTGCAAATTTCTATCAAACACAAATTCTTTTCTTTCCCAAGGGAAGAAGAAAATAAACCAGCCTCGTAAGTTAATTTATTGTTTCTTTTCTTTGGGGGAGGAGTGGGTTAGGGGAAAAAGGGGGAAACCAGTCGCATTATCCAAAGGCGTCTGGAAACATAAACCACTCAAGCAACTTTCTGCAAAACGTCGAATACAGATTTTACTTTTAAAATCACGTTCAAGTTTATGGGAAAATTTTGATATCGACATAAGAGTTATCGAACAGCTCTTTTGTTTTGACTTTCCTTTTCGGCTTTGATCGACATTTTAAACGTGACCCGATTTCTAAGAAGGAAAAAAAAAACCAAAAAAATGTCTTTAAACAAAATTAGAGTGGGATATGGGGGCATATCCCTACGGAAAACTACGTCTTTGGGGCACTGTCCTAATGTTGCCAAAATTTTTAAACAGTGAAACGATTTATAAATTTTAAAGCATTTTTTTTGCTAGTTTTTGGTCGAAAAATTCAAAGTTTTTGGTAAAAATATGTGACTGTGTCTAGGAAAAGGTAGCTTAGGGTGAAAAAATAAATTTTACAAAGCAAAAAACCAGTATCGGGTGAAAATTTTCGATTTTCGGGTTTCTGACGGAAATTGACTCTTTAGTATCCCAAAAATTTATGGCTTTAATTTTAGTGTCAATTTCAGACCCCAAGGGGTTGAAATGGGAAGGGGGGGGGTGTTTCTTAGGTAATCATTTCAAAAGAAAATCCTTTATTCGATGAGTTATCATAGTTACAATTTTATTTTCTGAGACATGAAAATTCGGATAGTATAACTTCTTAGTTTCCAAAATTCGAATCTATAATTACTGTCTTGGTTAAGGCGGCTTTAGCAGCCCAAGTCCATTGATTGCTTTATTCAAAAATTTTTTTTTTTAAATGTATTTAAGATTATACTAGATTTCAACATTTCTTGGGTTGCTGATCCCGTTTCTGGAGTCAATTTTTATGTCCAATGAAAGAAAATTTTGGTAGGGAGAGGGGGAGAGAAAGTGAAGAAATTGCCCCTTTTAAGAAATAATAGTAATTTATATTTATATTACTCTTATTAGTTATATGAATTAGAGTCCTAAAAACATATATTTCAAGACTAATGCAAGTTTTTAAATGACCCCCCCCCCCTCCCCCGCAGCCCCGGGAAACTATTTCAATTGCCTCTTTTAAGAAATAACAGTTATTTTTAAGCCGAATTTTCAGCTTTAAATTTAAAAAAAAATAACACGTTTAGAATAAAAGTTTGATCAAAAACTTTAATCGCGTTTTTCTCGAAATCGGTTTTTTAAAACCGCCAACTTAAAAGCTTCATAACTCCGTGAAAATTAATGCGCAAAAAAAAAAAAAAAAAAAAAAAAAATATTGTAGGCCTATTCACATGAAATTTGGAATAAGATACCAGCAAAAAGTCGATTTCGAAAATTTTCACCCCAAGCTACCTTTTCCTAGACACGGTCACATAATTTTTCTTTCCTGGCACGAAAAAAGCTTAAAAATTTTTGATAAAAAAGGTCAAAAGTTGAAAAAAAAATTAGACAAAATTTTAATTAAAGTCTTTAAAGTTAAAATTTTAATATTAAAATATTGCTTTAGCTCATATTCTTGGCATATTTTATTTAAAATTTTTAAGTTCTTGTTTTTGTTCATGCAGTCTAATTTTAATATTTAAAAAAACCGCGAAAATTAAAAAAAAAATGGTTAAATTTTTAAGCCCTTGCTTTAGCCACTTTAAGTTTTTAGTAAAAGTTAAGTTTCTTGAAAATTTACTTGCAACATAATTTACAGAGTGTTTTAATGCTGCCGAAGACTTTTTCGTCTGCACTTTAATATCGATTCTTCCTCCCACCGAATTTTGAGGAAAAGATCAAACGACTCGAAGGAATATGTTTAAAAAAAGAGGAAATCAAATTTCCCCGAAAAACGAATTATTGAGCTTTGAAAGCACATTTTCCTTGGAATAAAAGAGGAAAAGAAAGGAACCCTAGAGTCAAACATTCGACTTGAATATAAAAAAAAAATTTTTTTTTTTTTCAAGCAATAAATATCTTTGCCACATTTTTTATGACGCCATTCAAAGCACAATAACCGCGTTACCGTATAATGAGAAACGTCTGCCAAGTTGATAAAGGTGTTAAAGTCCCATAGTTTAGACGCCTAGTTCTTGATCCCGAATTAAAAGCGACGAAAACTTTTCCTGTTGCTCATATTTCTACTTGCGGTTGGGGGGGGGGGGGGGAGGAAGAGTTTTCCGATATACCTTTAAAGATCTCGAATATTTCTCATATAACGATATAGAGGGAAGAAGAGAAGAAAACTTATTTCTCTCCGGTTATGAAGTTTGCACATCGATATCGTTACTTTCTAAAATTCTATATGTTTAACTTAATATAACCCCGAGCTGATGTTTGCATTTACGGTTAACCGTAAAGCATTGATACATTTTTTCTTTCTCTCGGAAAATTGAAAGGAAAAGAAAAATGCTCTCGAGTTAAGAATTCTTTCTTTTTTCTTTTCTTTTTCGGAAAACGGAGAACAAATTATCACCAAGCGGCGGATAAAGTAAATCGCAGTTTACAGGGACGAGAAGAAACGCTTTTCAAGATAGAGATCTGGGCACGTAGACCGCGAAGTACAATGAGGATAAGCTGAGATAAGTCTTTGTACACTTCCCTTCTCAAGTCACTCTGACGTCATAAATCTTTAAAAAGATTTTCCGGGGGTTTTTCTATTATTTCTCAAGTGATTCACCTTTCTCTTCACAGAAGGAAGTTTTAATCATTTCGAAGACATTTTTATTAGCTTGCTGAAAATTTTTTTAAAAAATCGCCATGTCTTCTTCAAAAAATTAATGGGGAGCAATTAAGGAGGTTCCATTTCTTTTTTCTTTTTTTTTTGACGTAGGACTACGCCTTGGCGCTCGGTCCTAGAGAAATCTGTCTGTCGGGGTGTCGCATGTCGGTCTGTTCGCATCCAAAATTAATATTTAATTATTTTAATATTAAAACTGTAACTTCGAAAATTTTAAATAATATTTTGACTAGCCTACTTTTTGTAAATTCTATTTAGCTTTTTTTTTTTAATTTTCGCTGTTTTTTTTAAAGAAAAATACAATAAATTTTCACTTATGTAACAAAACGAATGAATGAACAGCCTGCTGTGACCAGTTAAACAAAAAGTACTTTCCCGAAATCAGTAATCTCAATGAATCGTTGAAAAAGGCTGTTTTTCCGAAACGAAAATCACCTGACACATGAATTCCCGTTGATAAAAACCCGTCCTGAAGATAGATTGCAAAAGGAAGGATAACATTAATTTCTGAATCTTTAAAAAATAAGTAAAACGTACACCTTTCGCTTCTGGTACAACCATGCGTAACATTTAAACTCTTTTTAGACCTACGCTGAAAAATGATGCCACCAAGCTAAAAGGACGATTCGAGGAATCGGGGACAAAACTTTTTGGCATCAAGTCCGTCATAAGTTTCGTCGATTTCATGCGAAACTGAAAATTGATGCCCGGTACAGGATGTCTTTCCCCGCCAAAATTATTGTTATCATACCGAAAAAGGGTTGAGGCATGTATGAATTTCACAGCTTCCTAACTATCGATTCAAGTTCCAAAGCCTGCTGTGTCCAGCTTGAACGCAAAGTGCTTTCCTGGAACTCTTCCAATACCGCCGCTTTTCGCTTTGCAATCTTTCCCAGACTATTCCCATCTTTTTGCGCTAATCATTTTTATTCCATTATATCTTGTTAATTTTCTAAAAAAAAAAAAAAAAAAAAAAAAAGAATGATGAAAATTTTTATCGAATAGCGTTACATTTTATGAGGCTTTCACTGACTGCCTATGTCTGGGCACAGGCGTTGCTACTTATGAATAGTAGAGTGGTTCTTATTTTCCGAAGTTGGAATTTTCGAAGGTGCCACCCCCTAACCTTTTCTATTTGTTTGAGATAAGATTCCCTAAATTTTTTCAAATTTTTTACTCGACGGGAAAGCGTGCCTCATCGAGCTTTTAGTTCGGAAAAATCCGGTAAAAACCAAAAAATTGATAATTTTTTTTTTTCTTCCGGAAAATTTGCGTAGATTTCGAATTTGAAAATCATTTTTTTTTTTTATCTGGTCTGGTTTTTGAGCAAAGGGTCAAAATAAGACGAAAAAATCGAGAAATGTGACAAAACGCACTAAGTCTAAGTTTTTATTGCTTTTTGGTTTATGTCTCATAAGCTGAACCAGATACAAAAAACTGTTTTCAGATTCGAAATCTACGCAAAATTTCCGATGGGAAGCGAGGGTTTTTCTACAAAAATAATTATCAATTTTCTGGTTCTTATTGGATTTATCCAAACTAAAAGCTTTCCCGTCGAGTAAAAAATTGAAAAAAATTAAAGAAACTTATCTCACACAAATAAGAAAAACTTAAGGAATGGCACCTCCGAAAATCCAAACTTTGCAAAATGAGAGCCACCCTATTGAATAATAAATGCGAAGACACTAAATGGGCTAAAGCAAAACGGGACGAAAACTAAAAAGTACTGAAAAAACCAAGAAGCCATCCCCAGAAAAAGAACAATTATCAAATTTTATACATTTCCAAATTCTTTCTCACGTTGGTTCAAAGTTTTCCAGAAGTAAACGAGTTGGAAAATTTAGCAAACTAGCATTTCACTCGGCCCTAATGAGCTTTCGCAAACAAACGCCTTCGACTTCAGCGTCCCCTTTAACTAAACCAGTCACTCGTCGTTTGGGTACTCGCGGAAGCTTGTATAATATTTTTAGGAGTATGACCTTTTACCCTCAACCGTGTAAACATAAATCGGATGAAAGAGGAATTAGTTTTTGTGAAAGGAAGGTGAAGGAGCAAACTCGTAACAATCGAAAACGGATTGGATTCGAGCCAATCTTCTGCAGTAGCTCAAGTTACATATCCAACAAAACGTTTTCGTCGCAATTTGTGGCAAATTCCTCCTGATTGAATATTATTTTTCCTTCCTTCCCTCTTATCTATAATTTTTTTTTCTCTTTCTCACCTTCGTCGTTAAAAAATCTTTCTAAGAGGAAAAAAAAAAAACCAAAGCCCGTTTTGTAACATATAAAAGAAAAAAAAATTTTTTTTTATAACATTGAAAAAAAATAATGATTTTACTTCTTAAGATAGTATTTCAAAAGATTCGCGAAAGCTCCGTGCCTAGATCCTCCCGAGAGTGAACAAAATTTAAGTGTCTTTCTTTCTTTTATGTTTCTCTCAGTTGTGTATTTATTAGTTGTACATCGCTAGTCGGATTCTGCAGATATTACTTTTTTTTCTGGTCCTTTTTTCTTTCGTCCTTTTTTTTTTCTATATTCCTCCTCTTTCTACTTCAGCAAGCTCGACGATTTTAATTCGGAATTTCAGACTGCGTCATAATCTCCTCGAGCCTGCATCACATTTACGGGAATTCTCTGTGGTTTTTTGAAAAGTTGTTGCGCGGACAAACCGAGGGGTCGAAAATGAGACAAATGCGTAAATCCAGGCGTTTATTTAGAAGAAATAAAAATCTTTGTCTTGGAAGTTTGTAATTAATAATTAGTGAAAGCATGCAAGATTACCTTTGAAAGGGAAAATTTCATTAGGTCAGGCCTGGAGCCAGCCCGAGAGCCAAGAGTACTCCAACACCCAGAAAAAGGAATATGCTTCGTTCGCAATACAAGCGATGTTGCTTAGCGACAAAACAAATATGCTTTGCCGCAAAGCAACATGGCTCGACTTGTCGACGTTATGCATTGCGGCAAAGCAATCACGAGTTTTGGCACAAAACATTTATTCTGCTTGGACCTAAGTTATGCAAAAATGCTTTGTAGCAAAGCATTTTTGCTTAGACCCAAAGCAGCATTTTTCTGGGTGAAATGATTTCCCATAACATGGAAAATTGAGGAAATGCGTAAAATGGATGCATTTTCTAAACTGCTAAATGCCGAAAAAAACTCACTGAGGATTCGCACTCCCTCAAATGTACTGGAAATTGGACCTAACAGCCGTCTTTTCGATTTTAAAAATCTCCCATTTCAGTGGAGCTGTTTTTTTTTTTTTTTTTTTTAAATGTAAACTTCATGGTAATGCTTTGTACATCTTTTATCCAGCCCAAAGGGGCCGCCCGCTAAATTACGTAACGCTTGAAGTGAGGGGTTTGGTGTTTCGTTACGTAAAATCCATCTCTAAATTTAATTTTTTCATTTAATTCGGCTTCAGTTAAAATTCGATCTACTCAAGGCTGTATCTCATTTTTCTCCGATTTTTTTTTCTCTTATATTCGAAGTTTTTTTTGCTTTATCGACGGCAGGGAGAAAAGTTAAAAATTTGTTTTGTTTTTAAAACAAAAACTGCGGCTTGAGTGGACCTTTGATCAAAAATCTAACCGTATTTTTGAGAATATTTTCGGGGTAGAGGATTCCGAATCTGAAATAATTTTTCCAAAATTCGAATTCCTTATGCCCGTACTGCGGCTTTGATGGACCTCTGATCAAAAATCTAACCGTATTTTTGCGAATATTTTTGGGGTAGAGGATTCCGAATTTAAAATTATTTTTGCGAAATTCGGATTCATAGTGCACGTACTGCGACTTTGGTGGATTCCTGATCGAAAAAATAATCATATTTTTGAGAATTATTTAAATGGTCGATAAAGCACTTTGATCGGTTCACCGATCGCATTTTTTAATTTCTCCCGATATCGGCATAATTGCTAAACTTCATATTATGAAAAAAAAAAAAAAAAAAAAAAAAAAAATTATCTGCCTTTAAAATAAAAATCCTTATTGCTTCTAAAAACAGTTGCGAACTTTTTTTCCAAGAATCAACGATGAATCCGATTTTTGAGAAGAAAAAAAAATTAATTTCTTAAGGGGGGAGGGGTAAACCCCCCGTATGTGACCCGTGTTACATAATATTCAGGGAGATGGAATTTAATTTACGGGCGTGTTAAAGGAAGGAGGCGGGGGGTCAAAAAAGCCGAAATCTCGTTATGCTACGCCCCCCCCCCCAAAAAAAAACTTTCAGAAGTCATCATATTACATTAAGATCTAAACGCAGATTGTCCAGGACCGTCCTTTTACCCTCCCTCCCCTTGCACCTTATTAGAAACAATAAAAATTAAGCAGCACACACGTCCATTCATGTTTCAAACCTTTATCAATTTCCACTCCCAATTTTCCGGTCTCTACGAAATCCTTATTCAGAAATTACAACATCATAGCCATGCAATTAGCTAATTAAACTATTCATCATTTCCCCGTAACACACAAGGGCTTTCCGTTAATGCGGGGGGAATAAACCAGACTTAAAATCTAATATAATAATTAAATAAAATATTTTAATAAAAAAAAAGGGGACTTACACGCAAGTTCCTCCATTGTCACACGTACGACCCTCGCACAAAGGGCCCTGGGCGCAGTTAGGCCCGGAAAATCCGTGGAAGCAGGAGCATTCGTAGGTTGTGAAGTCCTGACTGGCGTAACAATCCCCCAGCAGGGAGCATATCCTCGCGTTGCAACTATTCCGATTCGGTACTTTCGCATCCACTATTTCAAAGGTAATATTAAACCCGTACATAAAATACACATTATGTTTGTCATCGAGAAATCTCAAATGATTTCCCTCCAGCCGATCGAGTTCGAAATCGATGACGAGATAGGGAACAAAAGCTCTTATAATTTGGCTGGAGGTCACGTTCTCCGGGGTCACCGTATGCCCCAATTTTTCCCCGTAGGTATAAAGCCCGTTCGGTCCATTATCCTCATACAACACATAGTCTGTAAATTTTAAACCGGTCGTAACGTAAAGCTGAGTTAAATAAACAATGATATTTGAATCCGTATAAGATGACGCGTCGATAACCCATCGGCATTTAATCGGAACCGGAAATCTCTTAGGGAATCCAGGCGTTTGTATGATTCCTCTCGTTTTATTAATCAGTCCTCCGCATTGGGTGTAATAGTCGTACTTATTGGATTTTGTGTTTATATTATCAGTTACCATTAATAAGCAAAAGATCAGATATATAAAAGATTCATTCACCTCACTCATTACATTTATTTTTTAATTCATTTAGATTATTTTTTTTCATGTCTAGGATACGAGTTTATACCTCATTTTGATGGTGTTTCGGTGTCTCATGGCAAGTCAGTGAGGGAGGAGCTCCTTCAACCTGAAAATAAAAAGAAAAAGGAATTATTAATTGGGTAAAAAAGCCAAAAAATTTTTTTTAGATTTAATAAAAATTCAGGATTTTTTTTTTTACATACAAAAAGATAAATTTTTGCCCGGGGAAAAAAAATTCAAAGACACATTTTTTTTTTGCACAACCCTAAAATATACGATAAGTACACTCAGAAAACAAAATAACTTAGCAAAGCTGTTATTATGCTTTAAACGCTTTTGTTTTGTGGGAAGACATTTTCTGACTTGTCGCAAGTCATTCAGTCGGCTGTCGGCAAGTCATATATTGTAAACAAACAAAATGGCGGCTTACGTAGAATTTATACATTATGTTATGATAATACTGCCCATGCTCGTATTAATAAATATGCATGCAAAATCATCATAATATATGTGATATAACTTTTAAGATTTTTCATTTGATTTTTAAATCTTCATTTCATAATTTTATATGAATAGTAATAACATAACCTAAATATAACCTGTATCGTCTGCACTGGACAATGTTAGATTTCAATTCAATTTTTTTAAAGAAAATATTTAAGTTACGTGAATATAAAAATCCTGAATATCCGTCTTGGTTAATCCCGATGTCCACTTACATGTTTTTAAAATAAAAATTAAAATGACATTAAGTTTTTATTTCATTAAATAATAATCATTGTTTTCGCTAGCCGTCATTTTGATTCTAATAGCATAGTATAAGAAATGTCCGCTAGTGTCGCCTATTGTTTTGTGGCAACACACTTTATCTCAAGGCGAACCGAAATGGCTTATCACAAGACATTTTTTTGTTTTCGCACGGTTTTTACGAAAAATGTCTTGTCTCAATGCACTTTTGCGTTCGCATTAGTCATTTTCTTTTCTGAGTGTATACGATATTGCCCAACAAAAGGAAAAAAAATCTTAACTTTCTGTAAATCGTAAAGACTGAAATAAAAAAAAAACCCATAAACCGACAAGTTTACACGAGAAACAGAGCGAGATCTCAAGCGAACGGAAAAAAAAAATTCAATTAAACGATTTTTCCTTGAAAAGAAATAAAATGACTAAATCGAATGAGAACGATGATATTACTCTTAAAAACAAAGAGCTATAAAGTTAAAAGCCAAAAACTAATAATATTTTCAGAAAAAAAAAATTGACTGAGTCTTTTTTTTCCCCTTTAAGTTAAAACTTTAATGATATCTTGAAAATGACGCTTCATGCTTGGACAAAAATAATTTGCTCTCAGTATAAAACATGAACGTAACAGTTCCAGTAATAAGCAATATCAATCAAACTTGAGGTTAATTAACACGATTTTTATTTTTATTCATTCGGAAAATAATAAATACGAAGGGTCATCCATAAAAAAATGATGAATCAACGTGTCATCAACAGGATTTATGTGAAATAAATAAATATAAAAAGAATGCATTTCGTCAAGAGCGGAAAACAGGTATTTTCAATGGATTCATTCAGATTTTTTTTTTCAAAATGAAATAGAATAAAATAAAATAAATATATAAAAAGAAAATGCTGCGCCTTATACAGTACAAAGTATTTACTTATTTCGGTATAGTCGCATAAATATTCATCGTCCCCAGAATATGATGGGTATATAAGAGATTTGCATACTCACTCGATATTTTCATAATAAAATATTCCACTTCTTTTTTTATCTGGGCTTTCTCCACAACTTTCGGGGTGCCTCCTCTTATTCTCCCCCCTAAGCTACTAGAATCTGAATGATTTCAAATACAAAAAAAAAAAAAAACTGAAGGAATCAACTTTGTAATTCATTACTACTTACCAGTGCTATAAAATTTTACAGTTTGAAAAACCGAATATAATAATCGTATAAGCGTAAAAATGTTCTGTTTTAAAATTGAAAATTATTTTTCATTTTTTGTTGATTTTTTTCTCAGCTACCTCCACAGGGACCCGGGCTGAGCGCTCTTTTTGAGAAATTCCACAACACGTAAGGATATCTAGTATGGAAAAACCTGGAGTTGATTTTTAAATATTATTTGGCCCTTCTTTTTATATTTCTTATGTTTAATTTATTTACTTATTCGGGTTATTCCAAGTTTCTTGTAGAATTACATAAAATCGAAAAAAAATTGTTAATTTTTTAATCATAACAGCCATCGACAAGAAAAGACAGCGCCTCTTCTTAAGTTCATGTACCAGAATTAAAATTCGGTTTATTTTTAAAATTATTTCAACTTTAGGACAGAATTTCTTTTTCCCCAAAAAACTCCGTAATTAATTTTTATGCAGGGACATGCTCCTTCAATGAAACTAGAGCACAAAGGGCATTAAGTCATTATCCTCTAAATCTTGTGCCTTTTTTTTTAATTTTAAATTTTTTTGCTTAAAAAAAAAAAAAAGAAAAAGAAACAACTAATCCATCTATGAAAACATCGAAAAGGTTATTGACCGTTATTTTAACTACCTGTTAACTTAAAAAGAAGCGCTGTCGTTGCCTCTCGACGGCTGTTATAATTAAAAAATAAACAATTTTTTTCGATTTCATGTAATTCTACATGAAAGTCCTGGAGGGCAGACCAACGAGTCCCAGACCTCAAGGTAGACCACGGATCAGGTGGGAGGATAACGTGGCGGCAGATGCGAGAAGGTTGGGAGTGCCCGACTGGCGAGATGCCTGCCAGGAGAGGCCTGATTGGAAGAAAGTTTATAGCGCGGCGATAGGGCTCCAGGCCCTGTAAAAGCCTTATGTGTGTGTGTGTGTGTGTGTAATTCTACAAGAAATGTGGAATAGGGTGGTTCGAAAATCAACTTTTTTGGAATTTCAAAACTCCTATATCGGGAAAAATTTCTTTATAGGTAGAGTATCAACCCTAAATTTTTTCAGATTTTTTGAACGGCATCCTGAGGTGTCGAATCGGCCTTGAAATTTTCAAAAAGCCATAAAAGAGCCAAAAATGAACCTTTTTTTTTTTTTTTTTTTTTTTTTTTTTTTTTTTTTGCATAAAAGACCATCGATTTCTATCGGAAATTTCGCGTAGATTACGAATTTGAAGTCGAAAATTAGTTTTGGTGCACGGTTTTTGAGCCTCAGGCAAAATGCCATAACCAGATTTTCAGAGCTTTTAAATCCGTCCTGTAGTTCAAAAATTATACACCAAAATGCTTTTACCTCAATACAACTAATTGAAAAAAAATAATGAAACATAAAATTGTGCTTCACAGTCTGACTTTACACATTTTTAACTGATATATGTTCACGAATTTTTATTTCTTAAAAAAATGCAGACAATAATAATTGCAAAAATGTAAGTGGCCCAAAGTTACCCCTCAGTGCATAAAGTTGTACCTGTCTACGGTAACTGAATTTTACAAAAGTGGACTTCATAGGTGCTTTTGACGTTGTAGAAAACAAATTTCACCATCCCGATTGTGTCCCACCAACGCCCGAGTCGCTCTTAGCGCTTTTTTAGCGCTTAAACCCGATTTTTCAGGCTTCAGATTTATTTGTGTCCAAATTTGGAGTCCCCGAATTTTTTTTTTCTTTTTAAAAGTGCTTATACTTCTGGAAAAAAGCCCAAAGAACACTAATTTCACTATGGCGTCGTACATAAATTACGTAAGCATGGGCTAGGCCCTTTTTGCACGCTTTGCCCCATTTCGCCTATGCTTAGCTTATGGGTAAGATGTGAAATCTGGATTCCCTCCCCCCCTAAATGTGCTTACGTAATATATGTACGACCCCTATCCCGATTTTCCCCGACCAAGGCCTGAGTAGTGCTATAAGTGAAAATTGGGTTTTTTGGGCCATAAAAGGATTTTTTTGCCAAAAAATGGCGACAACTTCTTAACAGTTCGATTTTGAGGTCATGTTCGAAAACATTTTTTACTCAGGACACTCTAATTAATAAGGTTATGTTTCGAAACAATTTCCGAAATTTTTTTACGGTCCAAAAATTCTACCCTCAGTTTTTTGAAGGTCCAAATATTTGCCAAACCGTAAAAAAAGCGACTCAGGCGTTGGTCGGAAATTCGTCCGTGAAGTCGTTCAACAAGGTCAAAAGCACCTATGAAGTTCCACTTTTGTAAAATTCAATTACCAAAAATGCACCAAATTTTCGTTTCATTAAATCCATACTAAGAAAACAAAATTGAGGTTTATGCCTCTTCTGCCACCCCTGAATCGTTGAAAAAAAATGTTTCCAACTTTTTCTTGCGTTTTTACACTAAAATGAGCCCATTTTTTGGTAAAGAACAAAATAGGAAACAGTTTTTTTTCTTTTTTTTTTATTACCTTTAAGGAAACGGGGGTCCTTCAAATACTAAAGTCAACGTTAAATCTTAATAAGAGAAGACCTAAATTTAGTGATAAGAGGGGGAAGGGGTCAAAAATTTCCAAAATTAAAAAAAAATACCATAATATACCGGTATTGTAAATTCCGATATTTTTGCGATCCCTCGGGAGATCTGTCATTTCACCTTACAACAACAACTTCTTCAGGAATAAAAAGCTATTCAACTTCATTTACTTCCTCTTTTGTTGGTATCAATAACGTGCTCCTGCCATTTTGTTTCACCTGACAGTTTTATAAGACTTTTCCTATTCTAATAAAGTCGTCCCATATTCGTATAAAGTCATCCTTCGTCACGGTATTTTTTCATTCTCTTTGATATCAAATAAAGACGCATTCCTCCATTTTTTTCCCCCGTGAAGTTTTACCTCTGTTTGACAAGTAAAAGGCGTTCGGAAAATTATTAAGAGGCGTTACGAGGAAACGAGTCGACATTCCCTCTCGGTTAGGGGAAAGAAAAAAAAAACCGAACAAACGACCTAGCAAATAACTTTTCCAGCGGTGAAGAGAAATCGTACACCTTTGCCATATGCATTAAATTTCACGATAATAATCTGATTAGGGAAAACTTCCAATTTCTAAATTCTCCGCAATTCCTTATTGTCCCTCGTATTGTATTTTGAACCATTATGTCTCCCGGCAGGCCACCGTCATCCTCCTCATTTTAGACGATCGCCAATCTCCTAAAACAAACTTTCGGGAAGCAGGAGCTTTTGTTCAATTTCCCCAAAACTTACAACCTCTTTCATCATATCAAAACCAGGTTTCGGCAAAATATCCGTAATGGACTTTTCAGCCAAATGTTTCCAAATGAGTGATATTAAAGAACAAGCATCGCATTAACATTAAACCTTTCGAAAATTAGTCAGGAAAATCGCTTTCCCACGTTTATTTTTTTCTTTTTTCCGAGAACCTACATTCGAACGAGAAAAGTATTTTTTTGCTTCCTCCAATTGGAAAAATTTTAACTTAAACTCGTTGTTTTAAGAGGAGAAAATAACAATGATTTTTTTTTTTTTGTGCAGTTTAAAGTGGAATTCGCCGAAGCGGTGACGAATCGTATACGTGAAAAACATTTTGATCACTTATTGTGCGAACTCCTGAAAAAGTTTGCATATGTTTTTCCAAGCGTGAAAACCCGCTCTTCTAACTTCAAAATCGACTTTCCGGAGCCTTCTGCGAAAATTCCCGTTGGATTTCAAAAACCGTATTAAAAACTTGAAGAGTTATTTAAAATATCTATAAGGCATCATATTTTTCAATTTTCCAAAGTGCTGATACTTTTTTCTCCCCTCGTATTTTTTGGCGCGAGTTTTTTTTTTTTTTTTTTTGCCTCCTGAAATCAGTTTAAGGCTCATTTTTTTTTTAAAGTCACTTAAGTTTCTCCTTTCCGGTTAAAAAAAAAAAATTATTTTTCATATCCGAAAGAGAAAATAAATAAATAATTACGAAACGTGCTCAATGGGATGTTAATAATTTCATCTCAGAAATTGAAGGGGGCGAAATATAAAATCGAGTTTTCAGTTGTGATTTTAAAAATTTGCGAACGTAATGTTTATCCGTTCGTTTCACTGTTGAATAAGGAATACTGAATTGTTTTCGCCCATACTGAAGACTAATTAGGAAAAAATTAAATTACAAGAATCACTGAACATGAAAATATTTATATTTTAGAATTTTTTTTTATGGCGTACTTAGAACTTCTCTCTCACTCTGTTTTTTGGCGTTATGAATCATTCAAGTATTGTTTACGGGATACAAGTTGGGAGGGGAAAATGGCCGAGATTTTAGAAGATCTTATGCCAATCTTACAGTCTATGAACTTAAAAGACTATTTACCGACTTGATCGGTAAAACAAAGTCAAAATTTTTCAACTGTCCTGGAATTCTGGGGCCAAGCTTTCCTTAAAATTAAACAAATGATTGAAAAGGCAAATGGTTTGCAAAATACAAAACAAGTAAGTCACAGTTTTCATGTTTGGCCAAAGATAAGGATATTTTTTTCTTGGCTTTTTACAGAAGCTGAACTTAGAAAAACATGAGGGTCATCCTGATTTTACTTTGGACTTTTCGAACGAAAAATGTCCGCAACAAAATGTAAACAGCAAATAGTAAGATTTTGAAAACAATAACAAAAAAAATCCGTAAAGGTTCCAGTTCCTTTAAGGTTCTAGTTCCCTTTACATGACCGGCCGGTCAGCCGAGAAAATTTTTTAACAATAAAAAAAAAAAAAAAAATTTTGTGCCGTGAAAATTTTTTAACAATAAAAAAAGTTAAATTTTTTTTCTCCGATTCGGTATTTTACACATAAAAATGAGACCGGATCGCACCGAAACCATGCCAAAACGTTTTGTTATGTTTAAAAGGTAAAGATTCGTTATTGAAAATGTATGAAAAAAGCTTCCTAAATTTGATGTTTTTTAAAAATGTTTTCGAAATAAAAAAAAAAAGACGCCATTTTTCTTTTTGTTGTTGAAATAGTTTGCGGTTTCACCGCTAAAGCGCTGCAATAGTCTCTCAAAAATAAACTTTTTTTTTTTTTTTTTTTTTTTTTTTTTTGCGAAAACAATTAATGGGTATCAAATATAAGAACTATTAACTGTTGTTCATGCATTTAATGTCATGGAAATTTATCTCTGAACATAACGAAACGTTTTGAGTACGGTTTCGGTGCAGTTAGACCCCGTTTTCATGTATAAAATATTGGATTAAAAAAAATTTTTTTAAGATATTTTTTTATCGTAAAAATTTGTGCACCGCTTGGCTAACCGGCCGGTTATGTAAACGAACTAGAACCTTAACGTTTTGACATAAAAGTCATTTTTTTTTCGTGTTAAAAATAAGTCTAAATAAAAGGAAAAAAAATAGCGACTAGGTAATCTTTTGTGTAAATCAATTTCTTTTTAAATTTAAATCTTTAGTACCTTTTTGGCACTAAAGCAATCGAGTAAATAAGCAGCATGAAAGGCTCTGGACAATGTTTCGCCATTTGTTTGAGAATGACGCATGAAGGATTTTAGCAATCATTCTAACATTTCTTTTGCTCAAATTCAAAGTTTTTCAAATTCCTATTAAACATTTCATCTGAAAATATTTTTGAGAAATACCAGAGCCTCTTATACAGCATCTTTAACGTACGATTCTACTCGGTCTACTAGATTTTCTCAAAATCATAGTATCTGGAAAGGAGGGGCTGTATAATGATTCCAGGAATACGAATCCCATTTTTTGAAATTAAATAAAATACTGAACTACTTCCAATTTGCTTAGTTTGAAATCCGACATTTTTAAGAAAAGAAAGTGTACCTTAGGGAAATTTTTCTTATACTAACTCTCATCGTTGTCAAATTTCAAATGATCCGTCTCTAACTTTGTTAATAAAACAATAAATTTAACGTACGAAATACTAGCTTAAAAGAAGTAATTCGTAAAAGCGGTTTGAATGGATATCCAGGAAAAAAAAATATGATGGTCGGCGAAACGAAACCACTAAGAGCACCCTAAAGGCAAAGGGGAAAAAAATTCAATCCTTTGAAGCAACTTTTTTTTTTTTTTTTTGATAAAGGGACAAGACAAAGAAAAAAATCACGCAGTTGTACCCGGGATGGAATCGAACCGCGCCGACTGATCTCAGTCGCTCCCTAACCAACTGAGCAACAGGACAGTAAGCTCAGTTAGTAAGAGGTGTCAATTGATGGGTTCTATTTCTAAAAATAGGTTATTTTAAAAAAAAAGATTAGGTTAGAATTAAAAAATTAGGAATGATAGGAAATTAGGATTAATTTTTCCTATCTTTTTTTCTTCTTTCCAATTGATTAGACTAAATTCGGAGCACGAATCGTGCAAGAATTAATAAAAAAGCAACAAAAAAAGTATTCTTTTCTTTCGCGACCTTACAATACGAGGATCCCAAGTCGACCTCCCCTCCAAAAATTTTCGTTTTTTTGTACCCATCTCCTTTATTCCTTCATTCCGTGATTTAAAATTTTGCTATATTTGATAGTTTTCCCTAACTTCGGAATGCATAAGGTCGTAAATCCCATTTTTTAATTCAAAAGTTTGAATACAAAAGTCGCAAACCGACTTTTTTCATATAAAAGAGCATTTTTGTACATAAAAGTTCAATTTTTTTTTTACCGAGAGTATTATTGGTTTGTGATACTGTGCTCTTTTGGTTTAGTCACATTGGCCAATGTTAGCAAAACTCAAAAATTTGAAAAAGTCGATTTTGTATTCCAACTTTTTAAGAAAAAATTTCGATTAGAAAGTTTGTAAATCGGACGAGTCTTTTGTATTCAGAAGTCAAGAACGTCTTTTTCTATAACTTCAAAAATTATAGTGTTTTATTCTTTTAAAATTAACAATTTAATCATTAACAAATTGCCTACAGAATCACGATTATTCGATAGAAAAAAAAAAAAAAAAAAAAAAAAAAGAATACACAAAGAAGTATCAAACTTTCAAACTCCTGTCCTGTAAAATTTCAAAGTGGCCGATTTGGTACCTTTGTATTCTAATGTCGCGTAGACCTATTTCTCAATTTAATTCTCGAATTAAGAGGAGGCTTCAGACAGGGATGATTGTTTTAAAAAAAAATCGGTTTAAAACATAGTGTTTTAAAACGTTTTAAAACATATGAATAAAAAACACCGTTTTAAAACACTAACGTTTTAAAACACTGTTTTAAACACCGTATTTTATTAAGTGAATAAAATACGTTTTAAAATGCATTTTTAAAGAGCCCAAGGCCCGCAATTTGTAGCGCACGACTCATTTTATACAATCTATGGTATGGACCATACCATAGATTGTATGAGCCGCTCATATTCATAATGGTTGCTTAATCGCAGGGATGATTGTTTTAAAACAAATTGGTTTAAAACAGGGTGTTTTAAAACGTTTTAAAACATTTGAATAAAAAACACCGTTTTAAAAATTTGAATAAAAATAGAAACGAATTTAAAACATTTTGAACGTGTTTTAAAACATGTTTTAAAACGTTTTAAAACCAGGCCGAATAAAAGACGTTTTAAAACGTTTTAAAACATGGGAAAATAATATAAAACGTTTTAAACTTTTTTTTTATTAAAAAATGTTTTAAACAGCAACCCTGGCTTCAGATATTTATTTAAATATACCAAAATAAATTTCCAAGGCTTAGAACTTTTTTTTTTGGAGATACAAATTAGAAATCTGGTTTCGTAGCGAACTTCATAATGATACTGGCATCTTTCCTTCAAAATTTCAGATTCTCAGGTTGTAAAGAAAATCCGGAAAACGCTTTGGAAAATATATTCCCGACATTTATTTTTGAAAACGTTTTCCGGAGTTTCTTTACAACCTGAGAATCTGAAATTTTGAAAGAAAGATGCCAGTATGAATATAAAGTTCGCTACGAAGCCAGATTTTTAATTTGTATCTCCAAAAAAAAGTTTTAGGCCAGGGAAATTTATTTTGGTATATTTAAATAAATATCTGAAGTCTTTTCTTATCGGTAAATTCCAGAATTTTGTTCTTATTCGCCTACACAAAAATTATGTTATTTGCGTTAGTTCGCTCACAATTCTTTCAAATTTTTCTTTTCAACTTTTGTTTTCTCTAAGGAGGAGAGTTTTTTATTTATTTACATCCTTTCCTGCCCTCAGTGTCCCCCAGCGAAGAAAACGAGAAAAATTCTCTTTTTTATTCAGACTCAAGATTTTTTCATAAATACTACATATTTCTACTATTCTAGAAAAAAAAATACAGATTTATTTACCTAACCGATCAGTTTCATTTAACATCAGAAAATCAACCGAAAGAAATCCGATCTCGTTTTCACGCAACTAAGTGAGAATCTGGTTTTTTATTTCCCTCTTCAAGATCGTGCTATTGATATTATTCAAGTGAGAAAAAAAGAGCCCCTCTCTTGTTATAAAACTGAAAAGAAAAGGAAAGCCGTCAAGGGGAAGAATTTTAATTATCCTAAAAACGCTGTAGACTTGTGACCTACTTTTAACAGTTGATAGCGTATGGTAAAAACGAATTAGGAGCTTTTCCTTCCCTTTAATGTTTGTATATGAATGAAAGGGAAACTATTTTGTCTGAGTCTGAAATAGGATGTCATGACCTTGCTCGTCGAAAAAGGGGGGCTGTAAGAGAAAATGCGGTTAACAGTCCGTAGAGCTTTTAATGACTTGCTGGGGAACGGGGAACGCGAAATAAGGTCTGTAAAAAAATATTTTGTTAACGCGGCACCTGCTAAAAAAATTTTTTTTTTCAAATTTTCTCTTTTATAAAAAAAAAGGAGAAAAAGACAAGTGTTGAAAGCGAGTGGGACAAACCAAAAAAGACGAAGTGAGTCCTGACCCATAAAGCATAGTGAGACTGACAAAGCTATAAAAAAGTGATATGAACATAAATCCTTCTCTTTGTATTTAACAGTGACATGAAAGGGATGAAACTACATACGATAATAATTCACTTTATTTATTTAAATAAATATAAGTATATATATATATATTTTTTTATCTTTTTTGAACTGTTGCAATTTTTCAGATTTATTTTTGAATATGCTAATGACCGATGACAAAAGAGAGGGAATATAAAAAAGTAAAAAAAAAAAATAATGCAAAATACAATTTTACATCATATACAAAATCGATCTTTTAAAAACAAAATTGGAATATCGGGAAATAGGTCTCTTCGGAAATGTAAAACAATCCGAAATTCGGGACTACTGGGAATATAACAACTTTTGAAAAAGGGGGGTAGTAGATATTTTATCGGACGAGCGTCGCCCCGAGAAATATTTGATTTACGGAAACTATGGAAACCGCTCTTTTGTCAGCCGTCAAGTTTTCATAAGCTATCAAGGATTTATTACAGTTTCGCGACCATAATCTCGTACTGTGTATCTTTCTAAATAAAGGATTTGCTATTTTGCCAAGCAAAAGATGTTGCACATCTTGGGATTTATATGAGGATGGAAGTTGGATTAAATGGAGGGTTTCATTCTTTTTATTTTTTGCTCATGGCTTTCGCGATCCGGGATTTTTCCACTCTTTTTTTTTTTTTTTTTTTTTTTTTGTGCCCTCTTTATTGATCGTTAAGAAAAAAAAAGTAAATGGAGCAACCAAGAAGAAAGGAGGACTGAATTACTTATTCACGGTTGCAAAGAAGATTATTGCACTAAGAAAAATCAGAAAAGTCCCAAAAAGTAAGAATCGTCAATTTTTAAAATTAAGCCGAGTTTGAAAAGCTACGATGTTTCCAGTGTATATAATGCAAAAAGTGCAATATTCTTCGGTTATTTATTAACTTTTTACGGAGCAAATGCATGGCAACATGCAAGTCGAAACAAGTTCGCCAAACATCCATCTGTTTTTCCTGCATATGTTCATTGCATTTTTAGTTTTTTCCTTAGGGGTCGTCTACGTATTACGTAACACTTGGCGGGGGGCGGGGGTCGAAGGAGTTGCTACGCATTATTATGGGCGGATAAGAAGTTAGGCCATGTGTTACGTAATTTTAATATTACAATTATTTCAATTGTATTTTACTCTTTTAAAAAAACTTTCCCGGTTATTCTTTGGAATAAAAAATAAAAAATTTTTGTATCTCGTAAAAACTGATTAAAATTTACCATGAAACTGAAAATATTTTTGACTTCTAAAAACGAAATTTAAATATTTTTCAGGGGGCGGGAGGGTTAGAACCGGTGTTACGTAATAACGAAGGGGGGGGGGGGTTACAGGTTGCGTTACGGGTCGTGTTAAGCGTAGCGTTAATGTGCGTTACAAGGGGGGGAGAGGGGGTCAATAAGGGGCTGTACAAGTATTACGTAAGCACCTTGGGGGGGAGGGGGTACTTCAGATGCTTACGCCAATGTTAAACCTCCATAAGAGGAAGCCTATTTTTGCTTATTAGGGGGGGGGAGGGGGTCAAAAATCCCCAAAATCATGCTTACGTAATACTTGTACAGCCCCTAACGGCCTATTTTGCGTTACGTAATACATGGACGACTCATCAAAAAAAATTTCCAAGAAATTGTTTAAGTCTTGTTTATCGACCTTTCAGAAGGCTAGGATTCGAAATTTCGAAAACTAAGAAATTCAAGAAATGAAGAAATAAAGAAATGGTAAAAGAGTTTTCGAACAAGAATCTTGGGCAAGAAATTTGAATTTATAATCCCTATTGGCTTAGGGAGCGTTTAAGTATTATGTAAGACCGGATGAGGGGGGGAGGGGTGCAAAAATTCTTTCGATTTCTTACATGGGGGAGGGGGTCCGAAAAATCTTAAGTAAGAATTTTTATTATTGAAGAAAATGGCGTTCCCAGAATAGATTTTAGGAGAATAGCGGGATTGGAATTAGAATTGGCGGGAAAGTTTTATTATTATTTATTGTTCAAAAAAAATTCAAATTCAATATAAAAAAAATGGGTACCCCTCCATTTGCCACTATCTCAAAAAAAAAAAAAAAAAATTGTACTCTAATTTTAAGAAAAAAAATTCTTTTTTTTTTTTTTTTAAATTCTAAAAGACATTTTTAAAATTGGCGGTAAACGAAAAAGGGGAGGGGGGTCGGCGTAGGCATCATACGTAGGTTAAAGGGAGGCGTCATACGTATAGGTTAAAGGGATCAAACAAGTATTAGGTAAGCACTGAACAGGAGGGGAGGGGAAGGGGGTTGATGGAATGCTTACGGCTGCTTACAGAGGGGGAAGGGGAAGGGGTCTTCCATGTCTTACGTAAGCTTTGGTATTTTAAAAATTTGCCATTAAAAATATTTGCTGCGTTATTTAGTGTAAAAATGGTCTCATAAGTTCATAATTTCATTTTATGACACCTTTTTCGGATTATGAAAAAATACCCTTAAAAGGCCTTAGGTAGGGATACTTCCCTGCCGCATTAAAATTTTTTAATTCCTATTTCGATCCTTAAAATTTGCTTTAATAAAATATCATGGTTTTAGGCGAATATTAAGGGTACCGATGACCGAAATCGAAAATCCTTTTAGGAAATCATTTACCAGGACTCAAGGATCAAATTCCACGAAAAAAAAAATTTAGCCCAAAAAACGGCCTTATCGACCCTCATCCTTCATTTTTAATTTAATTTTATTCAGTCATTTTTTATTTTGTTCACTGATTTTTGATATTGTTTATCTGTATTTACTGTTTATTGTATTTACTGATTCATTAACTTTTTAAAAAATAAATGTCCCTGTTCTCTTTTTGACGCTTAATTTTATTTCAGAAAAAGAAGAAGAAATTGTACCAATAATTTTTTTGAAGATGAGAATTAAAAAAAAAAAAAAAATATCTTACGTAATATCAGGAGGGGGGGTCGACCATTTCTTACGCTTGCTTACACCCAGGGAGGGGGGGGGTACATAATTGGGAAAAAAATGCTTACGTAATACTTGTATGATCTGAAACAGGGGGGTCAAATAAATCTTACTATATCTTACGACGGAAGGGGAGGGGAGCGGAAAACCCGAAAAAAAGTCTTACGTAATACTTGAACGCTCCTTTATCGATCAAAAACCATTTGAGCGGATTTCTCGGAAAATTCCTTGTTTTCTTGTTATCCATCCCTACGCAAATTATGCTTAACCCACTCGCTGTCGTCTACCTTCTTTATTCTTCTTCATAAAAAAATCCTTTTGGAATTCTTTCAATCCTTTTTTTTTTCAATTAAATTTGAAAATCTTTCTGGTAAGACATTTTTTTTTTTTTTTTTTTTTTTTTTTTTGCAATCAAAGCACGTTTCCCACTCGATTCCTTTCACATGTATCGTTTATCTACATTTAAATTGTTCAAAAGGAAAAAAATGTGTAAATAACTGAATTTTTATACACCACGCACTCCTTTAATGAACCATTATCGCGTTCCCTTAGAAACTTAATAAATTCATTCTGAAATATTTCCCCGAAAAACGCGTTTGTAAGCCTGCCTTCCAACTTAATTTTTTCTTCCTCTTTCCTTCCTCTTCTTCTCCCAACCTTTTATGTATAAGGAAAAATTCCGTCTTTCATGTTTTACACTAACTCTCTCTCTCTATACATAGTATCTATATTTCCAGCGTTTAAATTTACATCTCTTTTTATTATTTGCTCATGGGAATCGGTTTCCAAGCCGTTTGACATTTCAGTAGTTAATTTTTTTTTTTTTCCCCGCAAAACTTCCATCGCCCCGTAATCCCCTCTTTATATCGACTGTCTTTTTCGGTATTTGACATTCCCTTTCCGTCCTCCTACTATTTTTTTTTTTTTTTTTTTTTTCACTGTCATAAACAATTTTAGTCGCATGATATTTACTCCCGCGAAGAGCAAACATGTAACCTGGAAAGTACAAGAATAAAAAAAAAAAAAAAAAAAAAAAAAAAAAAAAAAAAAAAAAAAGATACGGTACGAGATTACGTTACATTTTTCCCGCACTTCGAGTCAGGAAATCCTATCATAAAATAAATTCGGGGGGTTGGGGGGGAGGATCTTTTAGACTTTGGACCTTGACGTTCTCCCCTTGGGAAATCTTAAAAGTTTCGAATTTCGAAAAGTTATCCTAAAGGTCCGATATTTTAAGTTTCCCTTTTATGTGAAAATCGTCGCTCTCTCACCTGCTCAGCTCTTTTCAGAAAAAAAATATATAAAAGTGAAAAAAAAAAAAAAAAAAAAAAAAAAAAAAACGTTTGCGGGTTTTAATTTCAGCTATTTGCTTTATCGGCAAACACAAATGCTTCATATTTAGTAAATACAATCTCTTCTATAGAACGGTAATTAAAATAAACAAATATATCAAGAGTGCTATTTTGTTTGCAGTGACTGAACAAACTTTTATTTATAATATATGAATATGAAAAGGGCGATTATAATTCCCTTGGCTGTTGCAGTACTTTGTCTTTTTTTTTTTCATATTTTATTTCGCAGTGTCGTTTGTCTCAAATATTTGCAAATCTATACAGAGCATAATTCTCCATACGTTTAGGCATACATACTTGAGGAATAACAAAATACAATTTCCTTGTTTTCGTGAATCAAAAAATTATATTCAAAACAGTCCCTTTTTTTTTCCTCGTGTATATCTTGAGGGATAAAGAAAAAAAAATCGAAATATTCCATGCTAAATCACGTTTTATGGAGTATTCGCCTGTCCTTTAGTATTCCAATCATGGTAAAAGGAAGAAGAGGAGAAAAAAAAATGTTATGATTTAAAGAAATACGATGCAAAGCGAGATGTTTTCATGATTGCCCCTTGAATCTTGTTTATCCCATTTTGTTCAGTGACGGTTGCAACAGTTTCCATTTTCAAGTTTATCTCTACCGAAAGGCATCAGCATTTTAAATGAATAAGAAAATTTTCATAATTCTTACTATCGTGATAATCCTATTTCCGACTCCTTTTTACTCCTTTCGTTACATTCTTCGCCCGGCGTGAAATTTTCCGTTTTAATAAGCGCTCCGCTTACATCTCACAACTTTTTAATTCAAAAGAAAAAAAGGCAACAGCGACTTTTTTTTAACTTTATTTTGCTACCACACGTTTAATTTACGTCTCAAGGACATCAAGACGAAATCGACCTATCCGAAATAAGAGGGAGCTTTGATCCGCAATTGGAAAAGAGACTGGAAATCCAGACGTATTTCCATTCCCGGGAACGGAAATTCTCGTTTATGTTGGATCCGAAGCTTGAAAATTTCGGATTTTTTAATTTCCAAAATCGGCATCGGCACTGCGAAATTGTTGGTGCTGGCTTCGGCATCGGCATCGACCCGAGATATATAGCACGACGCGGCTGTCATCGGCACAGAAATCGGACCCCTGATTTTAAAAGTCGCTGGAATAATGGCTCTATGATTTTTTTTTTCACTAAAATCGGAATCAGAGGCGGCATCGGATGTGACTGATGCTTGGTGGCGTCGGCATCGGCATCGGGTTCGGACATTTTTGTATGTTAGCTTTTTTATTTCTCGGGGATCGAAAAATTGGTATCTGGATTTTTGTAAATCCTGGGAAAATCGAAAATTTATTTAGAAGACAAAAAAAAAAAAAAAAAAAAAAAAAAAAAAAAAAAAAAAAAGGAAAATAACCCTGATTTCCGTATTTTTTGGGATTCAAGTTCGGAAATCTTAGTCGGAACCATGTCGAAAAAATTTTTTTCATGTTGTTTAAAAGTCACACTTTAGGCAAAAAAAAAAAAAAAAGTATAAAAAAAATTTCTGATTTTTGTAACATTTTTCCAAAGTTACTGAAAATTTTATGTGATAATTGGTCAAAAAGTGGATAAAATTGATAATATTCCCGTTCCCGGGAAAAAACTTGTTGATCCCGGGAATCGAGAATTCTCGAAAATGAGAAAAATTCCATTCCCGGGAAGTGGGATTTCCGATAATTTAAAAAAAAGGTTTCAGGGAAATGTATTCGGGAAAAAATCGATTCCCGTCCCGGGATTCTCGGGACCAGTCTCTAGAAAAGTTACTTAACTTTTTTTTTCATTCATTAGTTTTTTTCGGGGCTGCAATCCCTATTCCGATTCCGATTCCGAAAGGTGAAAAAAAAAAAAATTACAGATTCCGATTCCGATTCCGATTCCGAAAGGTGAAAAAAAAATTTCAGATTCCGATTCAATTTCAACCAACAAACATTTTAGCGATGTCGATTCCGATTCCGATTATAACAAAATTGATAACTGTAGTAACGGTATTTTAGTGCTTTTTAAGCCAATCTGAATCGAAAATATTGTTTTGGACGCCGATGTCGACTACGGTTCCGGTTACTTTTGAATTCCAGATAAAAATTCCGATTCCGATTTGGAATAAAAATGAATCGGAATTGCAGCTCTGGATTTTTTTTTCTAGTATATATTTGTCGAAAAAACCCCAAGTAACGAAATAAATGAAAAATAGAGAGAAAAAAACTGATACTTATTTGATACTCTTTGATTTAAAATCAAAAATGAATTGAAGAACGAGGAAATCTGGAAACGGAAAAACTTACGATCGTTTTTATCAGAGGAAAATAGGAAAAAAGGTAAAGAATCAAATAACAAGACAACCGAACATAAAAATGGAATTGAAAAAAAAAAAAAAAAAAAAAAAAAAAAAAAACTGGAAACTAAAAAGCGAAAAGAACATCCTAAAATTTTTTTTTTTTTTTTTTTTGAAAAGAAAAAAAGATTTTCCCCATGTTTGTTATTCGAACTAATTATGAGCAACGAAGCGAATCTCACGATAAAGAAGACGAACAACCGGATAATCAAATTGCTTTCTACACATTAATGTGTCTTTTGTGTCTTGTCGGTCTTTCTTTTCGGTCTTTTCTTTCTAGGTTGACATCAAATTGCGAAGTCGGCGTTAAAACGTCGAAAGCTGACTTTTGGATCTTTTCCATCCTTTCTTTTTTTCTCTCCATAACTTTTTTTTTCTCTCTCTCCGGGCAGAAAAAAAAAACTAAGAGGAGAAAAAAAAAAAAAAAAACACGGACAGCTTTAAAGCCTTTTTTTTCGGCATTTTTAATTTAACTTGATATCAACGTTTCCGACGAATGGATTCGAACGGGGAAGAGGAAAAAAAAAAAAAAAAAAGGTCGGCTCACTATAAGAGGAAAAACAATACAACTCGCTGTGAAATATAATCAAGCAAACGGGGGGGAAAAACAACCAATTTGAATGCAAATCATACTGGCAAAAGTTTCTTCAAATATACCTTTTGAATGAACGGAAATATAAGGTATCACCTTCCATTAGCTTTTCGATGAAATAACGAGTGCCATATGGGAATTTTTCTTTTTTTTTCTCGTTTTGGAAAATTTAAAAAAAAAAAAATGTAAGCTGCTGGGTAGCAAAACTCTTTTCATCCTCTTTATGAATGAAAGCGACTTGCCTAGTTGATAATTCAAAAACTTGAAAAGTTCCATTCTTCGATTTTTTAACCGTTTGCTTATGAAAAATAAGATGATGATGGTACATCCTTCTGTCGTTCCCTGGAACAGATCGATAATTCAATTTCATCTCCTTTCTCCCTCCTTCTCAGCTCTCCCAATAAGCGGAATATTAAAAAGTTTAAATTTTTTTCTAAATCAACTTTGACTTTCAAGTTAGATTGGAAATGCTAGTTTACAAAATCATTTTGCCTTCAAAATGCCTGGGAGCTTGCATATTTGCATTAACAAAATTACAAGTTTACGATCTTTAGCAAACAAATCAGCCAAGCCAAAAGCTGAAACTTAACTTCAAATTGGAAACCGTTATACCAGGTACAATTTTAAAAGACACCTCCGTAATAATATCCCAACTATCAAAAGCCCCTTACTCCCCAGTCTGTTTATCCATATAAATGTTATTTTACAACCATGAAAACTGTAACGGTCAGTTATGATAAAGTTTATAATCCATCAAAGTTGACAAAGCATTCTCTTAATCACTGAGCAAACTATAAACTTTATACTCTTTAATTTAACCGTCTCTACCGTTTGAAATATTGCAAAAAAAAAAAGCGGGAAAAATAATTCTTCGGTATTTTTTCTTTTTACGGCTTTTCTGAAATAGTTATCGATATTACGGTGAAATTTTAAATTAAAATAAATTTATAAAACTTTTAGTAATATAAAAAAATATTTCTTAGAAATGATATTTTTCCCTGTATATACTTTATTCTTTTCCGCAGACTACTAATTTTTGAAATGCCATAAAACCTTCAAGGGAGGATAATTTATATGGCTTTGAAAAATGTTTAAAATTGTTTTCCTTTTATTTTGAGTTTTCTCGTTAAAGAGAGAGAAATTCGCAATTTATTTCCGCGCTTGTTTTAGCGAGTTTGGTTTTTATCATGTGATTATTGGAAATATTAAAAGACCTGTTAAAAGGCCTTATAATCTTCAAGAGAGGCAGTATAAATCGAAGCGTCAGTTCCAGTTGATAAGATTTAAAAAAAAAAAAATTCTATAAAAGACGATTAATTTTTCAGTTTAACTTCTAAAACAGGAACAAGAATAAACTCGAATTTATTTTGTAATAAAAAAAATCAGACTGGGATATGGGGGCATATCCCTACGTAGGGCTACGTCTTTGGAGTACTTCCTAATATCGCTAAATTTAAACAATGAAACGATTTAAAAATCTTAAGGCATTTTTTTTTTTTTTTTTTTTTTTTTTTGCTCGTTTATGGTCAAAAAATTCGAATTTTCAGATGGAAATATTATTTTTTAGTCATGACACGAAAAAAAAACTTAAAACTTTTGACAAAAGAAGTCAAAAGTTGAAAAAAATTAGTCAAACTTTTAACTGAAGTCTTCAAAGTTAAAATTTTAATATTAAAATGTTGCTTTAGCTAATATTCTTGGCTAAAGGAAAAAGGACAAAATTTAAAAATGTAGTGAACATTTTATTTAAAATTTCTAAGTTCTTGTTTTTGTTCATCTAGTCTAATTTTAGTATTTAAAAAAAAGATATTAAAAAAAAAGAGAAAATTAAAAAAAAAGTAAATTAAATCTTCAATAAAATTATAGGGTCATGGTACAGGTAGTGGATCAAATAAGCAAAACAATTTTTTAAAAATTAGATTTTCCCTCCTTATTTACATAAATAGAATCGAAAACAACATTGATATCACAAGAAAATAAGGTGCTCTCAAATGACTCACCCTTTCAAAGTTTTAAAAATCCATTTTTAAGGAGAAAAAAAATTATTTAAGGAGGATGCTTACACCTTTTTTTATTTTTATTTTGATTGTTCATTTCGTATGTTATTTATAGGCGCAACATTTTTTTATTTTGCGAAAACTTTTCGAATCAATATAATTTTTAAAAAATGGTTTTATACAGCGAAAATCACTATGGTCTACCTAAACTAAATTCTCTATCGACTGACAAGAAGGAAAGTTAGGATATATCGTGGAATAATGAACAATTTTTAAATAAAGCTAAAGATCTCATGTTTTTGTTTACTGAGTCGGTTTATTAATTTAAAAAATATTCATTATTTCACGACACATCCTAACTTTCCTTCTTGTCAGTCGATAGAGAATTTAGTTTAGGTAGACCATAGTGATTTTTGCTGTATAAAACCATTTTTAAAAAATTTTATTGATTCGAAAAGTTTTCGCAAAATAAACAAACATAAATAACATTCGAAATAAGCAATCAAAATAAAAACAAAAAAAAGGTGTAAGCATCCTCCTTAAAAAAATAAACGGAAAAACTGGCAATGCATTAGTAGTGGACCGTTCATGGTTGAAATGAACATAAACAGAAAAGGTTTACTCATTTGTTTTTCGTTTTTATTTTTCACAAGATCTATTGCTTTTTCATTTGTTTTTCCTCATATTGGAATAATTTCCCTTTTTCGTTCATTTTTACAATAACAAGTTCGAAGAAAACAAAAATAAACCGCCATCTAACTACTTGTTTCACTCCGCTTTTTTTAAAATTGTTCTAGAACATGGAAAGAAATAGGTAGTTTTGAAATAAATAATCGAATTTTAAAAAAATCATTTCGAAGTAAAACTGAAAATATTCGATGTTGGAAAAGGGTCCAATTGATCGGTTTTAAAAGTAGTTAATTCTAGTGAAAAATTTTTCTCCTTCAGACCGAAAAAAACTGAAAAATCGAAGATAAAAATTTGCACATCAGATTTAACTAGGGCCGCAACATGTGCGCAAACTGAAACATGTAAATTAAGAAAGCTTTACACCTATACAACACATATTGAAAGGAATTTAGGGACTTTTACCGGCTTCGCCAGATAATTGGCATATTATATTATTTGAGTGCAATTTTAAGGTACGTGCGCACTTCGGACGGAACCATTGGAAAGCTCGCATGGTTGGGCCTCGTGTTACTTGCGTTTTTTGTCATTAGAAGTTTTTCGTCCGACGTGCGCACAAAGGCGAACTCGACAACTGGCTATATCTCCGGAACGCATGCAAATTTACAAGAAATTTTGTGTAAGTCCGTTCATTTCGTCTAATTTTAAAATAAAATTTGAACTTTAAATCTTTTTTTTATAAAACTTCTTGTAAAATTTTACTTTAAAAAAACAGCGAAAATTTAAGAAAAAGTTAAATAATTTACCAGAAATTTCTTAAGTCCTTGCTTTCGTTCATGTCCTCTAATTTTACTATTCAAAAAGGCCAAAAGTTTTAAAAAAAATCATCAAAATATTATTTAAAATTTTTAAAGTTAAAATTTTTTGTGAAATTTTTCAAAATAAATTTTGATGCGAACAGACCGACATACAGACGACACACTCGCAGACGACAGATTTCCCCAGGACCAAGCCCTAAGACGTAGTCCTACGTCAAAAAATGGTCCGCCTAAACCACTTTTCGACTTTAACTATCATTATAATTTCTTTTCTTTTAACCTGAACAAAAAATTCTTCAACGCAATTCAAACGAACATTTATTGACATAAACATAAACTGCAAAAAAAAAAAAGTAAATGTTTGATAAAATGGGAATCATTTCCGACATAAAATCATCACCCTTTTAAACATCTGCGATTTTCACATAATAGTCTATTCCGTTTCGCAAAGTCAATTTCATCCTGTTTGTGTCAATCACACCTTGAAAATTCATATCATCAATTTACATCGTGAATTTTTACCGTCATCATCCCTACTAAACAAACGTTTTTTATCATGCGCATTGAAGGGGCGGACGAAAAGGAGAAAAAAAAAGAACGATTCTAACGTACCTAACGTTACAATAAATTTACAAATCTGTCTTCCTTTTACTAAAAATCGAAACAAAAAAACAAAAAAAAACAGAAAGCGGAAAAGCACTCTTTTAGATCTCGAACCGCAGCAGTATGTAAATCAGAAGCCGCAAAATAAAAAAAAGACGAAAAAAAGTCATCTCGTTGGATTTCTGTTCCATCCGTTCTATCTTGGTTCTTATCTTAATTCCATAATCAAAAAAACTTTAACGAGCCCATTTCCTTCGACCCATTAGAGGTTTTATTACGAAAAACATTTCTTATCACAGCCCAGGCACTTTACTTTTGCAATTAACGCCGAAGTTCGATCAGAAAAAGAAGAAAAAAAAAAGAAAGGCTCAAACTTCTAAAATCCAAATAAAAAAAATAAAAAAAAATCTGATGTAAGCGAAATCGAGAACTTCAAAAGGAAAAAAGAAATACATTTTGAAACTTATGTGCCGTTCTTCAAACGGAAAAATTAAAAAAAGGTGGTAATATTGGATAAGTAACAAGTGATTTGCCAATAGGCGTAGTTTTATATTTTAAAAATAAAATAGAAGGAATGTTGCTAAAATGAAAAAAAAAAGAGATCGAGGAGTTGTCGGGATGTAGAACTCAACTAGGATTTAAAAGCGAAAAAAAAAAAAAAAAATGAGCTCGAAAGCACTAAAAATGCACATTTAATGTTGAATTACAGACCCGAAATTGTTTTTATCGCAAAAATTCTTAGCATTTTCGGATTTTACACCCCTGAAAACATAGAGCGTGATTAGCTCCGTTCTTGCTGGAACCAACTTTCCTCATGTTGCTCTTAATGGTGAGCTTAAAAAAAAAAAAAAAAAAAAAAAAAAACATTCAGTACGTAGGACTGCGTCTTGAATTTTCGGTTGGGGCATCATTGGTTCATTGTTAATGATCCCCCTAAATCACCCAAGCCCTGATATTAGTCCACGTGGCCCCCTTTTTCACAAAACATTCTCTCATTTCTCAAACAGTCTCATCAATTTGTTAATGACTGCTCAAGTATAAACAAGCATGGCCTTGGGTCAACATGTCCCTGAATTAGCACCCTTTACAGTTTATTAAACTTTAAGATCTCAAATTTCCGGACGAGCCTCTGATATAAAAAAAAAAACATAAAAAATGTAGGGCAATATATACATATAACTGAAATGAATAATAGGAAAAGATTAAAGTTGAGCCGTGGAATGAAAGCTGCAGTTGAAGATAAGGAAGTCAAAAATTAATGGAGGATGACAGTACATTTATAATAAATGCAGCTTAAAATTCTGAAAATTTACTTCTCGTTTCTTTCGGAAATAATTTATTCCTTGCATTGGGAAAAATGAGATTTTTCCTGGCGCTTTTTCCTTGTTGAAGGAAATTAAACAAAAATATTTTAAAGAATCCGACGAGGAAGTTAAAAAACAAATCCTTTGCTTTTATTCATATTTATTTTTCCGGCAAAAAAAAAAAAAAAAAAAAAAAAAAAAAAAAAAAAAAAAAAAAATAAAACTAAGTGGTCTTTTTCAGAAAACGTATTTATTTCCGATAACCACGTAACCGGGAAGAAAGAAAAAAAAAAGTTGTTCTTGCAAATATGAAAATCCAATATTTTATTTTCCTTAAGAATTTAAAAAAAAAAAAAAAAAAAAGAAAAGAAAAAAAAAAGAACGTCGTATTTAAAACAATTGAAAAGGAAATAATAAAAAAAGTACCTAAATGTTTTTCTTGATAATTGAATAATCTATTAGAGTATAATGACTTTTGTTTTAGGAATTTAACTCATTTCATGATAACAGATCTCCAAAACTTTTCGTCAGTTTTCAAAAAACTTTTTTTTTTAAGCGGCAGGGAGGAAAAAAAATTAACGAGAGTTTAATTTTTTTTCGAGTGGAAAAAATAAACAAAAGTCTTCTTTTTTTCCCATCTCTCTCTTTCAATAAAAATTATTTCTACAAATGGTTTTCCGAGTAGACCGTGATCGCATTTTTTTTAAATATTTATGGAAAAAAGTTTAATAATTCTCTTTTGGTAATTCAGTACCGCACAGCTTTCGATAAACCTTGCATCAGATATATTTTCCACTTAAAAAAAAAGTCGAATGCGATGAGTGTGTTGCCTGTAACATGATAATGATGATTTAAGGTGAACGATACTGTCATGTGTTATTTCCACGTGCCTCTTATTTTAAATTTTTTTGTAACCACCACCTCTTTTGCTTCAACATTAGTTTATTAAATTTAATGATATGTGAAGGGATATTTAATGTGGTTTATGATTAATGCGACGTGATGTTCAATAAACATTGATATTTGCTTTTTAACATTATTCATGTACTTTTTGGGGACGTAAATGACGAGGAAAACTTTTAAAGGAATTCAGGGACCCTGAGAATTATGACATCAAACAAACAACTGACAAATTCTTGCACAAAAAAAAAAAAAAAAAAAAAAAAAAAGTGAGAAAATCTTGAAAATTTGAAAACCTGTTTTTTTTTCTGCTTCCAAAAAAATAAGACCCTTCGTTCCCTATACAAAACCAGACGGTGAACCAGCCGGTATTGTGTAGGGAACAAAGCATGTCGTAGGGAACAAAGCATAACATTTAAGCATGTCACGACATGTCGTTTAAGTCTAAGACTGATTTTCACAAAAAAAATTGCCTAAAAATATTTCTCAATTCCTTTCTGAAAATCATCAAAAGAATTTTAGTACTCTAGGAAGTTAAAGGCAATAAGATTACCTAACGGCAAAGAAAATATTTGCAACACTTGCAATACCGGTATCCTTAATAATCATTAAAGCGAGGAAAAAAAACCATTGGGTGAAAAAATCAAAATCGAACAAATACCAAGATTTTAATATCAAAACTCAACCTTAAAATTTCAATTTATAATTTTCCTCTTTAGCAAGCTTGTTACATTCCGAATTTCACCTTATTAATTTTAGTATCGAAGCATTTAACATTTCTCATCCCTTCCAGTACAAGGCTTTGCTCCAACGCTTAATGATGCACCATTAATTACTTAGCTCGTAACATTACATCGTTAGATAATTCATTTCGATTGATCGGATTCAGCGAATTCAATCACGAGTGAAAGCATTATATTAACAAAATAATTTGGACTACGCCTTCGCATAAAAACAAAAAAAAAAAAAAACCTTTCTTCCCCACTTACCGAATCCCTGCCATTGTCGAAAATAATCAAAAACATCCATCCCCATAACACTCAGACACATTTTGCTTTAATTTTAATTTTCTTTTCCACCGCCCGCGAAACCGAAACACGAACGCAATCCTCGAGTGTGAATTTCTCACTGACCACTTCCAGTCTTAAGACTTAACTCAGGTTTTGAATTACAACGGAAAATAAAACCGCTGGCAATGCAACAAAAATGTTTTCGCGCTGATCGCTGACATCAACGTCTTCGTCAGCAAAGTATCTCATGACAATGTTCATGCATTTTTCATAAGAAATATGCACATACTCGAAGGGAGAAAAAAAAAAGTTTACTGCTAACTAAAATGAACATAAAACAGAAAAAGCAAAGGCAAAGGAAAAAAAAATCTCTTATGATTTTAAAATTTTTTTTCAGAGACCGAAAAACCTCAGAGAAAACTGCATAATCAAAACCTTTTTTTTTTCCCCAAGAAAAAAAAAATTTAAAACGGTTTGGAAAACCCAAAATGAGACACCTAGTTTTAATATTAAAAAAGATATGGTTCAACCATCGAAGGGTTAACGAGCGCTTACATTATGAAAAGGTTCCAATCTAACCAACGCCGCTATTTAATAAAATGAAGAGCCTTGTCTGGATATAAAGAAGACGAAAGCCAGTTTTATGACTTACCGGAAAATCATCCTGGGGAATAAAGGAGCGAGAAAAAAAAGAGTAGAGAGCGAGAGAGAAAAAAAAAATCCTGAGTCAGTAATTGAAAAGACTTTTATAACAAAGGGGGATGCATATGTGAAATCTTGTATTTAATCGAGGACGAAGATGAAGGCAACAAATGCGCGGGAAAAATTTTCAGCAAATCATTCGCAAGATTTTCCAATTTCTCTTATGACCTCGTAAATATCGGATAAACAATTATTAAGCCACCCGAAAAAGACGCATTAACTTTCGAATCATTCATTTTCTACAAGACAGTGAAAAAAAAATTGTGTAAAAAAATTTTTATGTGAACTCTTCGAGTTTTTTAAAATGTCAATTTTTCATTGTCAATTTTTACTTTCATTCAAATTCGCTCAAGTTTTTGACTAACAAAATTTTTAGTCAAGTTCAGTTTGGTATTTAAAATTTTTTTTTTTTTTTTATTTTTATTTATTTTTTATTTTTTTTTTTTTTATGTTCTGGAATAATTTCTATCTTTTTAAGCCAAAAATCCAAATAAATTTCTGCTTTAAGAGAAAATAACGCAAAATTATGTATGACAGTGATGAAGAAGGTATGTATCCCATAAATGTGTATATAATACTTTGATAATATCCCACATCCACACCCACGCATACAACTCCGAAGGGGAAGTACGTATTTTCAACTCTTATTATTATAAACTTTGTTTACGGAAACTGGAAAGGTTTTTGAAGGGTGTTACGTTACCTTTTAATTGTCTCCGCTAAAGTTAAGATGCTACGGGCCTTGTCAATTTTGAACCAGGAGTAAATGTTATTAGAGCCTTGAATTTGTATGATAGATAAAGCCTTAAGGGCAGATCTTAACATCTAATAAATTAAAATGCGAATGCAGCGTTGAAAACAAGAGAGACGGTGAGATCTTACAAATGAAGACATTCAGTGTCAGATCGATTATGATTCTACAAGATTTTCGACATCAAGAAGAGGCTTTTATTTGTCACTGTATGAGGCCATTCAAGTATTAAGTAAATATTAAGGGAGGCAGGGAGGGGGTCCAAATTAGCGAATGAGCCATAAGCTAAATACTGACAAAGAGGAGGAGGAGGTCAACAATTATACAAAAAAAAAAAAAGCTTCAGTAGTTCATAGATGACGTCAAGATGACTCCAATATGACGTCAAGATCCCGTCTTATTGACGTCATAAGGGCCGTTCAAGTAATACTGAAGCATTTTATTTATTTATTTATTTATTTTTATTTTTTGTATAATTTTGGCGTCATCTCCATTTCGAAATAGAAACGTCATGGCTGTTACGTCGTCACTCAGTTCAGTGAAAAATATCTTCGGTATTAGGTATTAATGACGTCATTTTGACGTCAGGAATCTCGTAAAAAATTGTCGGAAAATTTACATACCTTAATGTCCTTAGTATAGAAAGTATAAAAAATAAATAAATAAATAAATAGATAAATAAAAATATAATTTTTTTAAATTTACTGTCGAATAGACAACAGACACATTTTGCACTGAACATATTTTTTAAATAAACCTAGCATATAAAAGTAGTAAATGCGATTTTTGCTGTCATGCGATGTTTAATACCGAATAAAAAAGAATAAAAATTTTGGCTGTTTGAATTGGCGCCGAAACGACCGTGACGTCACAGTTCACGATTTAAATGAGCTATCGGCGGCATGCCCATCGGAGCAAGAAGAGTTGTCGTACGAACAAATCCGTGTTAACCTTTGAGGACGAGCAGGTGCACTCGTGGTTTCGTTTTTTAAATAACCGCGCGCTTAAAAGTGAACAATGACGTCACACCAATGAGAAACGTTTTGGAGGGGGGTCATGTGACAAAAAGTTTTTACGGCTTTATAATTTTTTTTCTTAATTTCTAAGAAAATTCCTACAGTAAAAATTGCCATTAGATGACCAGAAAACTTTGAACTTTTATTATTCACCATAATTAGCAATCATGTCCGTTGTCTATCATCTCAAATAAAAAAAAAAAAAAAAATGGACATACCTTAATTATGGGTCATACAACTATTACGTAAGCACTTAACAGGGGAGGGGGAGGAGGTTGATGGAATGCTTACGGCTGCTTACGGAGGGGGGAAGGGGGATTCCATGTCTCACGTAAGATTTGAAATTTTAAAAATTTGCCGCATTATTCAGTGTACAAATTGTCTCATTAGTTCATAATTTCATTATATGATTCCTCTAGATTTTATTTTATTAAATAATTTTTGATTTCATTCCTTGATTTTTGATATTATTTATTACCTTTTTGAAAATAAATTTCACTGTTCTCTCTTTGACGCTCAGTCAAAATTTTATTTCAGAAAAAGAAGAAGGAAATTTAACATAATTTTTTTGAACAATTTTTTTGAAGATAAAAATGAAAAGAAAATAAAGTTAAAATATCTTTTTTGCAAATTGTTAAAAAGAGGCTTTTCGGATGCCGGAAGGAACGGCTGTTTTCTGTAATACTCGATTTACGATAAAAAAAATCCAAATTTTAAGTGTCTAACAAACTCCTCTGGTATGTCCTGGAATTTTTAGTGCAAGTTTAAACTTGTCTGAAATGTATGGGCGGCGAGAAAATAATTTCAAAAAAATTGCGGTCGAAAAACTTTGATTTTGTTTTCCTGGTTTTGTTTGCTTGAAACAAGTTGGAATTTGTATCAAAAATCAAAGAAAAAGTTAAAGGAGTTCGTTAGATACTAAAATTTTATTTTTTTTCGCCCGTAAATAGGGTGTTAGACAAAATAGCCATTCCTTCTGGTATTCCGTGAAGCCTCCTCTTAAGAAAAAAAAAAAAAAAAAAAAAGAAACAACTAAAAAAAATTTTACGTAATATGAGGAAGGTGGGGGGGGGGGGGGAGGGTCGGTCATTTTTTACGTTTGTTTATGCCCAGGGATGGGGGCCGAGGAAAAATAGGCAAAAAAATGCTTACGTATTACTTGTATGATCCCGTATGTCACTGGTACTCATGTTTATGGACATTTAAATTATGTTTTGTTTTTTGCGGGTGATATATTCAAAAGTTAAGCTCTAAGTCTTCTCAATTACGACCACATGGACCCATATCAGCCCACATCGGACACAATTTAAGGAACAAGAATAAGAAGTCCTAAATGCAATGTATTTCGTCAAAGACAAGAAAGAGAAAATGAGAGAGGGGGCGAAGAAATAAATAAAATAAAATAAAACAAAAGGAAAACAATTACCTGACAATTACATTAAACCAAATGTATTTACGCTTTTCAACTGCTAACGAGGCATACAATACTCAATATTTACTTACTTTTCTGTTACTATAATATAAGAGTTTAAATGACTTAAGACGATATGGATACTGCATAAAAAAAAACACTTATTTCCAATTCAAAACGCATACGGTAACATTGAAAAGTAACTATATGAAAAGCAATCATTACTCATACGGATGCTTAACGTTAATGTTTAAATAACATCCTCCAAATTTAAAAACATCAGAGAAATGAAATTCGTTTTCCATTATCCGACAAAAAAATTTATATAATCTTTGCCGATCCAAATAAGTTACTGGGAAAATTTCTTACAAGTTCACGCTGCTTTTTTTCCTGTTTATTTGTAGCATAATTCGTTGGATATGCATTTTTTTTCGCCGTAAATAAAATATTTTTTTTTAAAAATTGCTTGATTACCAGAGAAAACATCAAAAAAATAAGCAAAAGAATTTCTTCAATTACTGTCGCAGCTCCACGATTTTTAAAACTCTGCTACATTAATTCTTATTTTTATTTTTTTGTTGAATAGGAACATTATCATTTCTCCGAAATTGGATTTGAAAAAGTTTTCCATTTAAGTTTAAAAATCTGGGAGTCATAAGGTGGAAGCAAATAAAAACGAATTGCTTTCTTTTTCTGTCTGGGCAAAGGCCATGACCCACCTTCAGGGCGAAAAAATACTCCATTAAAACCTTTCTTGTGGTTTTTTTTATTTTTTTTTATTGGAAACCTTCCATTTTTTTAGAGAGGTGGCAGCAAGAGAATGTAATACCAGCGTTAAACTTACTTAGCTGTTGTGGGCATTAACCCCCAGCCTCAGGAGCTCAACGTAGGTGCTCAATTTGATCCCTCCACCACACATAGATGTATTTTTTCAAAATATTAAAGCTTCATTTTTTAAGAAATAAAAGTAACACAAACTAAAAAAAAAATCAAAAAATCTGCAATGAAGTTTTTTTTTTTTTTTTTTAAATTCGGCGTAATTCGAGTGCAAAAATATTCATGTCTCATAAAGCCCTTGGGTGAATTGGGGGTAGATTTCCACGCGAAACGTGAATACAGCCCTGGAGTGTTAAAGGTTAATCTGACCGAACATGTAATAAAGTAAAATCGAAAGATTCCGAGACATGAATTTTAGTACCCAGTTTCCATATCAATTTTTGCAAATTTCTGTCACTTCACAGTAGGACCTAATCTCAAAAATATACCGCAGGCAAAATCCTGTATGTGGTCCTAGAAAGAAGATGTGAGGTGTCGAAAGATTTGATGATTTCAAAAATTTCAGGGCACAACTTTAGAGACGTCTCGACGAGCGCTTTCAGGGAAACAAAACAAGTTCTCAAGTTTGGTAAATTTTTCTGCTTAAATTTAGTGCATTTTTTAAAGTTTCCTTGAACAGAACTTTCGCTTTTTTTAAGAGTGTTTTCCAAAGGGTACCTGCCTTCCCTCTGTCGCAATGTATTTTGTCATATGTCATTTTTGATTTTATTTTATTAAGTAACTAGCCGTTTAGCGAGGCGCTTTGCGCCTCCCTCGATCGGGGGTATATATGTGACTGCCGTTAACCGCTTTGCTTAAATTTAAATCATTTTTGAATACAATTAACGGTACAATCTCAAACTATAACTAATTGCTTTATATTCAAAAAAATTTGGTTTTCGATTTTTTTCCGGGTTCCATCCCATACTTACAGAAAAAAATTGTACAGGTTTTAACCGATTCTGATTCAAATTGACAATAGACCACATTATACAAACTTTGATCGATTACTCTTGACATCCAAGGAAACTTACCTGAAAATAAAAAAAAATAAAATAAAAAATTATAAAACGACTAAGTCTTTAAAAATTATGAGAGAATTTTTTTCGGTAATGTATCCGGAATAGGGTGGTTCAGTTCTTTAAAAAATTTTGAAATGCTGGGGGGCATGTTGAAAATCTGCTTCCTTCAGGTGTAAAAACAGTAGACTTACTGACCCCCCAAGGCCACTTTAGTTTTTTAAAAATTTGGCAATAATCTCGATTTTTTTTACTCAATTTTAAAGGCTTGCAAAATTTTTTGAAAAAGTGCTTCCTTATGTTTTCAAGGTCGTAGAACACGAATTTCACTATCCCGAATTTATATATAAACTAGCTGCTTCGGGGTCGCTTCGCGACCCCTACGCATCTAGTGTATGCACTGTAATAATTATTAAAATTTGAAATATCAATTACTTTTACCGTGTTAACCGTAAAGCTATAATAATACTAATTTTTTTAAACCGTTTGAGTAGTTTTCGCTTTCGTTTTTTTTCTGAAGTAAAGGAAAAATAAATTGTAAGCTTTATTTTTTTCTTGGTTATGAACTAACTGATTAAACCCTTTGCCGATCATATTTCAAAATTCGGAAATACCTCATTCCTCCCAAATATTATTTTTCTGTATTATATCTATAAAGGTGAAGCACTCGGCCAAAGGGACATTTAAAAAAAAAAAAAATTAAATAAATAAATAAATAAATCATGCGCTCGATATTGCCCAGTTATGCAACCGCTGGTGCAAACTTCAAAAAACGCCCCAAAATATTTAGTTTCTATTCTTTTAAACTTATGAACGCCTATACACAGAAACAGCTGTTTTGCCTATAAGCTAAACATAGATGAAGCAATCTAGTTGAATATTGCAAAATTCACTGTCTATTCGTTAATTGCTTGCATTTTTAAGTTCATAAGAATAAAAAGAGCAATAAATAAAACGTTTACAAAATTCGAGTATAAAAAATCTGTAATATTTTAAAACAGACATTACCACCCTGGTGGAAATTTTGGAATGTCGTATCGTTATTAAAAATTAATGCTTGTCGACATCGGGCCAATCTTGGCCAAGATCGATCCGATCTCCAATGACGGCCAATATTGAAAATATGTTAAATTCTCATTATTTGACCGATATCGAAAAGCATTAACTTTCTGAGGTTGGATCGACATTGATGATCTCAAAATTTTCACCAGGGCAACCATCTTGAATTTGGAATATTTTTAAATTCTAACTTCATATTCCGTTTCACCCCTATCGCAGTTTAAGGGTCAGAAAAATGCACCAAGGTTTTTCCTTCTTTTTTTTTCTTCATAGGGACATTGATCTAAAACAGGCATCATAGATGGTATCCCTATAGGTATACATGGTATCCCTAGACCTTCTTTTTGCAAGATCTATTTTTGCAATAAATTTTCCCGAAGGGTTCAATTTATTTATTTATTTATTTTTATTTCATTTCTTTTTTTTTTTTTTTTTTTTGTGAGAGTGGACAATTATAAGGGTTAAAAGGATCAAAAATATTTGCATAATTCTTTTTCTATACTGAACGAACTGTATCTGCCGCTGGAGCCTTTGGCGGACCTTTTTTTGTATTAAGATGAATGCGAGAGTAAAAAAAAAAACGCCAATAATTTGGTATTCTCACCAAGCTGTTTTTTTCTTACGGGGTGTTACATGTTGAAATCTGTTTCTATGCTCAAACAGGGTAGAGTTATCCAAGGACCCCATAATAAAAATTCGAAAGTTTTCATGGCAAGCTATGGAAATAAGAAATGACTGGATAAGAAAAATAAAGCGAAAGCAGTTTAACAATGATCTTATAAAAATGTATCTTCTCCCAAATAAACCACATAAAGAATTTATAATTCAGAATTTTGTTGTTCAGATGCAGTCGATTTCTCCCGGTTATACTGCATCCTATCTCTCTTTTTTTGAAGTTCATTTTATTGCAGGGAAGAATTTACAAACTCTATAGGTCATTCTGCATTGTGTTCAAGGAGATCTTGAAATTTTTTTCTAGGGAAGGGGGAGGGCTAAAACTATTCAGGCCATATAATTTTCAAAATTCTAGGGGGGGGGGGGCTATTCTGCTTCCTGGGGGAGGGCTAGCACCCCTTAGCCCCCCTAGATCCGCCCCTGCTGAGGACAGTGGCGAGCCATTAGGTTTTTCAGAATGCCGAACACAAAAAAAATGATAACATTTAAAAAAAAAGTACTTGCTTAGAGCGTGGTTTTTTCAAGTTGAAAAATGAATTAGTACGTAATATAGTTCCCCGATTTCCAAAAGCCGAACATTTTACCGCTCCTGAAGCGTTCTGGAAACCTTTGTGCTAGTAATGCAGATTTTAAAATTTAAAGAAAAAAAAAAAGTTCCTGTACCTTTCTGTTGCAAAAATTATTAAATGATTTCTTTCGGTGATAAAGAGGGACTTTAAAATTCGGGGACGGAGAAGAAACTACCGGGAGAAAATGCTGCTGAGATTAATATGCGACCTCTTGATAGAAGGAAATATGAAAATTAAAAAAAAGAAGTCGAAAAGTTATGTTGAAATTATTATGGGATCCAATAAGAGGGGTTAAAAATTCGGGAAAAAGGGAGGAAAAAAAACAGCAAAAATTTTAACAAAGTAAATTTAAGTAAGAAATCTTCTACATTTTGGCACGGCCGTTTGGCCTGGTGTTGAAATAATTATAAGTTACCATTGAGGTACTAATTAATAATAAGCAATATTTATACAGCAGTCATAAAAATCGTAACATTTTTTTTACTTAACACGAAAAGGGTGACAGATAAAAGAAGGAAGCAATGGAAAGAAATTAAAATGACATTTAATTACAATAAAGAGGAAAAAAAAATTTGCAAATTCAGGCATCGTACCCGTAATAAAAAAAGGTTCTTTTGTATGACTTCCAACAACAACTCGTCGCAGGTATACTTTTTTTTCCTTATGGGGATTAACATGGTGTTTCGCTTTTTTCGCCGTATCGGGAAACTGGATGGGCCCGGAAAAGCGAAACTTTTTCAGGTTTCTAATCACACGGGAATCTGGCAGGGGCCGGAATTTCAAGGCGATAGGCCTTACGGTTCCCGAGATAACGACATACCCGAACTCTCATTTTAAGTCGGAGGCGCGGACAACGATATAACTTATGCTAAACCCTGCTTATGTTAAAAAACGGACGGGTCGCAATATTTCAAAGGACCTTGGGTCTCTTCTTAGAATAGGGACGAATTTTTGGAATTTACTTTTAAGACGACTGGGGTTGCAAACGATTCGGTTTACGGAAAACGGGTCGCATTTTAAAAGACAGAGGGACAGTATTTTCCAAGCGGTTTCGTCGGAACTTTTTATATTATGTCAAGTCTTAATTTCTTATGGGATTTAACACGGGGTTTGGTCTGAATTTTTCGGCTTCCTATTTTATATATATAGATTATATATAAATTAAATATAAAATATATATTAAAAATACCACAAGATGTACAGTTTAACCGATTTTTTCGACTGAAATTCGGCTTAATCTCGACTTTGGAGCCCTGAAAATTTTTTTATTTTATTGGTATCACTCATACTTATGCAAAATTACCCGTAGAAGACGAATTTCACCATCCCGATTTTTTCCGATCAACCCCTGAGTAAGCGTATAAGTGTAAATCTGGTTTTTTGGGTCAAAAATGGATTTTTTTGCCAAAAAATGGCAACAACTCCTCATCGATTCGATTTAAAGGTCATGTTCAATGACATTTTTTAGTCAGGACACTCTAATTAATAAGGTTCTTTTGTGTTTCGAATCAATTTCCAAAATTTTCTTACTTTCGAAGAAAATTTGAAACTTCAAAAAAATTACTGGTAGAATTTTCCGACCGTAAAAAAAAATTTGGACGGTGAACCGGTCGGTTTTGTGCAGCCAACGAAGTGCCTTAGAAGGAATTTCTAAATTCCTTTTTCTTTTTTTTTTTTTTTTTTTTTTGGTGCGTACAACGGGGCACATCACATTCACTTATATTATACACAGATTTTTGATTTTGTTCATTGATTTTTGATATTATTTTAATGACTCATTAAATTTTTAAAAAAATAAATTTCACTGTTCTCTTTTTGACGATTAGTCAAAATTTTATTTCAAAAAAAGAAGAAGGAATTATAACAATAATTTCTTTGAAGATGAAAATAAAAAGAAAATGAAGTTAAAATCTCTTTGGGTGCAAATTCACTATGGGATGTTTGATCAACATGTTGGTAAAACAAGTTGGACCAACATTCCGCAGGGTGCAAATTCACTATGGGATGTTGGACCAACATTTTAGCACAACAAGCGTGACCAACATGTTATTGCAACAAGTTGGATTAACATGTTGTGCCAACTTGTTGTACCAACATGTTTGACAAACGAACGAATCAACTAATGCAGAATTTCCTCCAACAAGTTGGTAAAACATGTTGGTACAACATTTCAACATGTTTTACCAACTTGTTGTACCAACACGTTGTGAAAAGAATCTTACGTAATATCAGGAAGGGGGGAGGGTACAAAATAGGCAAAAAAATGCTTACTTAATACTTTTATCGTCCCTTGACTGGGATGTACATGTTACTATAACATGTTGCACAACATGTTGTTGTACCAACACGTTGTTACAACAAGTTGGACCAAAATTCCACACTAATTTTGGAGTAGGAGTAAATTCTGCAATATTCGACTCGTTTGCTTGTCATACATGTTGGTATTACATGTTTGTCCAAAATTCCATAGTGAATTTGCACCCTTTTTTGCAAATTAATAGGAAAAAAAAAGAATCTTACGTAATATCAGGAAGGCGGGGGGGGGGGGGGGGGTACAAAATAGGCAAAAAAATGCTTACTTAATACTTTTATGGTCCCTTGACTGGGATGTACATGTCACTATAACATGTTGCACAACATGTTGCAGCATAGAAGTGTGTTGGCAACATGGTGCGCAACATTTTTTTACCTTTCGATATGCTGACAACGTTGGGAACATGTTTCTAACGCTGCAACAAGTTGAGCAACATGTTGCCTCAACATGGTACTGCAACATGTTTAAACGTGAAATTTCGGCCTAATATCACATAATACACCAATGCCGGTATCATGCTAATATTAGAAATTATAACAATTTTGAAATGAATGAACCCCAATGAAAAAAAAAAAAAGAGGAATTCGAAAAGAGGTATTTAATAACGAAAATAAAACTGAATGAGATCTCCATTATCAGCAACAGAAATCGGACATCTCCTCCTCCCTTAGATTTATGGGTTGACCGGCACTTAATTTGATTTCTCCCTTTGCGGGCGATATGCGGTCTTCGGATTTCTAAAAATACACTGAATTCCTCGTTGAGGTCGAATCACGAATTGAACTGACACCGCGAATTCTTGTCAAACGATAACGACAGTTTAAAAGGGAGGGAGCCATACCCATCGAAAAAGAGTCTTCGGTCGTTTTGTGCGCTTTACGACGAGGGATATGTAAAATCTTTAGTTCGGTTTTCGCATCTTCCAACGATCTGCATGCATTTAAAGAGCCCGGGCCCTCCCAGGGAATCAAATTTAAAATTCTATTTAGGAATAAATAACAACATTATTTCGTTTTGAAGAGAAAGTTTAATTCGCAAAGTTCCACGAAGTTCCCTAATCGAAAGGTCGACCACGAGTGAGAACTTGTCTCTTATTGTAAAACACAAAGATTGATCGACGTAAGGACTTGATTGAAAGGAGACAAAGTTAGCTATCGATCAAGTTTAAGCAGTACAACTAATGGAAAGTAAAGGTATAAGATAAAGTAATCGAGTGGGAAAACCGATACATTATCATTTTTTTCCTCTTCAGTCCGCCGAAATTTGCATCGGAATATCGGATCGGTTGCATGTTTATTTCAACACGTTTTTTCCTCTCTTTTACCATTGTTGTTTAGGAAAAAAAAAAAAAAAATACAAAATACAAACTGATTGGAAATGCAAACGACATAACATCATTTTTCAATCAATAATGGAATCATCAAAGTATTTTGATAGACCAATCGTCATTTTTTTTTATTTTTTGCCCTCTAAAATTGTAAATGCGACCTTTTCCAACTGATCAGATGACGCAATAACTAAAATTGGGAATATATGAATTCTGATTTTACCTTGAAGCAAAATCGACTTGCATCAGTTACAAGTACACACACATCAGTAAAAATCATGTGCAATAGGGTATATGTTCTTTTCATCTCCATCAAAAAACCGGGGGAAAATCTATCCTCAAGGAATAACCTATTTTGAAAATTGTTTATAGTGCGGATGGAGCAGAGAGCCCGGCGGATTGAACTTAAAACAAATCAAACAAAACCGCAAAATACTGCATATTAAATCGGGGAAAAAAAAGATTACGCAAGTTTGGATTAATTTACAAAGTTCCTTTTTAAATTATGAATGTAAACGTTAATGAATGAATGGAAGAGGATGCCAAGTCGTAGTAAACAATATTTTCGTTACGCATGGTATGATTAAAAAAGAATTCTGTTTGTTGTTTTTCATCGCGAAAGGGGCTTTGTATTTTTCGAATAAAATTATTTTATTAAAACCTTTTTAGCTGGAAAGAGAGGGGAAAAAAAAGAAAGATTTCCAAATTAAAATTAAAATTCTTTTTTTTTTTTTTTTTAATTAAAGGCGGATTTTATTGGTGGATTCGAATCAGAGTTTCTTTTTTTTTTTTTTTTTCGGAGCCTTTAAGTTTTTTGTTAATTCCAAGAAGAAACCCACTCACTGCTGATTTAAAGTCTGCTTCGCACTGGATGATGCGTCTAATCAAAAATATGCTGAAATCATGAATTTGATAAAGCAAAAATTTTACTCAATATGACACCTCTACGCGTGTGTTGCATTCTTGTGGTAAATTTCATAATGATGAGGGGTATTCCCACGATTTCAAAATATCTGGTTTTATTTTAAAGGAGTTCCCCCCTTTGTTTAACCCCCCCCCCCCCCGACAAACTTTTTCCAAAGGGGGAAAACGTTGCGCCTATGTATAAGCATAGGAAACATTTTATCTAAAAAGAGGGAAGCGCAAAGCTAAAGCTGGAAGGGGGTCGTCCATGTATTACGTAACGCAAAATAGGCCACTTTTTGACCCCCCCCCTTGTAATACACCCGTAACACAACTTGCAACCCCCCCCCCCCCCCTCCGAAAAATATTTAAATTTCGTTTTTAGAAGTCAAAAACATTTTCAGTTTTATGGTAAATTTTAATCAGTTTCTACGAGTTAGAAAAATTTTTTATAAAATGAGTGAAATAAAATTGCAATAATTTTACTATTAAAATTACATAACTCATAGCCCAAATCCCCCCCCAACAATGCGTAACACCTCCTTCGACCCACACCACCCACACCACCCACCACCTTCGATCCCCACCTTCTCCTCCTCGTGGTTACACCTTCGATAATAATTCCATCACAAGTAAAAAAAAAAAAAAGATTTAAATGAGTAGGTTTTTCAAAATAAAGGGATAATTGTGCACCTTATCAGCATTAGGAAAACATTTTATTTAATTACTCAAAAGTCATAAATAATCCAAGTTTGTCGTAAACATTTTAGGTAACTATGTTACGGGGGAGGCGGGTTGTACTACGTAAAGAGGCCGTCCATAAATTATGTAACGCGATTTTGGCTCTTTTTCCACAGCCCCCCTACCCCCTTGTAACACACTCGTAACGTAAACTAAACTCCAACCCCTAAATATTATGTAGCACTTTATCCACTACATCACTTTTCAACTGATTTTTAAAAGCGGCAATATGGTTCTTAATGGCGCTTCTCCATTATGGCTCAAAATTAATTTTCTAGAATTAATTTTCAAAATTTCCGGAAGTACTGTGCTTTAGTTATTCTATGGATTTCTAACCCAAGATTTAAAAATAGAGTCGGCCATTTTTAATACAATGCCTTTTTTTTATTCTTAATTCATGGTCGGAAATTCATAAAATAACTAAAGCACAGTACTTCCGGAATAATTTTGAAAATTAATTCTAGAAAATTAATTCTGAGCCATAATGGAGAGCGGCATAAGTTGCCAATTATTTTGACTTACATTTTCCAGACTTTTCCGAATTTTCCGTTTATTTCTTGTATTTTTAATTTGACAAAGGCTCAAAAATAAAGAAAAACATAAATGGAAAAATTCGGGAAGCGTTAGAAGAAAATAAAAAAACTTGAAAAAAACAGAAAATAATATGTTATAAAATTTTATAACGAATTATAAATAAATGTCTTTTTTGGCGGGTTATAAAATTTCATAAGGAAGTTTAAGTTTTTAGTAACTCAATTTTATAACACACATTTTCTTGGGGGAGTTACAGGTTGCGTTACGGGCGTGTTACAAAGGGGGAGAGGGGGTCAAAAAGTGGCCTATTTTGCGTTACGCAAAATACGACTTTCTAATGTCTCAAGAAACGTTTTGAGGCGCCACTGACCTAGTTACGCACCTGACATTATTAAACATTTAACGAGCAAAATTCCTGTCGAGTGTGAATGATTTGAATGAGTACACGTGAAAAAAAAATAAAGCGTTCTATATATAAGATCATAATCCTAATAGCACACGTGTATAATACTCCAAACGTTTGGAAAAAAAAATATATAAATATATAAATATATAAATATATTGATGTCGAAATCATCCATCTGGACTTCTGTCTGATAACAAAGCACGTGCAGTTGTTATGGGGTAATAAACTCTCTTGACATTGCATTTACATATTTATAGATTCCTGTTGGGCCGAATTGAAGGTCACACGCATTTTTTGTTCCTATTATTGTCCTCATGATTTATTATTATCATCATCAAGAAACCATTGTCATCATAATCAGAGACGTTATCAAAGCAAATATTTTCATCTTACACAAAAAAGAAAAAAAAAAAAAAAATCTTACGATTACATCTAATCGCTTCTCCTAAACAAACCCCTTGAGTAAATACTATTCTTCCGTCTTATGGTTTTTTTCCCTTCCTATATCTCCTTAACATTTTTATTAAAAAATGAAAAGGAAGAAAGAAGAAAAAAAAAGTAGGATTCCCAAAATGATGGATCGACTGAATGTATATATACTAGAGAATAAAAAACTTTGCGAAGTCTCAAAAGACATTACAAAAGAAACGATTTTTTTCCGTTCGGTTTTTTTTTTTTTTTCTTCTCTCCAATTGTCAGCAATCGAGGATCTAGACCTATGGCAATATAAATGATAAAAGGAAATGGAGGGGAAAAGTCCACGTATCGGTTTATCTTTTCCGGAATCTTTTTTTTATATATATTTATTTTTTATATTTATTTCGAAAATATAACCAAAACTATTTTGAATCGGTTTTCGCGATCTTTACGGGTAATTGCTGCAGGTCAGGATGTAAACGGAATTTTATGAAGTAAAACGGTTAACGAAGCGTAATCAGATAACTGGAGACCACTACCCCTCGATCTGCTTCATCAATCGGAATAACAAATAAGCTTTAAGACATCGGCTATAAAATGGATTTCTAACCATATTCTAATTAGATCCCTGCGGAGAAATCCCTGAATAATTTATTCAATAAAATGTTTAGCGACGGATTTTGACGCGAAGCTTATGAAAACATTTTTTTTTAAAGCCGAATTTCTTTCTTCAAGAAATGCGTAGATGCTTCTTTAAAGAAAAAGGAAGCCTTCTCCTTATTATCAGGGAAGGTCTCAGGTAATTAAGGATAAGTCAAAGCAGCCTAAGTAACGAAGTGGAAGAGATAAAATAGTATAACGAAAAGTCTTATATTTCCCACGGCGGAGTATAAAAATTTTGTTAGGTGAAATTAAATTTTTTTTTTTTTTTCTTCAAGAAAGAATGAACTTGGCCACGATATTTTCATTTTTGCTTGCGGTGCGAAATTTTAATGTTAATACGTATGAATGAAGGCAGACAACATTTCCCTGCGTATATGATTACAATTCTTGGAAAATTTACGTTAAAAAATATCGTCAGTTAAGCTTTTCTTTTACCGTACTTCCGTTTACAAGTTAAGAAAGCGGAGTCAGCTGTTACAGGAGCTATATAGTTTTTTTTAATTCCTCAATTTCAGTAGCGTCGCTGGGCCGTCTTTGCGGAGGGCTGAGCCCCTCTAATGTTGGATTTGCCCCCCCCCCCCCCCCGAATAGTTTCCCTTGACATTTCATTTTTAGCCCAAAAAGCCATTAAAACTCATTTCACGCAAACATTTTCCAGAAAAAAAAAATTTTTCACCCCTTTTCACCCAATATTCTACAGTTAGTGAAGCCACTTCTCAATTCTCCGCACGTTTTATATTTTGGGGTCTAATACACAGCCAAATGTGATGAAGTTTTCTGTAAAAATAAGCCAAGACAAATTATATCGAACATGAAAAATAATGAAAAACAATGAATAATTTGAATAAGACGAATATTCAAATAAATCGAGCATGCCCCAAGAACTCAGATCAGAGTGCAATTTCCAAAAACAAAATAATGTTCGTTCAAAGAAATGTTAACGAACTTCCTAAATCCTCCAAGTCCTAATATTAGTCCACGCGGCCCCCTTTTACAATAAAATTATCAAAAATCTAAAAAATCTAAAAAATTTTCTAAAAATTTTCACTTTTTTCTTAAAATTAGTCAAAAATTTACAATATTTTGTAAAAAATTGTATTATAAATTTCATTGAAAATTTTTTAAAATTTTTAAGGATCATCAAGGATTTTTCGTAAAATTTTATTAAAAAATTTATCTAAAATTTTTGAACTTTTTTTTTCTTTCTTTTTCTATGTTTGGTATCCAAAACACCAACCGGACAACCAGACACTACAAAACCACCTTGGTGCGCCCTAAGACGCAGTCCGACGTCAAAACAAAAAAAATTATTTTACCGTTCACCGTAGCGTTTTACCTGGCAAATGTAAAAAAAACCATAGCTCCAGTAACAGTTGATTTCTTTTTCTTGATTAAAAATAAAAAAGTGAAACAAAAGCTTAACTGACGACATTTTTCTAATACGAATTTTCCAAGAAAGTAACAGCTTTTCCAACAATGTAATATAATATTTTTTTAATATTGATGCAGATTTTCCAGGAATTCTAACGATTTGCCTGACAAACTTTTCAAGTTTTCCCTACAACTTAAAAGTCATTTTCGATTAGCATTTTGGTCCATTATAATGGCACTTTCATAACATTTTTCCTCATACGAACATTAGCTATTTATCACACCAAAAACGCATTCTCGAAAAACTGGAAAATCGAAAAATCGAATATGGAACAACAGCAATTTTTTTCATTGGAAAATTGTAACTATTAAAAAGGCTCAAAAATATTTATAAAAATCCGGGAAACAGATTTAGGGCGCAGGTTAACTCCTCCCCCTCCTCCTTCTTAAGTCATTAAAGCTTCACAAAAGCAATAATATTATTATTATTATTCTGAAGATTCCGCTCATATAGTTCCTAGGAACTAATATGGTTTGAAATATGTGGGCATCGAGTTGCAAACACATATTTATTCGACAATGTTCAAAAATTTACGAACTATACGACATGTCTCGAGAATCACATTACGCTGCATGGCTCTAAGCACTGAGATCGGGATGTTGTGTTTTCTCATTTCCATGACCTGTATTCTGCTGATGAGTCCATTACAAGAGATGACCATTGGAAGAATTCGGACTTTATCCATGTGCCACATTTCTCGGATCTCTTCCGCAAGTTCTTCATACTTTCGAAGTTTCTCTCCAAATGCTTTTTGCAGGTTGTGGTCTAGCGGATGAGAAACGTCGATGATGGTAGCTATTTTTTTTTCCTTATCTTTGATCACAATGTCTGGTCGGTTGTTTGTGATCGTTTTATCCGTGAAGATTGGCCGGTTCCAATATATCTGAGTCGTCTCTGTTTCAATCACGGCTTCGGGTTGGTATCTGTAGTACGGAGTTGAGTTTCTGATGCCGCAATGCTTACTCACAAGATACTTATGTAGAATTTTAGCGGAAAGATCATGTCGGTTAAGATACTCCGTATTCGAGAGTGCTTGGCATCCGGAGGAGATGTGTTGGATGGTCTCTGACGATTGATTGCATAATCTACAGATGTCGGTGATATTCTTTTCCTTCAAAATGTATTTCCTGTAATTTCTAGTCTTAATCACCTGATCCTGGATAGCAAACATAAATCCTTCGGTCTCTCCATAAAGCCCCCCTGTTTCTATCCACTTATTCGATTCTTTGTGATTTTCCTCGAGTGCAGTCTTGAATCTACCATGCAGTTCTTTTTTCCTCCAGCTTTGATGTAAGTTTTCTTCTATCGTTTCTTGTGTGGTAGTATCAGGATGGTTCAGATTGAGAGGAGAGTATTTATCGGCCCTAACTACAGCATCGTGTATTCGGGATCGTTCCTTGGTGCGTTGAAAATATTCTTGTAAATTCGCATTTTGCTTCATAAGGTGGCTTTTTAAATTCATAAGTCCTCTTCCTCCCTCTTTTCTTGGCAGATATAAACGCTCGACGGCTGCTTTCGGATGTTGCATACGATGCTGCGTTAACATCACTCTGATCTTCCTTTCCAATTCTTCGATTTCGGTCTGAGACCATCGGATAATTCCGAAGGTGTAAGTGATGACCGGCATAGCCCACGTATTGATGGCCGTTATCTTATTCCTTCCGGATAATTGTGTTTTTAATACCTTCTTAATTCTCGAAATGGCTTTTTTTTTAATGTCTTCTTTCACAATCTTGCTTTCTTGAGTTATTCGTTCTTTAATTCCTAAGTACTTGTATGTTTGGTTTTCATTTAGCCTAGGAATTTCGATGTTACTGAGCTCCAATCGTACATTTTCTGCTTTTTCGATTTTTCCTTGCTTCATCGTTATAGCAGCACATTTTTTTATTCCGAGCTTCATTCTTATATCTGCGGAGAACAGCGTCGTTGTTTCTAGGAGAGTCTTCAGTCGGTTCTCGTCAGGTGCAAAGAGTTTTAAGTCGTCAATATATGACAGGTGCGAGATTTGCTGATCCTTGTTGATTTTGTATCCAGCATTAGTTTCGTTGAGAAGGCGACTCAGTGGATTCATGGCCATCACGAACCATTTAGGGCTCCAGGAATCTCCCTGAAAAATTCCGCATTTGATGTCAATATATTTACTTTTTGTTTTTCCTAGCACGAGCTTCGTTTTCCAATTTTTCATTGCAACCTCAAGGAACCTGATTATCGTGGGGTGTATTTTATAGATCTCAAGGACTTGCAGCAGCCAGGAGTGCGGGACTGAGTCATATGCTTTTTCGTAATCGATCCAGCTGAGAGCAATATTCTTCTTTCCTTGCTTTGCTTGTTGCGTAATAACCTGGTCTATTATGAGTTGTTCTTTGCATCCCTGTGAATTTCTGGCGCATCCTTTTTGCTCATCCGCTATTACGTTGTTGCTATCCAGATGTTCGGTTACTTTGCTCGAAATGATCTTCGTTAGAATTTTGTAGACCGTGTTCAGGCATGTAATGGGTCGGTAGTTTTTCGGATCACCTGGCTCGTTGGTTTCAGCTTTGAATTGGAGATACGTCACTCCTTCAGTTAGAGCTTCTTCGATTCTATCAGGTTCGTTAATGCTGGTTTGGAAGCATTCCGCCATGACCGTATGTAGTGAATAGAAGTATTTCCACCAGTAGTTCTGGATTTTGTCTGGTCCAGGCGCTTTCCAATTCGACAGCCGGCGGGTCGCTTCTTTTATATCCTTAGCGGATATATCGATTGCCGACATTATTGGTAAATGCTGATTTATTTCTTTTTCTTGCTCGATCCACTTGGCCTGTTGATGCTTTTTCTCTATTGACCAAATATTCTCCCAGTAGTCTTCTATTTCTGCCTGCTTTGGATAAACCCGTTCACGTTCATTTTCCGTCATTTCCAGTTTCCGATAAAAAAGTTTCTGGTTTCCGTTGAATTCCGCATTTTCCGTTTTTCTCTTATGGCTTTTATTATACCTCCTGAGGCGTTTGCTGTAGGCTAAGAGTTTCTGCTTGAGCTCGTCTATTACCACTGCTAATCTATCCGATTGGTTTTTGAGTGTTGTTAGTCCATATTTTTTGTAGAGGTTTCGATATTTTTTCTTGGCTCTATCTTGTAGGGAGTTGTTGAGTCGAGTGAGGTCGCTTCTCAGTCCTCCTATTTTTCTCTCCAGTCTTAATCTCCATGGAGGGTGCTGTTTTCCTCGCCTCTCATTCCATCTCCTTGCAGTCCTTCCTCTCAAGTAATTGCTTACTGTTTTTGCTCCAATGTACGCAATGTCGACGATATCTTTAATGCTGACCTCTCGGATATTTATTAACTCTTCAGCTATAATTTTATTCATCTGGTGCATCACTCGTAAAGACTCATTATTAAAAGCGATTTTGTTAAGCGTGGGTCGGTCGGCAGGGGACATTCCTATAAATTTGGTTTTGTTTGCTTCGAATTGTGTTTTCAGTTCTGGGTCGTAGGATATTTTATTCTGTTCATTTTCCCTCCCCGCTTCTTCTCCCCATTCCTCCGTTTCTTGCTGATCCACCGGTCGTTCCTCGGTATCTTTCGGGCTTTCTGGCATTTCAATCGGTTCGAGTAGCTCGAAGTGACCGTCCTCCGGTTTTCCAGAGAGGAGTAATAAGATGATTCCCTTGGGGTGAGCTCGCTCGATTATCCTGGGTTCTTCGCTGACTGTGATAATGTCCCCGGGGGGTCTCTTAGGCATCGTATATACGTGTATTTCCATATTCTGGGTTTCGGCGAGAGCTCCTATTTCAACATTCGTGCCGTATGTGGTCTTTTTTGCCATGTGGGAGCAATAGGTCAGTTTATCCGTATCCATTACAAAATCCTTGTAGAAATTCCATTTTTTGTTGATATGTTGCACGGTTTCCTCCCTGAGTTGCAAATGCCAGTCCTGATGTCCATACAAATGCATACTCACAGCTCTAAAAAGGCAGCTTCCGTCCCCAATTACTTTAATGATACGAAAAGACTTCCTATTTGGATCCGATTTAGCTGTATTTCCTGCCTCGGCTGTCTCCTTGGACTCAGGAGCTTTGTTTTCGTCACGTAGTTCTTCTGTGATCGCCTTTTTGATCTCTTCAATTTCCAGGTCCGAAAGATACTTGCTTTTCACTATTATCCGTTTCCGATCTGAGATGTTCTGCTCACTTAGAGCTGATGTCGGATATATCTTCTTCCATTCCTGATGCAACTTTTGTCGATACCCTGTCGTGTCCGTGTCTACTGCTGTCGCCCTATAGTAAGCCTTCATAATATTAATATTATGCTGTTTGAGCCACTTATACCTTGTTCCGACTTTTGCGGGAGGGCCAAGTTCTGTGCCTGGTCCTAAGCCGCTTCGTCCATTGGGCGCGTTATGTTCCTTAGCTTGCTTGTCGTCGTTATGGTGGTCAGCTGGTCCATTCCCGCGATCCTCCTGACCTGAGGATCGCTCGTCCGAGGCTTCACTTAAATTGTTGAAAACCGATTATAAATCTCCCTTAAAGGGGGTTAGCCTTTAAGGGGTGCTCCGACTCCTTCGCTGGGGCGCATTTTGCTGTCCCCCAGCCTAGATGGCTGCTCCGGGTTGGACGATTAGGTTATGATGGCTTTATGCTAGATATTAAATGCATTAAAAAAGCCCCACAACTGAGGGATACGGATTTTTATTTAATCTTTTATTACGGAGCAGCACCGTCCCTTTTAGTCGTCTCCTACGACAGGCAGGGATTACCGCGGGAAGATTCTGGAAAGTGGCCCGCCCCCGCACGGGTTATATTATTATTATTATTATTATTTTTATTTTATTTTTTTTTTAATTTTTACAAAAATATTGACGAAAAAAAAAATTGTACTCCAATTTAGGAAAAAAAATTTTTATTTTGAAATTCTGTAAGACATTTTTTAAATTGGCGGTAAAGAAAAAAAGCAGGGGTTCGAAGCCGGTAAAAATTAAAAGGCACCGGCACCAAAATTTTCAAAAAATAAAATCGGCGCCGGCGCCAGCGCCACGATTGTAAAAAAATTGACGCCGGGGGAAATTTTTAATTTTTTTGCAAAAAAAAAAAAAAGAAAGAACGAGTTATGCCAGTTTAAAAAAAATTACGTATTATACTTATAAAAAAATTTATTTATTTATTATGAGCAAAAGCTGAAAGGAAAGACTTTAAAATTTAATTATTGAGATAAACATTTTAAAAATCAAAAATTATGAATCAATGAATACCGAGTATTGAACTAATTCCCTATCCTAAACAAAATTTTTTACTGTGTAATTAACCTAAAAGTAAAAAAAAAAAAAAATATAAATTTTCCGAATTTCAATAAAATTTTCCAAAATTTCTTAATTTTTACCGGCTTTGACCCCTGATAAAAAAACTAGAACGGAAAGAGGTTATTTTAAAAAAAAATAATAAAATTCTAAAAATCTAAAAATTATTTTTAAAAAAAAATTTGAATCGCCGGTGCTGGCGTCACACCGTATGTAAAAAACCGGTGCTGGCGCCAGCGCCAGAAAAAATGAGGTATCAGCGAAAATATTATGTCAATTAAACGGGGGTTCGAAGAAATCTTATTAAATCTTACAACAGGGGGACAGGAGATGGGAAAACCCGAAAAAAAGTCTTAAATAATATTTGAACGCTTCCAAACCAATAAATTGAAAAATTATTTTAAAATGAAAAAAACAGTCAAATTCAGAACATCGAATTTGAATTGAGAGTCCAAAATTAACTTTTTTCCGCAATTTAAACTTTCGCCACTTGTCGCCTCTAAAAATGTAAAACAAGTACATTTTTTCGAATTGAAATTAGGCCTCAAAAACCGGTAATCAAGGAATACCGGTGCATTATCACGTAGTGCTACGGTAATTTCATTTCTAAATTAAATTTTCCTTTTTTTAAAATTGAGGCTAACTTCTTAAAAAAATTTTACATGTTAATAGCACAAAAGAAGGAAATGAAAACTTTAATTATTTAAAAAAACAACAACATATAAACACCTATCTGACGTTACTGTCGAACAATGAGTAAGTCACGATCTGCATGTTCCGTGAACCAGGAATAGCATCTTGAGTACCGGTAAGACAGGAATATACTTGCATCTCGCAATGAAAAATACACAAACAAAAAAAATGATTGACTGGGTTCGTTCTACAGGTTTAATTTACATTAGTTTCATTGTTACAGTTGCTTAAACTTCGTAAACAATCATTGCAGAAACAATTTACGACTGATTAAGTTTGCGAATGTAGATGTAAAAAAAAAATCGCCAGGCTTTGGGAGAGCAAAGTATTCGTTTTTCACGTACAATGAAATCTTTCCTTATGAAAAATTCTCCAAAATCATTCGGCCATACACATAGACTCTCCAATTATTTCCAGCAAACATGATACGTATCCAAAAATAATTAAGCAAAATAGACTACATACAACGTGTAAACAAAGATCATTCTTTCATGTAAAAAAAAAAAAAATGAAATTATTAAAAAAAAAAAAAAATTACCTTGTGTAACAAAGATCCTTATGTTCCGACCAGTAATTGACGTTAAAAAAACGGGCAAACGAAAAAAGAAGATATAAAACGGAAACGAGAGCTTTTACCGAAAAAAAAAGGAAAAAAAAAACAACAATAATTAAATGGGAAACACCAGGATCGACGACACGCATGTGTCAGGAGGTAAAGTTATACTACTGTTGAAATCAGTTCAGTTAGACTCCTCGTGAGTTTGTTTTATAGTGAAAGACAGCTAAGGCTTATTGCATTGGCCTTGAAAATCGCACCAGTTGCCTTTTCTTTCCAAATAACCTAATCGTTCGAAAGCTAGGTACTCGTATGGTTATTATGCAGATGCTAAAATCGATATCGACTGTCAGGCGGAGAGAGATAATTTTGCAACAGTATTGTTCAGTAAAAAAAAAAAAAAAAAAAAAAGGTTGGAAAGAAGCCAAAATAAAATAATAAAATTACGAACATTGGATACATACATTTGGGTTCAAATCGATGCAAAATTATAATTCAAAACTTTTTAAAACTTATACTGTTGTAAAAACAGAGGAGGATCTCTTTTCTCTTCTTTTTTCTTTTTTCTTCTACGGATAATACTTTTCAAAGAATAAACCTTTATCAGAATTGCAGATTGATTTTAATGATCCAATATATCGCGGCTTCTATTCGAAAATTTAAAAAAAATATCGAGTATAATCTATTCATATTTTAAAGAGAAAAAAAAATCTGAGTATCTTTTTAACCCATTCACGAGGGAAAGATTATTTTTTAGATAAAACTTTCCGGGCGGAATTTTAACCCCTTTCTTTTTTTTTAAAACGTTAGCTATCGATTCTTAAATCTGTACTTCGTACAAGCACAGGACACGAATCCCGGAATATAATTTGAAATTTCCAGAAGGTGCAGTCTCATACTCCAATTTTTTGCAGATGTAGACCTTTTTTTTCGTATTTTTGTCTAACGTTGAAGGGCCTAGATTCATTAAAATTTTAAAGGAAAATATAAAAATATTCAATTGACGTTTTAACCGGTAATTGTGTATTTTTTCATCACCTATTATTTGTACCTGTTTTTAGTGATAACGAACCAGTGCCGGTAAGTAAGTAAACTGTAAGATAAAACTGAACAACAAACCAGTTTTCAATTCTGATCGTTTTTTTTTCTTTTCTTTTTCTTATTCTTTTTCAACATTTAAGGTTCTAGTTCCTTAAATAAAAGGCCGGTCAGCCGGGCGGTGAAAATTTTTTAACAGTAAAAAAAGTTAATTTTTTTTTTTTTTTTTCGGTTTTTTTTTTTTTTTTACAGATAAAAATAAGATCGAATCTCGCCGAAACCGTGCCAAAAAGTTTTGTTATGTTTAAAAGGTTTTAAAAAGGTCGTTAATTTTTTATAATGTTTTCGAAATAAGAAAATAAGACGCCATTTTTCTTTTTGTCGTTTAAATAGTTCGCAGTTTCGCCGCTAGAGCGCTGTACTAGTCTCTTGGAAATAAACTTTTCTGTTTTGGGAAAACAAGTAAATATTATCAAAATTAAAAACAACAGGACATTTCAGTTTGTCTTCCGCTTTTTCAGAAATAATGAAATTAGCAAAATTAACAAACAATTTTTGATTTTTAACGAAAAAAAAGCCTCGTGCTGCTTCTCCATTATGGCTCAAAATTAATTTTCTAGAATTAATTTTCAAAATTTCCGGAAGTACTGTGCTTTAGTTATTCTATGAATTTTCGACCATGGATTAAGAATACAAAAAATGCAATGTAGTAAAAATGGCCGACTCCATTTTTAAATCTTGGGTTAGAAATCCATAGAATAACTAAAGCACAGTACTTCCGGAAATTTTGAAAATTAATTCTAGAAAATTAATTTTGAGCCATAATGGAGAAGCGGCATCGGTGATTCTATAAAAATTTTATATAATGAATATAGGAATTTAAAATGTTTCCCTACTTTCAATATACCGTAGATTGGGGTGAAATTGAAAGGAAATTTTAAAAAAATTCTAGGTTTATTTTAGGTACTAAAAATAAAATTTTTTACTTAAGTATCCCAAAAACAATCAGCATTGAATGAAATAAAAAAATTTTATTTTTAGTGCCTAAAATAAACCTACATTTTTAAAATAATTTCGTTTAACTTTACCCCACCTTTCAACTTCACCCCAATCTGCGGTATATACAGTATAAGGCATTTGGGGTTTGGGGTTTGTTTGCACGCAAGTTTTTTTTTTTTTTTGCGCTTGATTTAAATTAGGTCAGATATACTGTACTGATCGCAGTTCCTGTATAAATTAGGGTTAATGTAGTAGGCGTTTTGCAGTTGTGAAACTTACCTGAAACAAAAAAAAAGAAATAAATGTTAGTAATTATAAAAATTAAAAAAGGGAAAAATAGGTAATGAAAAAAAATTTGAAATAAAATGGTTGTGATGGTCATGATGGTTGTCATGACAATTGAAATATTTTTTATAATTGTATCAATTAATGCATTTTGTTGACATGTAATTTTTCATACCATAATTTTTTTTAAATAAAATTAACGTTCCAATTTTATGTTTAAATTTGATTAAGTTATGAAAGACCATACTTTTTTTTATCATTTTACAACGGGAGTAGAATTTACAGGCAAGCGAGATCGAGAAACTCTCGCAGTAACATCGCATAAATCAAAATAATTCGCCGATGAAAATTAGGTAAAAAAAATTTACCTCAACAAATTTTTAAAAAAATTGCAGTAAAATCTTAAAGTAGGAATCGCAGTAACCCCATTTTTGAAGGGAGTCTTGCTTACTAATTTTTAACTTATGCAAACATACATATGTGATTCCAGAATGAAGGTAAGACGATTCCTCTTAGAACGCCAGAACGGTGAGTTCGAGGAAAATACTTTTTAAAAATATATATTTTAAAGTCAACTCAAAAATAAACTTTTATTTCGAGTTTTTTTAAACTTGTTTTTGGTTTCTTATAACCTTTTTTTTCTTAACTTTCTTTGAAAAGAATAGAATTTTTTCGCAAAATCCAAAGTAGTCAGCAGGATCAAATTCAAGCTAGTGTGTAGGAGAAAAAGAGAAACATGATTTTGTTTTATAATTTAAACAGATTTCTACGAAATTCGACACCCTTGAGCATGACTTCCGTATCTCTTTAGCATCTCCTTACTTTAAGTAGATGCGAGTCTTGCTTGGTGGTATCGAACTGCCATCAATGAATAACTCTCAGGTGATTTAGTATCTGCACAAGAGTATAGAAAGTAGTAGAAAGAATTCCTCCAGAAGCAAAGGTAAAGCCAGATCCGTATGGGCTAATTGAAGCCAAAAAACGTTATTTGGAAAAAAAATTTTGAAGTTTTTCAAAATACTTAGAAAAAAGTTTTTCCTTTTGGCAAAGTGAACCCACGTTATAATATCGTCGACGGCCGAAAGAGATGAGTTTACTATATATACTATGTACTTTGAATGGGAATTTTCAAAAATTCATGATGATGATGATACATCGATTATGAACTTGCAATCGAGAAAAAAACGACCAAATTACAGTGGCGGCGAGGCTCGGTCCGAGGCCTAAGGCGAAATATTTTTCGGAAACCTCCTTTATCTAGAGCCAGAATGAAGGGTGAAAAAAAAAATGTTGGCAAAAAATTGGGGTTCATACAAGTACTACGTAAGCACGTAACAGGGGAGGGGGTTGATGGGATGCTTGAAGGAAAACCTCGTGGCTTAAGAATCTCAGGGACTGATTCGGTGTTGATTCCTTGAATCTTTTTAGAGCGGCAGTCTCAAAAGTAAAAATCTGCCAGATGATAGTCAATCTCCGTCGCGGAGCTGGCACTTGAAAGAAGAAGAAAATCAAAAAGTATCGAATTTAATGTCTTGGCTTAAAAACTGACTTTTACAGACTCAAATTAAAACTATAGACTTTTTAGAGAAAATATATATCGAGTGCGACTCTGCCGGCAACACCTTAAGCGTAAGCAAATAATATTTTTGAAAATCAGGTGCTAAGAAAAAAAAAAGAAGAAGAAGAAGAAGACCGACGTTTATCATTGAACATTCTAGAGAAAAGAATTTAATTTTAGAATTTTAGCGAAACAATGGACATACATACGTACATTAGTATTGTCTTAACGAATGCTAAGTTGTCGACATGTTCTTACACACCCACCTCATTTATACATCATTTGAAGAAACTACAAGTTGCCTATTTCACAAAATATTAGGAGTAAAACAGAAAGAAAAAACAAAGCAAATGGCTGGTTTTTATCAGCGCTTTACTGCATTATCTCTCTAAAACATAAACTAGAAAACATAAAAGATGAATTGCGCCTCTTAAACGCCTGCATGTCTAGACTGCAATTCTTCCTTATCTTAAAAAAAAACTTTCAAGTAAGTAAGTATTTTTTTAAACACAATATTATTAATTTTTTATATTTTATAAAAATTCATTATCATTTATGTATTTCCTCGGCGAGCTTACGTCATCCAAAATACGGGACTCGTACCATCAATTATGCAATAACAACAAATGTACACTCTTTCCATCCCGAGCCATCCGGTTTACCTTGGCTGGTATACCACAAAAACTATGTTTTTTTTTTTTTTTACATCGCAGTCAGTGCATGCGCGGCGTAAAGTGCTCATCGACGCTAGATTTTTATCAATCGTAAACGATTTAAATAATGATGAAAAGTGTTTTTTATTAGTGACGTTTGACAAGTGACTTTTTGTTTACAAGGAACAAATCTGATCGCCTTCGTTTGTATTTTTTAAAAGTGTGTCACCTTTTAAAAAAAAAAATGACTACCGTAAAATAAAAATATTTGATAAGACGTACGAGCTATACACCTGTTGAATGAAAAAAAAAAAAGATAGCAATCCATGAGATTCCTCTTTCGTGACTAAGTTTATTAATGTTTTACAGGAATTTTCTGTTTTCTCTTTTAAGGGAAACCATTTGTTTTCCACGTTAAAAAAACCACGATCATTAAGAAAAAAGGAAAAAAATAATAAATAAATAATTTAAGCTCTGTTCAATTAGTCTTGTCCATTTTAAGGATGGGAAAAAGTCAGGATGTGAACTTTCGTTCAAAAAAAAAATTTAGGATTAAGAAATAAGAGGTGTAGGTTTGAAACGAAGCAAAAGGAGGAAAATCGACGAGTAAGCTATCCGCAAAACAAAGAGTAATCATCCTTTCTTGCAAGGAATTTTAATGTCAGAAAAGAGCAAATTCAAACAAACTAAGGATATCAAAGTCAGCAATCACCTGACAGGATTTTAAAAGCGCGGAGAACTTTCTTTCCATACAAAACTCCAAACACAGCTCGATAAAATTATATTTAACTTTTGCGTTCCCGTTTTACTAAAAATTTCTATTCATAAGATTGCACGCGCAAATATAAATAATATCACTGCGGGGGTATCCTCGTGCAAAAACAGCAATTTAGCATATATCATCAAATTTCGTATGTGGAGCAGTCAGTAAAATTTTTCTTTTCTCCTTTTGCCACAAAAATTTAATTCTTTCCTTTTTTATTTACAAAAAAAAAAAACAAGCATGCAGGTCAACTCGCTAAATAAAAAGAAAACAAAGGGCAATGAAAAAAAAAAAGAAAAGAAACGGAGGTTAATTAAAATAAAATTAATTAAAAATGAAATCGTTGATTAAATAATTACAAACTTGAAGTTAAAAAAAAAAAGGACTGCGTGAATGTAAAAATAAAACGACAGGAAAAACCTCCTTGTAAAAATTTACTTGGTTTCAGTGCTTTTGTTTACCCCGATCAAAATAACAGGAAAAACAAAAACGATTTTTTTTTTCATCGTATTTTCTCTTTTCGCCAGAAAAAGGGGGCTAAAAAAATATGTACATGCTTAGAGAAACACAGCAAAGGAATGCGGAGCTTAATATTTCTGACCTATGCTCAAGGCTAAGCACTTATTTGTAGTACATTCACGGTTGAAAGTTAAATTCGTTTTGCTAATAAGTTAACGGTAAATTTATGTTTTCGAAAAAAAAAAAAAAAATCCGGATTATATTTTGGTCATTGACAGGCAATGCTTTTGTCGTAAAAAAAATACGATAGCTAAAACTCGAAAAATGTTTATCCAGATAATAAATTATCGATAATAAAAAGATTTCTGACGTCAATCCGCAAAAATGTATTTTTTTTTTTTTTTTTTTTTAATGAATGAGACGGTGTATTAAGTTTAATCAAAATTTAATAAAAAAAACTGCGTGTTTTCATTTTTAAAGAAAATCGAAGTAGTGATTACTGGATTTTAATCAAGAAGGGCGATAGGACAGGAGCGCTGTCAATTTCATGATCACGTACAAACAAACCATGATTTTTTTTTTGTATTTCAAAAAAATTGAAATTTGTTTTAAGAGATTTATATTTATTATTTAGCTTGAAAGCTGCAAAAACATGAGTTCTGCCCCAAGAGTTTCTTTCTAATCTGATTTTAGTCTTACGGTAGGAATTAAATCTAAAATTCTGAGTATATGTAGGCTTCAAAAAAAAAAAAAAAAAAAAAAACAGGTGTCAAAGTCGCACTTGTAAGAATGCCGACAAAACTCTTGATCAAGTTTTATCCCTTTGCCCCAGGATGGACCTCATAAGGTCAACTGAAAAAAGTGCCTAGCGTCTCCGGATGGAAGGACAGAAAATTTTAAAAATTCGAAAATAGCCAAAATGTGCCCAAAATATGTAGAAACAATGCCCCAAATTTAATTTCGATGCCAAACATTTTTTACCCTATGTTAACCCCATTTTTCCTTATTTTTGGCTCTTTTTTTCCTTAAAAACTGCATTTTTAAAGCCATAAAGTGAATTTCCAGCGCATTTACTGTAAGTACCCAAATTAGCAAAACTTGATAAGTTCTCCAAAAAAAAAAAGAAAAAAAATTAAAATTTAAAATTTTTGGGAATTTTTAATTTTTAAAAAAAAAATTGATTAAAAAACAATTCATTAAGAAAATTAAAAAATTGAGTGAAAATTTTAAAAAAAATTTAAAATGCCCAAAAATTTGAAATTTCAATTTTTTATTTTGGAACTGATCCAGTTTTGTTTTGGGTAATTACATGCGTTGGAAATTCACTTTTTGGCTTTAAAAATGCAATATTTTAGAAAAAAAAGAGCCAAAAATAAGAAAAATTGGGGTTAACATAGGGTAAAAAATGTTTGGCATCGAAATTACATTTGGGGCATTGTTTCTACATATTTTGGTCACATTTTGGCTATTTTCCAATTTTCAAAATTTTCTGCCCTTACCCTGTTACAGTCATCCCCGTTTTTATACTATAACCCTGCCTGGACGGCCAACGGGTCAATATTTTCGAACCGAATATTTTTTTTAGGAAGCTCAATAAGTACCTAACATACTCTATAAAGGACAATTTTTTATATTAAAATATGTTAATTGGGCGAATTTCTGAAATTCGTCCAAATTAAGCACTATTTCGGCCCTAAAAACTTCAAAGCCCTGGGCCTGGGCCAAAAAATTTTTTTTCAACCTAAAAAAAATTCAGGCTTCTTTTTACATACAAATAAATGATTTTTTGCCCAGGGAGCGAAAATTAAAAAATTGACCTTCAAAATGAACCACCCTAAACTCAACAAAACTCCTAGGAATAATTTTCCATGTCTTTTTTTGAAATTATATGAGGAATTCAAAATTCAAAAAATAATATTTTATTTTATTTTATTTTATTTTATTTATTTATTTATTTTTTTTAAGACTTAAAGTCGTGTCTCCATTAGCGATTTATCCGATGATCGGATCATCCGACCACCGGAAGTACTGTACTTTCGAACACTGGGAAAAAACTCGAACTTGAAAATAAAAATGGCGTATTCGGTATTTTGTTTATGTTTTTTGCGTGCGGGATATTAAAAAAACTGACTTATTGTTTCAATTCCGAAGATTCTACGAACAATTTAAAAAAAAGTGTTTTTCATTAATTATGCCGCGGAAAAGTCGGAATAAGGTATTTAGTACTTCCGGTGGTCGGATAATCCGATTCCGGATCCGACCACCAGAAGTACTAATTACCTTATTTGCTTCTCCTTAATGTTTTTGAGTTGACTTTTCCGCGGCATAATTAATGAAAAACACTTTTTTTTAAATTGTTCGTAGAATCTTCGGAATTAGAATCATCGGATAAATCGCGAATGGAGACACGACTTAAAGTCGCTATTTAAATTTAAATTTAAATAACTTCGGGATTTCCCTAAACGCAAATCAAAAGACCTTTAAAAAAAATTCTGCCATAAATTATACAGTATACGGTGCTAAATTAATTTTTACGATGCCAGATTAATTTCTTTTTCAACTTGCAGACATTCTCAAAACTGGATATACTGCATGCATGCTGCAACAATTTTTCCATTGTACTTTGCAAATAAAATATTGCCTGAAATCTTATAAAATTGTAGGCATTAAAAAAAAAAAAAAAAATTCCTGTAAAGGATTTAGTATACTTTCTTCTTTTTCGGCATTGTGGATGAAAAAAAAAAAAAAAAAAAAAGAAAAAAAAAAGAAAGAAAGAAAATAATCCCCCCCTTTTCTAAATATCAAATTCTGCCTATATTTCATTTGCGAAAAACAAAAAGGCAAAGTGATTAGACTATGAAAAACCCTACCTTGTTTATAATACACAACAAAAGGAGTTATTCCCTAGAATCAAACAAGTTGTTTATACTATGTTTATTTTGCTTCATTGGAACTGATTTAAATTATTCAAATTTTTGGGATTCCAACAAAGCATCTGAAATATGAAACCCACGGTTTCTGCATAAAACTTTTTACTTTTCTCCCCCGTTTATCGTTCAATTCAGAAAAAAAAAAATCCTTCGCTCAAAAGAAAGCAGTTCCACGTACCTTAACAACACCATGAAAAAGAATAGGTCAACGCCCCTTGAGAAATTACATAAGCGCGAAGGAATATTGTATAGACGGTTTTAAAGAGATTGTTATGAAACCTGTCCTCGATTTTTCGATACCGGTCTCTCTCTGTAGCTAATTTCATTCGATAGCCGCGACTATCACTGATAAAGCCAATCGCGAATTATATTCACTTTAGTCAAACAATTGATTTTTTTTTTTTTTTTCCTTTTTAAGATAATGGCTCCGTTCGGGAACCATGATAAACAAACGTTTGAGGAACACTCGACAGACTCTAGTGATTCAAATGAACTGCAAACAGTGACAAAAAACTCGGTTGAGTGCAATAAAAATAAAAATAGAAAAATGGAGGAAACAAAATGCTCGAAGGACGATAGTGCGGTAATCGATGTGTGTGCGGAAAATGGGACTTGCAACAGTAAAACGGAGAAAAAAAATAGTAGCACCACGACTTTACAATCCGTAAGTTAGGAAGCGGAAATAAAAATGATCCATATAAATTTTTTTTTTTTTTGTGTGTGTGATGCGTTGTGGGAGTTTGACGGATATGCATCGCTTCATTGAATCAAAATCGAGTAGCACTTTCGTTTTTTCCCCCCTCGTGTTTTTTTTTCATTCATTTATTGACCGTTCCCGCATAAAAAGCTTGGGAAAAAAGGGAATGATTTTTCCGATAGGATTTTTATGTTTCTATTAACTTTCAAAGTGTTTTGCTGTTAAAAAACTGAAAATAATACGTGAACAGTGTGATCGATTAAATAACTAATTAAATTGATTAGTCTCTATTAATGATACTTTTTAAGAGAATATGTGAAATAATGAAATGTGCAAAAAAATGCTCAGTAGGGTGTCCCTCATTTTTCTGATTTTCGAATTTGAATCAGTGAACTCCAGGAATCGATTTTCTCTGTGGCACATATGAATCCTAATTTTTTTACAAATTTTTTATTCAACGGGAATCTGAACTCCCATTTTTTTTCTCAGGTCGGTGCCGAATCCAGTGCCAGATTTTTTTTCCGAAGTCAGTGCCAGATATTTTATTTGTGCTGGCACCGGCGGTTACTGTAACAATTATTTTTTCAAGTTAAAAAAAAAAAAAAAAAAGACGAAATTGATGGTGGTGCTGGCACCGATGCTGGAATCGGCTCCGGCACCAGCAATAGCCGTAAAAATTTTGCTATCCCGGTGCCAACGCTGGCGCCAGCTCCAACACTTTAAATATTTTGGCGCCGATGCCGGCGTCGGCTCCAACCAATTTTTACCGGCTTCGGACCCTTGCTTTTATTTACAAATGATTGGTTAGGGCATCAATTCTTCCTAAAAGACTTTTTTTTTTAAAAAAAAACGTGTGTATGTATTAGGGTGTACAGAAAAAAAAAAAGTGTTTGGAATTTTGTTGCTCACCGAAAAAATAGTTTCATTGGGGGGTAAAAACCTCAAAAAAATTTTGAAACATTTTTTTTTTACCAGCTGGAGGTCGCGCTTTGCGGAAAAAGGACCTAAGCCAAGAATTTTTTGAAAGCGTTCAATTAAGTTAATATTTAGCGCATTTTTCAGTAATCGATATTTGTAAAAGGGGTCTAATTATATGTTTTTGAGGTCGTAGAACACGAATTTCACCATCCCGATTTTCTCCGACCAATGCCTGAGTCGCTGTTACCGCTTTTTTAGCGTTTAAGCCTGATTTTTCGGGCTTAATTTTTATTTATGTCCAGATTTGGAGCCCCCAAAATTTTTTTTTCCTTTTAAAGTTGCTTATACCTATGAAAAAAAGCTTGAGGAACACGAATTTCACTATCCCGATTTTCTCCGACCAACGCCTGAGTAGGAGTATAAGTATGAATTTGGTTTTTTGAGCCAAAAACTAATTTTTTTGTAAAAAAATGGCGACAACTCCTCACCAGTTCGAGTTAGAGGTCATGTTCTATGACATTTTTTAGTCAGAACACTCTAATTAATAAGGCACTTTTGTGTTTCGGATCAATTTTCTAAATTTTTTCACGGGCGAAAAGAATATGAAATTTCAAAAAAATTACTGCTAGAATTTTCCGTCCGTTAGAAAATTTTGGAAATTGATCCGAAACACAAAAGTGCCTTATTAATTAGAGTGTTCTGACTAAAAAATGTCATAGAACATGACCTCTAACTCGAACTGGTGAGGAGTTGTCGCCATTTTTTTACAAAAAAATTAGTTTTTGGCTCAAAAAACCAAATTCATACTTATACTCCTACTCAGGCGTTGGTCGGAGAAAATCGGGATAGTGAAATTCGTGTTCCTCAAGCTTTTTTTCATAGGTATAAGCAACTTTAAAAGGAAAAAAAAATTTTGGGGGCTCCAAATCTGGACATAAATAAAAATTAAGCCCGAAAAATCAGGCTTAAACGCTAAAAAAGCGGTAACAGCGACTCAGGCATTGGTCGGAGAAAATCGGGATGGTGAAATTCGTGTTCTACGACCTCAAAAACATATAATTAGACTCCTTTTACAAATATCGATTACTGAAAAATGCGCTAAATATTAACTTAATTGAACGCTTTCAAAAAATTCTTGGCTTAGGTCCTTTTTCCGCAAAGCGCGACCTCCAGCTGGTAAAAAAAAAATGTTTCAAAATTTTTTTGAGGTTTTTACCCCCCCAATGAAACTATTTTTTCGGTGAGCAACAAAATTCCAAACACTTTTTTTTTTTTCTGTACACCCTAGTATGTATTGATAAAAACCGATAGAAACTGACCAAAAAAAATCAAACAAAAAATAGTTTTTTTTTTTTTTTTTTTCAATTTTTTGCGAGTAATCGATTTTAAAAAATCAACAAATAATTGCCTACCCCTCCGATGGTGAAAAGAGATGCCTATTTCCCGTGTTGGGCAACTGATAGGCTACCCAGTTCCTTAACGGATTTAAGGCACATCCAGTGTTCACATACAGAGCAATTTTTTTTTGTTCAGTCGGACAACTGGTCAATTATAGAAAATATGAACAGGCCATAACATTACTAGAGATCCTAAAAGAGATTAGCCATACCTGTAATTCCGGTTCTTCGATATTTTTCTCCTGAAAATTATTGGTCCATTAAAAATTTTTTTGGAAAATTAAGAACGTAAATATAAAGTCAGGAACCATTTTGTAAACTTAAAAAAATTAATTTTTCAGACAGAAATTTATTCTTCGGATTTATCGAAAAACCGGAAATGGCTGAATGGCTAATCTCTTTTAGGATCTCTAAACATTACTGGAACCTAAATCCTCAATAATTCATTTTTCGTTCGGTAACACTTCTTTAAAAATTCCAAAACAAAATCGCATTTAAAAAAGAATTCGAAAGCACACCAAGCGACACCCTTCCGACTCCTTACAGTGTTAAAGGCGGTGAAATCACTCAAACCACAAATACGGTTTCAAAGCTCAAAGCACTTATACCTTGGAAAATGTAAACAAAGTCATTTAATATCGTGTGCGATCTTGTAATAGCTTCCAATGTTTCATACGATATACCTCCAAGCCTGCTTATCTTCCTTTATCGAAAGAAACGTATCTTTCTTTATAAAGGATTTTTTTTCCCCACTATTTTCATATATTTCCAAGGGGAAAACTTTTTTTTTTTTCAGAATTTTTCTTTTATTCTTTCTATTTCTTTACAGTGCTCCTGCGGTCCGGAATGCGGGCCGGAAAAATGCGACGGAAGGAAACGATCCGCACTGGTCGGCTGGGACGGAATGCGGTCGAAGATATTCGTATGTTTAATGGTTGCGTTCGTCGTGTGGTTAGCCGTCTACATACCGATTTCGTTAACACTGTTTTAAATTTTCCTAAGGTAATAATCAACGCGAAAAATAAGGGAAAAAACATCGTAGAAAATTTTAAAAAAAATTGTTAATATCTTTTATTTTTTTCTGCAGGTTTTTACGTGGGAGTCCGGACAAAAAAAAAAAAAAATGAAGTGCTTTTGAAAAATTCCTTGAATTCATATCGCCTGAAGAAGAAAATAAATAAGAAAACGCGGATGGATGTACAAACGCGAAAAAAAAAGGGGGAAAAAAAATTAAAATTATTTTTCCGATTTTTGTTCCTTCTCTCCTATTTCATTCAAAGTCAGGCTGTGCTTGTAAAAAAAAAAGAAATTCACTTTTGGATTCCGGAAGAGAGAGCGTGTAATATATTTCGGAGATGCTGTCTTAATAAATATATTCTAGCAAAAGTATCTAAGCAATGAGGAGAAAGGAAAGGAAGAGGAATTCGATATTGTTGTTATCCGAAAAAAAAAAGGTTTTTTTGATGAATACTAATATTCATAAAAAAAAACCTTTTGTTTACGAAGCTAAAAGCAAGAAGAAAAAAAAAGGGAAGGTTTTCGTTACAAAAATTATATTTTAACATCCCTTAATACAGAAAAACCCAACTTGATTTTTAATTCCTCGTTATCAACACATGCCATTAATTAAAAGAAATTCAGGCAGCTACAAAAAAATTAAAGAAAATGAAAAAACACAACGGATGAATTCGCAACAACTTCATTTTAAACTCTGGTAAGCAAAAACCATTTTAACAAGACGACACGGGGAAAATGTAAAATGACGGAGAGTGTTATGAAAAGAGAATGAACGTCATTGTTAATGTTAATTATTAAAATCATGTTGTTTTCTTGTTGTTTATGTTGATTACTATCATTTGTTTTGCCTTTTCCCTAGATATTTCCTCTTTTTCCTTTTTTTTTTTTTATCCAGAGAGACTTTTTTTTTTTCAGTTTCTAAACTTTTTGAGATTCGTCAATGGGTAAAGTTGGTTAAATTTAATTTAGCACGAAAACTAACTGAATTATACAGTCTGAAAAACACAAAGAGCATTTTAGATAAGATTATTTTAACAGGAAGCGGTTAAGATCCGTTAAGGTTTGTTAAACTTGCACGTATTAATCTAATCTCTCAGTGACTCGGTAATGATCTCTTTAACAATCTTATCATTGAGATGGTTTGACGGTTTGACAGTTACCTCAATAAAAAAATAAGAAAGGGAAAGTGTAAATTTTTTGCTAATCATTTGTCACTTTTGGGTGATAAAGAACTCGGGATTTTCCACACATTATCCGAAAATATCCTGATTTGACGATCTCGGATGATTGAAAAAAAAATATATATATATTCAGCGGATATGAGGCATATCCCTACGTAGGACTCCGTCTAGAATTTTTGGGTGGGGCATGATTGATCCCCCTAAATCCTCCAAGCCCTGATGTTAGCCCACGTGGCCCCCTTTTTAAATAAAACATCAAAAATCCTCGAAATCTTCGTTTCGAAAAATGTTGATGACCTTTTTCAGAAAACATTACCAAAATTTTTAATAAAAAATTAAAATTTTAAGAATTTTTACCAAAAATTTTTAATAAAATTCAAAAAACGTTTTTTCAATAAAATCTATAATCTAAACGTCAGTTGTCCTCTGTGCATTTTCGAAAAACCGACTTCCAGTTGAGCTAGAGAGTCGAGTAAAAACACATTTTGAAGCTAATTTTGAGCTGGATTTTTTAAAAATATTTTCATTTTCAAAAAAATTTTCCTTCTTCGGAAAATCTAAAATCAGAATGTGTCATTTTTTTGGAGTAATTTTCTCTGTCCGCGTCCGGAAACCATCTTTCCAATGAGCTAAATGGTCGAGTAAAAACAAATTTTGACGCTAATTATATGCTGAATTTACCAAAAATACTTTCAATTTTAGGAAATTTTTTTTCGTTCGGAAAATCGAAAAAACTGCATTTTCTTTTATTACATTTTCTCTGTCCGCGTCCGAAAACCAACTTCTTGATGAGATAAAAAATCGAGTAAAAACACATTTTGAAGCTAATTTTAGGCTGGATTAACCAAAAATTTTCTTTCGGAAAATCGGAAAAATCGTATTTTTTTTTGTCTAAACCGAATAAAAACGCCACAAAATGACGAACGAATACTGTTTCTCATTTCTAAAATCGGGCTGAAGACAACAAAAATAAATTCAGGTTTTGGAGAAGCCTCCTTTTCCCGGAAAAGCGAAAAATCTGTATTTTTAAATTAATTTTGGACCATGCCGGAAAGTTAACTTTTGGATGGGATAAAGAGTCATCGAGAATTTTTTTGCACTTTCCAACACCAATGAAGACCTCAGGGAAAACAATAGAAAATAGAAAACTTTAGGCTTATTGCCTAGGAAAATCAAAAAACACTTCCGCGGGTTCGAGTTCGAAAGTTTGGAGGCGGAGCTTCTTCTTCTTCTTCTTTCAAGTGCCGTCTCCGCGACGAAGATTGGCTATCATCTGGCAGATTTTTACTTTTGAGACCGCCGCTCTAAAAAGACTCAAGGAATCAACACCAAACCAGTCTCTGAGATTCTAGGCGGAGCTTACATAATTCAATAAAATTCGAGAAAGATATCAAGATTTGGGTTTAGAGAGAAAGCTCCCGAAATTCGATTTTTGACCCCAGAAAAAATTCAAAGTTAAAAGAATTTGGTGGCAAAATCAAAATATTAGTCAAAATGACTAATTAATTAGATGAATTCATCGGACTGAATTATAAAACTTTTATTTTTTACCTTCGATTTATGGACGGGCGACCATTGGTTTTTTTAATAATCAAAAATCATCGAAATGTTCGTTTCAAAAAATGTTAATGATACCATGAAATCCTCCAAGCCTTGATATTAGTCCACGTGGCCCCCTTTTTCAATAAAATTATATCAAATAACATCGAAACTAAAAATTTCCCGTTCTTTCTTAAAATTAGTCAAAAATTTACAATAAATTTGTAAAATTTTTTTTTTTAATTTCAATGAAAATTTTTGAGAACCTTTTTGAGGGAATTTTTGAGGAGAAAAATTTTTAAGGATCTTCCAGGATTTTTGATAAAATTTTATTCTAAAATTTTTAAAGAAAAGAGCGAAAATTAAAAAATTGACCATCAAAATGAGCCACCCTAGTTCGTACTCATACCCCTGAAAATGGCTACAATTGGCACAAAATCTCATCAAAAAATAAATTTTTATTTCTTGAAATTTTTTGAAAAAAATCTTCAATTTTTCTACTCTAGACATTCAAAAAAAAAAAAAAAATTCTGATCAATAAGTTATAATGGAAATTCTTACGTAAGATTTGCCAAAGTTTGTCAAACTCCCCCCTCACCCAAGTAAGAAAGCGTAAGAATCTCGAATACCCCCCTCCCTTTCAATCTTACGTAATACACGGTAAAAAATTATATGTAAAATCAACATATTTTGTCTGTTCAAAACGGTCCACCAATTTTTATATGTCAATTGCCGCTTCTCCATTATGACTCAAAATTAATTTTCTAGAATTAATTTTTAAAATTTCCGGAAATACTGTGCTTTAGTTATTCTATGGATTTCTAACCCAAGATTTAAAAATGGAGTCGGCCATTTCTGATACATTGCGTTTTTTTTATTTTTAACCCATGGTCGAAAATTCATAGAATAACTAAAGCACAGTACTTCCGGAAATTTTTGAAAATTAGTTCTAGAAAATTAATTTTGAGCCATAATGGAGAAGCGGCAAATTTAACATACTGCAGTTCTGTAAAAATTTTTTTCAGAAATTAATATTCTGAAATTTGCCGAAAAATTCAATGGCATAAAAAAAAAAATGACATATTTGAAATCTGTTAAATTGACATATGAATCTGTTAAAAATTTAACAGATTACCGTTAACATACAAAATTGGTGGACCGTTTTTAACATATTAACAGATAATTTTTTACCGTGTACTTGATCGCTCCCCATGCCCTCTTTTTTTCTAATCATTAAAAGAGTATGATAAAAACGGGCTTTTTTTTTTTTTTTTTTAAATGTAATTAAGTAGTATGCCAAGGTCATTGCACTTTCTCTCCGTGAAATCTTTCTTTTGGGAGAAAAAAAAAAACATTTACAAAGCGCACGCGTTTTCCTCAAAAAAAAAAAAAAGAAAAAGTCACTGGAAGGGTGACGTGAAATATGTTTATAAGAGTATGAAACGTTGTAAAAGGGGCGTGATAAATGGTTTTTTTCCGACATGTATAGCAGAAAACATGGTGCGAATTGATGGATATGTCATATCAGTGATTTCCGTGAATATAATCTAATTTAGAAATATCGGTATATGATGTGGAAAAATTTTCCGGAGCTTTCGTACATTATTGACAAGTATGTCGTATTACTTTTTTTTTTTTTTTCATTACTTAAAATACCGTAAACGATGAAGGTAAATCAACGGTTCCATTTTCATGGGGTTTTGAATGTTTTAATCGTTTTACGTCCCCTCCCCCCAACTCTTGTTTTTACGTTTTACACCCGTCAATTTTTATCCCTGAGGGTAGTTATCCATGGATGACATTTCGTTAATCAAAAGATCAAAGCCGAAACGGGGAGGAAAGAAGGGTTATTATTGATATTTAATCAGTTGCGCTGGAAACCCTATTGCGAATAAGACTATTAATTATGTTTGTTATGTTGTTTAAATTGCGAAGGTTTACGGCCCGAGGATACTATTGCACGTTATTTTAAATGGAAAATCTGCGGCCGTGATAATGAATCAATGGGAAAAATTGAATTCATGAGTCTCTCATTCAAAAGGTTTGAAATTATGAGGCTTCGGAAAACTTTTACCTGTGAAATTTTTCGTGTTTATATTGCGGTGGCTGAAATTTTCATAAATGGTTGTGTGTGTATGCTCGCGTTGGCGTTTCGTTTGTAAAGGAAAATATTTCCAAAATTTTTAAACTTTTATTTTTTTTTTTTAAACGTGAAATTGAAGACGAAATTTTTAATTGCTTCATTTTTAATTGGGGTTAAAGAGCCCCCAAAACTTACGATCGGCAGATATTTTATTATTAAATTCTAATTACGAACTTTTTTTTACCTTATATTTTTTTAAATCATCCATGCGTGAATAACCCTTACCCGCGTGGTATGGTATCGAAAAATGCGAAATCTCTTAAAAAGTCTGGATATTTGACATTTCCTAATTACAATTTTTTTCTGCAATAAAATTTTCCTTTATACAATTTTTTTTTTTTCATGTTTAACTATCATATAAAACCCATTAATTAATATTAAACCCCTCCAAAAAAAGAGGAAAATCTATTTGAAACTTTTTTTAACTGGAAAAGTTTAACTTTTTTTTAAAACGTTGGAAAAGAACATTTTTTTTTTCCTAAAGATGAAGTTTAATTGAATTTTTTTTTTTTTTTTTTTTTTTTTTTTGTTATTTTAGTTCGTAGAAATGTAAACAGAGCCGAAAAGGATTTTCTGAATCGATAGAGGTCAAACAGAAGAATGAAGTATTTACTCTCCTATGACGTTGTTTACTGTTCACAGCTGGCTTTCACGGATAAAAAATTTCTGATGACAAAAAGATCCTAAAAGGCTCCTGGAATGCATTTTTTTTTTACCTTCCTTTTCCAAAGAACCGCCCCAAAAAATAGGAAAAAACGAAATCTTTTATCGTAAAATATCTTCTTAGGTTTTGATTTTGCCAGTTTGAAAAGAAAAATCATTTCCAAGTTTAAATTTCAGGAATAAAGAAAAAAAAAATCAAAAGTTTGAAAGAAAAAAAAGTCGTGATGAAAAAAAAAAAAAGGAAAGTGAAGACAAGGAGGAAACGTCGAAAACGAATTGATGTACAGCGATACCAATGTCCCAGAAACTAATATTTGATCGGATCCAAAAGCCTCTAGCCAAGAGTATTTAAAAGTTTGGTGTCATTAAAGCGAATATAAAAAAAAGTTTCTAAAATTAAAAAGAAGAAAAGAAAAAAAAAGGGGAGAAGAGAAGAAGATAAAATCGCTTTCCAATTTAAAAAAATTTTCCTGGGCTTTTTTTTTTTCTCGCGAAGAGCAGGCTGTTTCATTATTGACCTAATATTTTTTTATATTTCGGAAGGAAGAGGTGGAATTTTACGTCTTGCCTCTACTTACGGATTAATCCGACAGTGGGATTAGTCGGAGGATAGGTTTAAACGCTTATAACTGCAATTAATTTTTTTTTTTTTTTATTTTTAAGGTTTTTCAGCTCCTGTTGCCGTTAAAAACCTAAAAGAGATCCCCGAGTCAGCGAAAAAAAATCTAGATTTCTTTTAATCGTATCCTCTGATTAATCCTACTATTTAATTAATCCGCAAACGGAGACACGACTTTTGCCTTGTAATTTTTTTTTTTTTTTAATGTAGGACTACGTCTTAGGGCGCACCATGATGGCTTTGACGTGTCCGGTTGTCTTGAGGTTTTAGACACCGAACGAAAAAAAAACGTAGTATAGAACTAGTATGAACTATAAATAGACTATACACCCTAGTTTGAACTATAAATCTAGATTTAAGAAAAACATTAATTTTAAAAAAGAGAGAGGGGGGGAGGTCAAAAAAATCTTGCTAATTCTTATGAAGGAGGGGGTCCAAAACCCCGGGGAGGGAGACCAAACTCCCGAAAAAAAGTCTTACATAATAGCTGAACGTTCTTATAAATATCCGGAAATGCTAAAGAATGATTCCTGTACATTAGGGTGGGTCGAAAATCAAAAATTTTGGAATTTCAAAATGCCAGATAGCGCAATTGATGTGGCTTATCATTTACAAAATTTTTTCCTTTATGAATTTTTTTTTAAACGGCGTCTTGATGGGTCGCAAGAGGGCCAAAGTTTTGGAAAATCTCTTAATGGATGAAAATTCGACTTTTGGATTTTTGTGAAAAAAGTACCGTTTCCTATCGGATTTTCAATGTAGATTTGGAAAATGAAATCTGTTTGCGTCTAGCTTTTTCTGTTCTTGAGATACTAACCAAAAATGTCAAAACTCCAAAATTTCAATATTTTTATCATATTTTCTTACAATAACTCAGGCACAGAAATAGCTAAGGTAAAAGCACCAATTATTGACCAGGCACCAATTACTGACCAGTCCATAAGCTAAACACGTATACCATAAAAGGAAATCGTGTTTAGCTTATGGACTGGTCAGTAATTGGTGCCTGGTCAATAATTGGTGCTTTTACCTTAGACGCACACCGAGTTAATTTTCAAAATCTGCGTTAAAAATCTGACAGGAAACGGTACTGTTTTCACAAAAAAACTAAAAGTCGAATTTTCATCCCTTATGAAGTTTTCCAAAACTTTGACCCTCTTGCCCACCCTCAAGACGCCATTTAAAAAAAATGTCGAAAAGAAAAAAATTTTTGCAATAGATAAACCACAGCGATTGCGCTATCAAGTATTTTGAAAATCCAAAATTTTTTATTTTTGACCCATCTTACAATACACTGTCGGAAACCAAATTGAAATTGAAATTCTGCTTTGATGATAACCTAGGTAATTGATATTTCGTAACTAATTAAAATGTATTTCATAATTTTTGGACCAAACTTCACCCCGCAGTTTTACAAAAACGATGATTTTATTATAAAATCCTGGAATGACCTTTGACTTAATAATTTTGAAATTTAAATATTTAGTAATTTAAATACAAAATCAAAGCATAATTTCAATTTTCAATTTTTATGAATATATTTTCTTCTGGACAAAAAAAAATTTGAACCAAATGACCTGAAAGCACTTCTTTTTTTTTTTTTAAGATAAGAAAAGAGGACGAAAACTTCTAAAAATATCGCAATAACTCAGTGGTCCGCTTTAAGAAATGGAAGGAAGAACAGAAAAAAAAAAAAAGAATTTAATGCTCTATCTATATAAAGGCCTTGAGTCCTAGCTAACCCATTGAAATGGGCAAAGATCCAGAAAAGCCTGATTACAGTATACCCATAATAGAAAAGGCATGGCTAACAGGGGTTTTCTTCGAATTTCGAGAACTGAGTTTTAATTTTTGCTTTTCCAACATCAGATGCCGGGGTTCTAGATTTCAAAGACTTGTATATATATGATTACTGAAAGTGCTAATCGAGCAGGTTTTTTCAGTTGAAAAAAATATCAAAATTAATTTTGATATTTTCAAAAGAAATAAAGGTTCTAGTTCGTTTACATAACCGGCCGGCTAGCCGGTCGGTGTACACATTTTAACGATAAAAAAATATTTAAAAATTTTTTTTTTGAATCCAATATTTTATACATGAAAACGGGGTCTAACTGCACCGAAACCGTACCCAAAACGTTTCGTTATGTTCAGAGATAAATTTCCATGATATTAAATGCATGAACAACAGTTAATAGCTCTTATATTTGAAAATATTTAATTGTTTTCGCAAAAAAAAAAAGAAAAAAAAATGTTTATTTCCGAGAGACTAGTGCAGCGCTCTAGCGGTGAAAGCGCGAACTATTTCAAAAACAAAAAGAAGAATGGCGTCGTATTTTTTTATTTCGAAAACATTGAAAAAAATTATCAAATTTACGCACAATAAAGCCTTTTTCATACACTTTCAATAACGAATCTTTACCTTTTAAACATAACAAAACGTTTTGTCACGGTCTCGGTGCGATCCGATCTCATTTTAATGTGTAAAATACCGAATCGTAAAAAAAAAAAATTAAACTTTTTTTAATGTTAAAAAATTTTCACCGGCCGGCTGACCGGCCGGTTATGTAAACGAACTAGAACCTTTAGACAATGTCCTTTCATAACTTAACAAAAATCTCAGAAAATTCATTTTTACATTCACAATCCCGAAATTCTTTCTCAATCTCTTTTTTATCCTCTCGAGAAAATAAAAAGATTTTTGCAACTAATAAAATTTTTCCTCCAGCTGGGGTGCAAACATCGGTGCATTCCTAAGCGATTTCACGCTTCTGAAGCTACCCCCGCCTGTTTAGGCTCGTTACATAACGATTTTTAATTCAATTATATAAAACTTCGGCCTATTAAAGGAGTTTTAGAGCTGTACTATTATCCCAATAAATATCACTTCAAGAAGAATCAGATAAAACACACCTGATGCAACACTATAAAGATACGAATTCTCTAGTAAAAATAATAAACGGAAGTATCAAATAAAAACCTGGAGAGATTTTATTTCTAAAACGCGAAAAACCACTGCAAGATGGATTAGCCTCTCATCTCATGTTACACGTTCTCATGTTTTGAAGCCATTTTTTGCGCGTTTTGTATAAAACCTCGCTTTTTTTTCTACCTTAGGGGCAGAGGGGAAATTAAATCGATTCACAAGAATAAGCGAGTTCCTAACAACGGAAAAATTTCAAAAAAATAAAATAAAAGAATGCCACGGAATTTCCGTTCATGCATTTCTCGGGAAACTTAAAAATTTCGAGTGTCACGATTACCAAGAGTCGAAACAGTTTCAAAAAATTCGTGTTTTTAAAAGCTTTTTGAAAGACCCGTGGACATTTAATGGATCGGGAAATGTCTGTCTTGATCCATTATTAATCCAGTAGTTATTAAATCTCTAACACTGGAAGCCAGAAAAACGACCGTAAGTCCCCTCAGAAAAAGAAAATGTCTTGAACAAGTTTTGTCTTGCAACAAAACCGAAATGTTTCATGGCGACGGAAAAGTTGTTTCTTGCCAAGATATTTTTTTATTATTTTCGCATGATTTTTAAGAAAATTTCTTGTTACAAGACATGGCGCCCAAGAAAAAGTGGGTTATAAAATTTTATAACTTTATGACGTTTTGGCCGATTATAAAATTTTATAACTATTTATAAATTCTTATAATTAAAATTTTTAACTGAGCAATATATTAATTTTATGCTTGAATTTCACTATATTTAGCATATGGGGACTTTATAAACTCTTTTTTAAACATTTTTTATAAGGAAAAAAAGGAAAAAAAATTACAATGATTTGGAATAGAACCCGAGCCTTGTGCTCGACTTACCGGCCACTACACCACTTTTCAACTGATTTTTAAAAGCGGCAATATGGCTCTTAAGTTGCCAATTATTTTGACTCATAATATTTTCCAGATTTTTCCGAATTTTCGGTTTATTTCTTGTATTTTTTATTTGACAAAGGCTCAAAAATAAAGAAGAACAGAAATAGAAAAATTCGGGAACCGTTAGAAGAAAATAAAAAAACTTAGAAACAAACTAAAGATAATTTGTCTTATAAGATTTTATAACGAAGTTTAAATTTTTAATAACTCCGTTTTATAACACACTTTTTCTTGGGCGTAGGCGTTACATTACATTCGGTTTTCCCAAGGTTGATCAAACTTGACCCAATTTAATATTTCCACCAGGAGACCCGTTGCGGATATTTTTTAGCCCACAGGGAAAGCAAAATAGAAACCGTTGAAAGATTAGATTATTTTAGGTTAGCTAATTTTTTAATGGCGCATTATTTACGAATACGTTAAATATAATAATGCCCAATTAACAAAATAAGACTGCTGAGTGCATCTTCCCTTTTAATAACGGGATTAATTTACAATGGAAAAGTACGTTATGCAATAATGCAATTCAACACTACGTAAAATGCGTTGTAAAATAATTTAAATAGCTTAGGTTTAAAAAAAAAAATCTCGATTTTTTTCAATTTAGTCGAGTTTGCTCTTTTCATAGTTGATACAGTATTTTAAAAAATTAATAAGTAGAATAAAACCAAAAAAATGAATAAATAAAATTAAATTCCACATTTTAAGAAATAATTGCGAAAGCAAAAGCCTCTTCTGATTTTGAAAATCCCTCTGCTGAAAGGCTGTAAAAAATTGCATTCTTACGTCGGAAAATCCGAAATAAGCTCCTAAACCGTTGGTAACGTTTGAAAATCACCTTCCTGCTAAAACACAAAGTGAAGGGATAAAATCGAATTCTCCTACACCTCTTGATTATTTATTATTCAACTCTTTCATCGCATGGGCAGCAAGCTTGATTTACCGAGTGATTTAAATCCTCGACAAAAGCCAAAAAGCGTCGATCAGTTTACAACCATCTAAGCCTATATATATATTTTTTTTCTTCTTCACTTCGCTTTAGCGTCTATTTCTGCAAAAGGCTGAAATGATGAAAGGAAGACAGAATTTAGAGTCGAATTTTTAAAAAGATTTTTGACAAGTTTTAAAAATGAAACGAAGCATATCAATGTTGGGTTACAACACCCTCGTGACCCGGAGGTAGGAAGCCTGGATTATTCTGGATTATTGACGGCTTAGGAAAGAAGTTCTCTGAATATAAATAAAGACGGATATCGAGCCTGCAGTTAGTGGGACAAGGGGGGGGGGGGGCTCACTGTCTCAGCCTCTCTGTGAGTAACTGCAGAATGAATTTCTGGCTTTTCATCCAAATTTCTTTTGGATGAAAAGCTATTTGAAAGAAACGCAAGAATGACTGATTTGCAATTCGTCTCAAAAAATTTTGGATCAAACAAATTTGGATCAAATGCAAAATAACCGATATTCGCTTCGTCCAAAAGTTTCTGGATGAAATGCAATTTGGATGAAGCGCAAAGTCCCCTCGATTCCTCCACGAAAAACTCCGGTCACAATATCAACGAAGGAGGGTGGAGGGCTATCTAATCCTCATTCTGACGATCAGGTAGGGCACCATTTCAGCTCGGCTGGAACTTCTGCTATTACAATTATTTTCTTTTAGTTTCCCTCTCAATTGATACCACGATAAAAAGCGGAAGGAAAAGGGCTACAGTTAAAATCCGGAATTCCCAATTTTTTTTTTTACCCAAACTGAATATTTTAAAACTGTCACAAAATCCGTAGGAGACTTTTATACAAATGAAAAGTAATTAAAGTTTTTATCAAACGTATAATAATATCATACTAACGTAAACATTTAAGCCACATGTATTTCCTTTCCAGTTTCTGACTATGATAAATGATTTAGGTCATCATTTTCGTTTATTTGCTTTCCTTTCCTACTCTATCTTTTTCGAGTCTGTTTTGTTTTGAGCGATTTCAAAATCATCCCAAAAAAGAGAGAGAAAAAAAAAATACCTTTGGCACTTCGTTGGCTAGACAAAACCGGCCGGTTCACCGTCCGGTTTTTTTAAAAAAAAGTTTTTTGAATTAATATTTTTTAACGTTAATATTGCATTAAATGGGGCGAAACTTATACCAAATTGTTCCTTATTATTAGAAGAAGTCGAATATACATTTTAAAAATGTCGGTAAGCTTAAATAAAGTCAATATTCGCAAAATTTAATGTTGTTTACATAAAAAACAAAATGGCCGATGTAAAAAAACATAAACAATCGGTTCATTTTGCGAATATTGACATAATTTAAGCTTACAGACATATTTAACATGTACATTCGACTTCTTCTAACAATAAGGAACAATTTGGTATAACTTTCGCCTCATTTAATGCAATATTAACGTTTAAAAATATTAATTAAAAAAACCTTTTTTTAAAAAAAACCGGCCGGTTCACCGGCCGGTTTTGTCTAGCCAACGAAGTGCCTTTGTTTTTAAAAACGCAGTTACCTAAATTATAAAAAAAAAATAATGGAGAACACTTTTTTTTTCAATATTTATCGCATTTATTCACTACTTTGATTAATACTGATCGCTTCTGGCTTGAATTAACATTTCCCTAGCCAAAAAAACCATTCCGACATTTGCATAGATTGAGTCTGAAAAATGAATTCGAGATCAATCTTTTTTTTTCAAACATGAAAAATAGTGGTTGAGGGTGGGTGGGGGTTGGGTGGAAGGGGGAGCAAATTGTTGATGTAATTTAAAAATTTACTAGCTTTTAATCAATCAGACGCAGACGTCTTAAAAAGTATTCGATTTCCCATGGAATCCGTATTAAATCCGACATTTCAACAAGACATTTCGGCCTAAAAAAAAATTAATGAAGAGTTTTCCAACGAAAACAAAGAACAAAATTTTCTTAGATATTTGTACGACAAACATACCAGAGGAAAAATCTTCTTTTTTTAACCCTGTCTAATTTACGAGAAATCATTCAACTCTTTTTTCAAAAGGTGTCGCCAGCATCAAAGACAACGGGGAAATGGATAATTTATCAGTTGCAATATTCCAAGGTTTTGACATTTGAGCCATTGTTCTGATTTCTAATGGCATCCCTATTCAACCGGGGAGATTTGAATTTGTCAGCTCGTGCACGATTAAATGCATATGTGAGGTTTGTGTTTTTAGAAATTCCAGAAATTGTCGACGGATTTGTCGATTCGGTATTGAAGACATCGTTCACGAAATTTTGGCACTGAAAAACACAAAGGGAGCAATCCAACAAAGCTAAAAAAAAAAGTTACGTATCGGATGTAATCGAATGAAAAATCCTAACGAATGGATTCCCTTCTTAGAAAAAACTTCCAACGAATATCAAATAATAATAAAAAGCTTGACGTCACATCTCATTAAAAGTCATCAATCATCGGAAAAAACTCTGGAGCAGGTTTCCATTTTCAAAAAAAAAAAAAAAAAAAAAAAAAAACACGGAGGGTTTTTTTTTTCGCTCTATACCTTTTGAAAATTAATCAAACATAGGATTGATCCGTTTGCATAATATTTCCTTGTCAATTGGAATGATGATCATATTTAAAGTAATAATGATGACTGTCGCGCGCATTCTGTGAAAAATTTTTAAACTGTCAAATTTTTTTTTCTTTATAAATTCACGTAGCCAGGGGTGAGCTGTTTCCACTGCAATAATTTTGCAATTTATTTCGCTGACGTAAATGTCATTCAACTGGAGCGATCAAATTTAACCTAAGTAGGTCACCGGGTCATTTTTAACAGAACACTTTAACCGCAGATATGTGGCTAAGGTATAAATTTATAGTTTTTATGTTTATTTTTGTTATAATTATTAGACCTGAAAGTTCGTTTTTATTACCATTTTGTCGACTTGACGTTTGTCGAGTTTAAACTGGAGCTTGTCAAGTTCCAACCTGGCGTTGACAAGTGTGACTGTGCCAACTTGGCACAGTCGGTGGCACGGATTAAACTTAACAATGATTCCCTAGCACTTTTCCTAATCCATTTTTCCTAAAAAAAAATTCCTAATTCATTTTTTCTAAAAAACAAATTCCTAATCCATTTATCCAAAAAAAGTAAATTCCTAATCCATTTTTCCTAAAAAAAATAAATTCCTAATTCATTTTTTCTAAATAAATAAATTCCTAATCCAATTTTCCTAAAAAAATAAATCCCTAATCTACTTCTCCTAAAAAAATAAATTCCTAATCCATTTATCCTAAAAAGAAATAAATTCCTAATTCATTTTTTTTAAAAATTAACTCCTAATCCATTTTTCCTAAAAAAACAAATTCCCAATCCATTTTTCCTAAAAAAATAAAGTCCTAATTCATTTTTCCTAAAAAACAAATTCCTAATCCATTTTTCATAAATAAATAAATTCTTAATTTTTCATTTTTCCTAAAATATTAATTCCTAATTCATTTTTCCTAAAAAAATGAATTCCTAATTTTTCGTTTTTTCTAAAAAAATTAATTTCTAATCCAATTTTCCTAAAAAAATTAATTCCTAATCCATTTTTCCTAAAAATTTTGGTTCCTAATTGTTTTTTTTCCACGATTTCAATTTTCCTAAAATTTTTTGATTCCTAAAATAAAATTTCCTAAAATAAATATTTTTCCTACTTTTTTGAATCCCTAAAATTTTTGTAACAATTTACTAGGCCTATGTAAAGCTGCTAATTTCGGTTTTTCGAGAGGTTTGTAAGAAGTTGTTTATTTATTGTCATTCTCAAAATGCTGGTAAATGTAAGAAAAATATATTAAAATTGTTGTTTATAAGGAAAATATTCATTTTAGGAAATTTCATTTTAGGAATCAAAAAATCTTCGGAAAATTGAAAATTAGGGAATAAAATGGTTAGGAAAAAAATTTTAGGAACCAAAATTTTTAGGAAAAATGGATTAGGAATTTATTTATTTTTTTTAAAATAGCGGATTAGGAAAAATGATCGGGAACGCTTGACAATAAATGCTGGCCGGTATTTTTTCCTAGGTTTAGACCTGCCAATGTTCAGTTTGAACCTGACGTCGTAAAGTTTGACATTGACTAACTTGGAAGTCAACAAATTAGCAATACAAATATCTGCTCAGTGATTTCCAAAAGACAAGTCGCTGTCTTATCATAACGTAAGTCAAAATATATTTATATAATTTTTTCCAAAAAAAGTTTTATTCCGGAAATATTTGCCCTTTTCGAAAGATCAAACTACCGACCTCCCATAATTCTTCCCACAGCAACCAAAAATAACTTACAGATAATCAACAAAAATTTACTTCATTCGGCCGAGCCTTTAAATATTACGAAAATATTTTTTAAAAACTTACCACACTTCTGTTTTGCGGTTCTGAAGAGCTCTTGCCTGCAAAAGACAACATAAAATAAATTAATCGATAATCCAGTAGATAATTTTAAAAAGTTACAAGGCGAAAGGGAAAATAAGTGGGTAAAAAATTGGTAAGTATTTATTAGAAATATGTTCCAAGATGCCTCACACCCTTAAAGACCTCGAAAACCAGTTTCATCGATAATATTGGAATTTAGGAAATTCCTCCTAAGGATAATTGTCTTCCTGACTCAAGAAAATTGGTTTAGAGAATCGAAAATTTACTTCCGATAGTATAGGCGTCGCAAAATTAACTCCCCATCCGCAAAATGTTTTCGCGATAAAAAAAAGTCAACAATACTCCTTTCTCTCTCTCTCTCTCCCTCCCTCTCCCTTCCTTATTTCATACAAGATTTTCGAAGCTCGTTTCAGAATTTTTATTATTTTTTCATATTTGGTTTACATAAAAGTTTCAGCAAAAAGGTCTTAAAAAACTTTTTTCAAGTTACAAGTTTTTTTTTTTTCTTCACTGATTCGAATTAAAAACTTTGAGAAAGAAATACTCAAAAAACATTCGCGAAAATCTTCACAAAGTTTTTGCGGTTTTTTTCCCCCCTTTAAATTCTACCCACTCGATTGTTATTTTTTCACCACACGGAAGATCGGAAAAAATTAATTAATCGATCGATCGAACCACCTAACTAAATAAATCGTCCAAAAAACAAGATTAATTAACTCGATTTTTAGGTTAAAGTATGTGCAATTCGTTGCCAAACTTAAAAGCATCTGCTATCTTACACGTTAACCTTTTTTTTTTACCATTTCCCATGAGAAAAAAAAAGTCAAGAGTGGAAGCCCTTTTTTTTTTCTTCTTTTTTAAACTCAATTTAATAATGTATTATTTAAACGGCAAACGGTCTGCTAAACGTGAAAAGCTCTTTTCACGGGAGCTTTATCCTTTTCTATACGATATCGGAAAATTCTAAACTAGATGTGTTCATAAAATCGAAAAGAAAGCGGGTCTGAGATTTTAGAGATTATTGGGAGTATAAAACCATTGTTAGGATGAACATTCAAAACTTTTAACATCAAGAAAATGAAGGAAAACCCTGAGAAAAAAAAAATCACGGCAAAATATTTTAAATTTTAAATTATGAAAAAACAAGCATTTCGTGAGGTAGAATAAACAAGGGACAAAAACGAGTTTTCTGGTACAAGCATAAAAGCGTTGATGATTTTTTTTTAAAAGATATTTTCAAACTGTGACTTAAAAAAACGTAGAATGTCCCCTTTTCTTTTTTAATTTCTTAGGGCGATTAATGGGCTTGAAAACCAGCTCCTGTTCGCTTTCTGTTGCTCCCAAGAGTCAATTAAATACTGATTTACTCCCTGTCGTTTTCTTTTTTGCTCTTGTTTGCTTCCTTCATTTTCATTTGCTCGGCTATTTTTTTAACTCCAGTCTCTCCTACTCCTACTCTCTCTCCTGGCACTGATCACGTAAATTTGAGAGGCTGAAGAGTTGCAAAGCACTGGAAACATTCCAGACCGTCCAAAAATATCAAATCCAGAATGTCTAAGTCATTAGAATCGGATCCGGACTGCGAAAATTGCAAAACGACTATCTGTAAAATTGCTAGTTGCGAATCTGTTAAATTCCAGGAACTGTCGACTCACTAAAAAGGAAGGAAAGAAAGAAAGTAAGTGATGAACCGGGGAAAAAAAGGTCGCTTTCTATAAAGGTCAAACTCTATTCTGAGTTTTGAAAAGTAAAAAGTAAAAAAATATCTTCTATTTTTTTTTTTATCTACGATCTGAACTCAAGTATTCATTTTAAACTTCTCCTTTGTAAATAAAAAGGCAGATAACCCTAAGGCCCCATTCCCGAATAACATACTTCGAAATTCCAGGAAAAAGTCATCCTTGCTCGCTAATTTTTCATTATCTTCTGCAAAAAAAAAAACGGTTTAATTATTTAAAAAGAAGATTTGGCGAAATCGTGAAACAGAATAATCCCTACAGGGAGGAAAAAGAAAGGACGAAGGAAAATCTTCATTCAGAAAGACATTTTCCGTATCATATCACAGAAAATCTTATTTTTTGCAAGCAATTTTCTCTTGATTTTGAATTCATGATATAAAACCTTACAAAAAAAAAATATATTAAATAAAAAAAAGACTTCTCAGAGGGTTACGTACGATTTCCTCATATTTAAAATTTTACGTTATTTGCCTTTTGAATATAATATAACGCTTGATATGGTACCAAGGGTACTGGCATGTAGCTTTTATTTTTTTTTATCCTAAGAGCTATTCTCTTTTTATTCTCTCAAAAAAGTTTCCAAGCGAAAGGGAATATTCAAGCACTGCTTCTAGTTTAAATCATCGTTTTCGCCCTTTAGTGATGATCTTCTTTAAAATAATCTTCCGAAAAGTTTATTGTAGTAACTTTCATTTCATTTACAAATCAGAGAGAGAGAGAAAAAAAAATTATTGGTTAGCTTTTTTTTTATTGCGGGGGAAAAAATCTTTCAAGATTTTCCACATTTTTTTCCCCAAATTGTTTTAAAATTCATTTCATGTTCGTATTTAATTACGTTTTGTAAGTCACGAACCAACTTCATTAAATGAAGAACGCTACATTATTGTAGATGTTTTTTTAGTCCGGTCCAGTCTCTATATTACATGATATTAAATCAAAATAAAAAATTTTAAATTTTACCGATGTAACAAAAAAAAAGATTGGAAAGATTTTGATAAGAAAAGGCAGGGAATAATTTGCAAGTTGCCACAAGCTTGCTTTTCGTCAAGAATTTAAATAATTATTTTTTTTATTAACATGTTGTACCAACTTGTTGGACCAACATTCCACACTAATTTTGGGGTAGGAATAAATTCTGTCTATTCGTTCATTTGTCAAACATGTTGGTACAACAAGTTGGTGCAACATGTTGGTTCAACTTTTTGTACCAACATGTTGGTCCAACATTCCATACTAAATTTGCACCCTTATTTATTTACTTATTTTTTTTCTTTTATTTTGGTGCAAATTCACTATGGAATGTTGGACCAAGATGTTGGCACCACATGTTGGACAAAAATGTTGTACCAACTTATTGGACAAACGAACGAATCGACTATTACAGAATTTATTCTAAATTAAATTTTAAAACTAAGGGTGCAAATTCACTATGGAATGTTGGACCAACATGTTGTACCAACTTGTTAAACTAACTTGTTGGACCAAAATTCCACACTAATTTTGGCGTAGGAGTAAATTCTGCAATAGTCGATTGTCAAACATGTTGGTACAACATTTCACACCAATTTCGGCATTTAATTTTATTATTTTATTTATTTATTTATTTATTTATTTTTTTTTTTTTTGCCTGGCCGAAAGAGGACGAAACTTGTGCGCCTTGGTGACTTAGTAGGAGTTTTTCACCTAGAGATTGCAAATTCCCGACATATTCCCATTCCCGGGAATCGGGAACTCCCGTTTTCGAATAAAATATCAATCCCGGGAAAGACAATTCCCGTTTTGGTTTAACTTTTTCATTTTTCGGAAATCAAGATATTGATATTTGGATTCCCGGGAATCCCGGGAAAGCCGGGAATTTATTTAAAAGACGAAAAAAACGAAAATAACTATGATTTTCGTACTTTCAAGGGTTTAAGTTTGGAAATAAGCTGAACAATGTCGAATGGAATTTTCCCCTGTTATTTAAAGGGCAAGTTTAAAACAAAAAACAAAAAAGCAAAAAAAAAAAAAAAAACTATGGAAATATTTTTATTTTTTTATTTTTATAATTTTTTTTTTTTAACTAGGCCTATTGAAAATTTTATGTGATAAATAGTCGAAAAGTTGATAAAATTCCTATTGTTACCGTTCCCGGGAAAAAAATGTCAATCCCGCGAATCGGGAATTCTCAAAATTGAAAAAAACTCAATTACCGGGAAACTAAATTCCCGAAAAATCGGGAAAAAAAATTCCGGAAAATTTTTCGCGGAAAAAAATCCAAGATCCCGGGAATTCACGGGAGGAATCTCTAATTTCACCTAAGTACTAAGTTTTATCTTTAGTCATGAAGGAGAAGAAATAGCAAAACATTTAGACAATGTCGCCCGCTCTTATTTTGCACGATACTGTAATTTTCAATTTGAATCGATCGATTTATCGTCAAAAATTATTGCTGTTATAATTGCGACAAAACTTATTATGATTATGTCGTTCCGCGAACAAACAAACAAAAAAATCATTCACGGTTTCTTCACAGAATATGTCAACTGCGTCCGTCGGCCTTTATACAACGTAAACAATGCTCACGTCCTGTTTACGTGCTTGACACCTTTCGTAAATTAATCATTTTCAGAGGATTTTTTTTTCCCCCGCCGTTTTTACTCCATAAAATTTACTACCTGAAGTACAAATTTACACTCTCTTAAAACTTTCCATTGCCTAATAAGTTATCCTCTTAAATTGTCTTCATTTCTTCTCCTTTCTTTAACCTGACAAACCCTTTCTTCCCTTTAAAAATAAAATGAAATAAAATATTGTTCTCGAAATCTCCGTCTTAACGTTTTGCTACGTCAAAAAATGCCCCGATATCGGAGTGGGAAACATGAATACTAAGATAAAAGAAGGGAAAGTAAATATCCAATATCCGGTAGACGATAATTTTTCCGTGAAAAGGAGATGAAAAGGGAAAAGATGTAAGACGAGTTCCTATTACGCTGAATGCCAGCTGTTACTCGGGAATATGCAAATCAAGAAGCATCTCGCCGAATTATCAATAAGGCAAAACCGTCGAAATGTAATCCGGATTTCGGACTACATGTCTTTCCGGCATACATGGGAATACGGATAAACTTGTAAAACAAAATGACTCCGGGAATATGAAATATCTCGATCGTGTTTCAATGTGGAAACATTAATGAAGTAGAAAATATTCAACCAGACGACTCATAAATTATTGTTTATTGCACTTGGACGCCCAATACTTTCTTATCTTATCGGAGGGATGACCGAATGTCGGAAAACAAAGGGGACCGATGCCAAATCGGTTGGGAGAAGCCGACGAAAGGAAAAGCAAGATGCAAGGGTATTGACTCAAATTCTTTAATTTTTGAATAGAATTTTTTGAGAAGGAGTATTTCGAATCGATAGGGTAAAATACTTAGCAGGATTGTACAAAGTCTTGAAAATCATCGGTCCCGCTCGTGACGTCATCATGGCCAAACGGAGCTTGACCTCCAGTGAAGATTACAATCCCGGGATTTTGGAATTGCCGTTGATCGATCATATTTTTTTTTTTTTTTTTTTTTTTTTTTTTTTTTTTTTATCATCAAAAAATTTTTATCAAAATTTGTTGATTCAACATTACATAGTGAATCAGCACCCTTAAGGGTGCAAATTCACTACAGAATTTTGGACCAACACTTTGGTCCAACTTGTTGTACCAACTTGTTGTTCCAATATGTTTGACAAACGAACAAATCTACTATTGCAGAATTTACTTCTAAGCCGAAATTAGTGTGGAATGTTGGTTCAACAAGTTACTTAGTACAACAAGTTCGACAAACATGTTACACGAACTTGTTGGGTTGACTAGTTGGGTTGAATAAACATGTTATCACGAACTTGTTGGGTTGACACCCAATAATGTTGGGTGAACTTCTTGCACCAGACAAGCGAACGAATCGACTATTGCAGAATTTACTCCTACGGGAAAATTAGTGTGCAATGTTGGTCCAACAAGTTGGTACAACGTGTTGGTCCAACTTGTTGCACCAACATGTTGGTCCAACATTCCATAGTGAATTTACACCCTAAGGCTGCAAATTCACTATGGAATGTAGGAAAAACATGTTGGTACAACAAGTTAGACAAACATGTTGTATCAACTTGTTGTACATGTTTGACAAACGAACGAATAAACTATTGCAGAATTTACTCCTACGGCGAAATTAGTGTTGGGCTGTTGGGCCAACATGTTGGTACAACAAGTTGGACAAACATGTTGTACCAACATATAGCAGAATTTACTCCTACGCCGAATTTAGTCTGGAATGTTTGTCCAACAAGTTGGTAAATAGCATTTTCAATCGTATCTCAAAGAGAGTAAAAGTTGAACTGGTTATCGACTGGCGGACGTAGCTTAATGGTAGAGCACTCGCCGCGATAGTGAGAGATCGGGTGTTCGAATCCCCGCGGCTGTCGTCTTTGGCCAGGTAAATTTTTACTCTCTCTTGTTTTGTGGTCTTATAACGGAAGTTAATTAAAATTCTATTAATTTAGAAAATTCAATAAAAAAAAAAAAAAAAAAAAAGATCATAAGTTCCCCCCCCCCCTTTACAAGGAAGTTGGTACAAGTTGGTACAACATATTGGTCCAACATTCCATAGTGAATTTGCACCCTAAAAAAAAAAAAGAAATCATTGGAGCATTTTTTAGTTGGTGAAGAATCGAAATTTGGCGTAGGAGCAAATTCTGCAATATTCAATTTGTTCGTCCAACATGTTTGTCAAATATGTTGGTACAACATTTCATAGTGAATATGCACCCTATCAGGGGCAAACATATCTATCCTTCAGCACTAATTAATCTGACGCCTCCGAAAACCGGTCTCCAGCTCCAAAACCGGACCAGACATAAAAAAAAAAACGGACTTAAGATTCGTGTCCTACGGAAAATTTCCGACAAGAAACTGAAAACAAAATTGTCGATTATATTTCTCTTATGGCAATTTTTGGAACTTTAAGCTTAAGTCGCCAAACATTCCTGTCTATTAAAAAATTTTGAAAAAATTCAGGTTTGCCAGTGCATCAAGGAGATGCCATTTTTGGGGGCACGCAATTTCCCAAAATAAGAGACACCATTTACATACTACTTATTAAGGGAGTATAATAGGGCAAGTGCGGAAAAGCAATTTAATTTCAATTTTACCGGTAGATGCAGCAGAATGCATCTTAGTATTTTAGGCTGCGTGATTTCTTAATTTTTTTTTTTTTTTTTTTCGTATTAAAAATTTAATAATTTCAATATAAAACAAGTTTAGGCAACTATAGGTTTGAACATAAAACTCGAAAATAATCAATAATTTGGAATAAGTTTAATTTTTGAAAAAAGTCTTAGCCGTTTTCAAGTATTTTTAAAAAATAAAAGTGTCAAAAGTAACCCCCTAAAGTAAAAAGTAGCCCCCTGTTACGGTACCTAATTTTTAGTACTATCGACTCAAATGTTTAGCAATCACAAGATCCAACTTGGCATTTAGTAACAGGAACCGAACTTTTTTTTTCCCGCGTATCGGGACTATTTTGATTTTTGGAAAATAGACTTGATGGAAACTGTTTGACGGTGCAACTGCTGGCCTGCAGGTTTTATCGGTCTGTTTTTTAAAATGCTCTTCATAAATACTGCGGAAGAATTTTTTTATGTACAAAAATAAATAACCCGAATTTAAAGCCATTCGAAATGAACATCATAAAGTACTAAATCGCAGATGTAGACTTCCATCTGACTCCCTTAAATAAGGAGGAAGAAAAACAATTCGAATGAAAAATGACTTCACTCGGAGGAACTTCTCATGTATAATATAATACTTGCTCATAGTGTAGATGCGATGAATAGGTTGTAAAAATACTATATACGTTTGGATTGTATGTCGTAAAGATAAAGTTGCAGGAGTAAAAAGATAGGGAAGGGCCTTGATGGAACAACTTGCAGATTAATACGTCATCTGTAATTGTAATGTCGATGTCGGCGGCTCGTGATTTAATGTATGATTAGAGAGTAAAGTTGGATAGATATTCGATTTTGCGATAAAATGACTTAAGACGGAACCTTTATCGGAGAGGTTAAGCAGTTTGTAATTACATCCCATTCCAACGAAGTGTCAGGTCCCGGAATCTGCGTGTTTTCCATAATAATGTTGATATGCGATGGAAGGTAAAATAATGACGGGGGAAACGATTTAAAGTTCGACGGCTGTTCAGGAGGAAGGAGGAAAAATCCTGAGATAAAATAAATTAATTAATTTAGTTATTGATTTTTCGAATGCAAGTTAACTTTTTATAAAACGTTTTTTAACTTATTTTATGTGTGTTTCCTAACACGTTAGCTAACATTTTCCTTAATTTGTTTGTCCAACTTAATCCAAGTTGGTGCATAGCTCATATTGACTTTGACTTTGCAACTTTGAAGAAAATTCAGCGAAAGTTTGGGGAAAAATACAAATTGGTATTTTCCCCCTTGACTTCTATTAAAAAATTTTGAAGAAAATGCTAATTAGCACTTTCTTCAAAATTAAACCGCACCTTAAAAAATATTTTAAATATATGATGAGTTTATTTTTTATTTTTTTTATTTTTTTCTAGAACAGGATGCCAAAGCTTTTCGTTATTATATAGCATTTAACATGATCTATTAAGCACTCCCGCATGAATGCCATGTTAATGTTTTAAAATATCCCCAAAGCTTGTAGCCTTTTTGGGCAAGATCCGTAAATGCGGAAGCAAGATAAAAAAATATGAGGTTAATCCTAATAATCCTTCAGATTCTTTTCAAAACATCCGCTACATATTTTTCCGTTGTAACGTTGGGATGGAAGAATTTTTTAAACAGTGAATTTTTTATTTTTATTTTTTTTATGTTCTCTTTTTTATTCTTTTTGAGTTTGGAATTTCAATTCCGGACAACGATTTAGAAATATTTTAATTCATACTTTTTTTTTTCTCCACTTATTGAGAATATTTACACAGTTGTTTCGCTCAGTTGCATTCTCCAGCGACTATAGCTATAACCCGATACAAATATAGGTTGAAGCTGAGTCCGAAGATGATTCATTCGAATGATAACTACTTATTACAAATTTCAAGCTTTTTTTTTTTTTTTTTCTTTGGGAGCGGTTAATAAAGCAAAACATGAATATCCGTCAAAAAAGGATGTTCAACAGAAACAATTTCACTTCCGTTTTAATTGAAGACGTTTCCAAAGAAAAGGGTTCTCCAAAGTGTCAAAATCGTGGAATTTGGTCTTACGGCTTTTGTCAAGTTCAATCGCAGATTAAATTCCGTCCATGACCATCTTTATTTGATAATTTATCAAAATATTTTGATTAATGTTCGCAAAATGAAACGATATTCTCCACTCCGATCGATAATACGTTTCCTCATTAAACCTTCTCTAAAGTCATCAAGGGTTGCCGATTGTACACGTTTCCGGAAGGACATTCCTTCGATTTTACCCGTTTTTCCGACGAAATTTTCTTCCCTAGTTCGGAGGAACTCATAAAGTAAGGAACCTACAAAAAATATCAGCCAAAAGTTACATTTGAGAAACCGAACTTTCGACTGAAAACTTTCGGTCCGATATACTCCTTTCCGACAGACCGAGCTTTGGGCCAAGAAAAAAGACCGAACTGGTCTGGAAAGCTTTGGCCTTATAAATTTAAAGTTTAGGAAAAATGGTAGGGAACCGTTCATTAAATAATCTCTCTACTAGGCAGTCGGGTGGGTCGAAAATCAAAAATTTTGGATTTTCAAGATGCTTGATAGTGCAATCGCTGTGGTTTATCTATTGCAAAAATTTTTTGCTTTTCGAAATTTTTTTTAAACGGCATCTTGAGAGTGCGCAAGAGGGCCAAAGTTTTGGAAAACTTTATAAGGAATGAAAATTCGACTTTTCGATTTTTGTGGATAAAGTACCGTTTCCTATCCGATTTTTAACGTAGATTTCGAAAATTAAGTCGGTTTGAATCTGGCTATTTCCGTTCCTGAGTTACTGTAAAAAATATGATAAAAATATTGAAATCTTAAAATTTTGACATTTATACGGCGAACTTGGCCTGTATCTCAAGAACAAAAAAAGCTAGACGCAAATCGATTTCATTTCATTCTTTGGCCCTCTTGCGCACTCTCAAGATGCCGTTTAAAAAAAATTTCGAAAAGCAAAAAATTTTTGCAATAGATAAACCACAGCGATTGCACTATCAAGCATCTTGAAAATCCAAAATTTTTGATTTTCGACCCAGTTTCATTTTTCCAAGGAAAAAAAAAAAAAAAAAAAAAAAATTATCGCCTTTTTTTTAAACCCTTGATTTTGAAAATTCGTCACAAGGTTATTTTTCCTGGAACAACATGCTTTTATTTTTATGTGCTTACGCATAAACAGATTTAATGTTTACAAAACCTCGCCTCGTAAATGTTATTCCGTTTGCAGAATGAATCTTAATAACGTATTTATCTAAGAATAGGGTAAAAGCTTCAAGGATCCTTTTTTTTTCTTATACACACCTAAAAGAGAATAAAATTCGACAAAATTGTCTTTCCCTCGCCAAGAGGCAATGATACAATATGTCATGTCCCATCCAGTCTAAGATCTTGGAGGAATAACGCCTGTGAAGAATATAAAAAATACATCGATCTGAGTGTGTGTTCGAACGCGATCATCATTTCGCAGATTTATTGTCCCCATAAGGTACAATACATTGAATTACTAACCCGGAAAACCTTCTGTTCTTTTCCTCTCCATGTCCCCTCCCCCCTGCTCCTTGGTCTCTATTTCCATTATGTGATTTTCAAGCAGTTTTGATATATTGACTTACATTTGTTTCCTTTCGTGGCAGAATAATGAACAAGAAGTCTGTGATATCAATCATATAATTTCTTCCTCTTGTCTTTTCCATTTTTTTTCCTTCTGCGCGATCCTTTTTTCCTGATTTTTTTTTTCTTTTCCCTCCGAGATTTTTTTTTTTTTTTTTTTTTTTTTTTTTTTTTAAAGAAAAAATCATTCTGTTTCGATTTAATTTATTTCACTCGTGGAAAAAAAAGAATAAAATTTATGGATGAAATGTAAAATAATTGAAATCCATTGAACTTTCTCCGAAATTCCGAAAGCTTTTTTCGGCGCTAAAAGACACAACATCTGAACTTCACGTCCGGGACATTTCACAAAGACGGCTAAACCACCAAGTATGCCGGATTTAGTTGTAGGAAAAGACTGTTTAAAAGGTCAGAAGATTTTCAAGAATGTAATCGAACGGGACAATGGTGGGAAGTTGGAAGGGAGAAAATTCGCGTTTATCAAAAAATTCCTCTGGATATTGTTTTCCCTGTTTTTGACTGCAGAAGATGTAGAAATTATTATCCGTATCTCCTCTCGGTTCTTTAATAAAGCAGAATTTTTTTTTTTTTACTTTATGTAGTAAATTTGTACTTTTCAAAAACTCGTGTAATTTTTTTTTTTTTTTTTTTTTTTTTTTTTTGAAAACTTTAGTGATCGTTTTAATCGGGGAAGCTCTCTCTACATGCTCTCTTAACGGGTATAAACGGGTTAGGAACAATCCGATAAAAGGATCCCCTTGAAACCATTATCTCGCTTCATTAAAATCTACAAAATATTGTTGAAGATAGGACTCTGAAGCGGTGTTATCCGCTGATGTATATATTCTGTTTTGTATTGCGATTTCGGCGGTTTTATTTGATATGCTCAGCTATAAATTTTCATTAGTTTAAGGATGTTATTCGAGTCATTTATCTCCGTTCATTAAAATTCTGGTTGAAAATGATGAAATATTAATAGTTCTTCTTTTCAAAAAAAAATTCACGATTCTTCACAAATTGCAGATGGAAAGAACTGTCGACTTTAAAAATGAACGCACGGTGGGCCTCAACCAACTAATTTTCAGACAAAATTGCCACCAAAAACCATTACGGGCCATCAATTTAGGGTGTTTTATTTTAAAAACATTTTTGAAATGTTGGGGGGCATGTTGAAAATCTGCTTACTTCAGGTGTAAAACCAATATAAAAAATTTTTTCAATTTTTTTTTCACCGCTTTTGGGCCCCCAAGGCCACTTCAGCTTTTTAAAATTTGGCCAATTAAGGTCTTTTAAACTCCATTTTTTTATCAACTTTAAGGGCCTACAAAATATATTGAAAAAATGTTTTCTTATGTTTTCGAGGTCGTAGAACTCGAATTTCACTATCCCGAATTTTCCCGATTAAGCCCTGTGACGTCATTAGCGTTTTTATCGAGCTTATACCTGATTTTTCCGACTGAAATTCGACTTAATCTCGATTTTGGAGCTTTGAAATTTTTTTATTTTATTGGTATCGGTATCACTCATACTTACGCAAAAATACCCGTGGAACACGAATTCCACCATCCTGATTTTTTCCAATCAGCCCCTGAGTAGGGGCATGAGTGTAAATTTAATTTTTTTGCCAAAAAACGGCAAAATCCCCTCACCAGTTCGATGTAGAGGTCATGTTCAATGAAACGTTTTAGTCACGACACTCTGATTAATAAGGATTTTTTATGTTTCGAATCAATTTCCAAAATTTTTTTATTGTCGGAAAAAATTCGAAACTTCAAAAAAATTACAGGTAAAATTTTGCGACGGTAAAAAATTGGAAACTGATTCGAAACACAAAAAATCATTATTAATCAGTGTCTTGGCTAAAACTTTTCATTGAGCATGACCTCTAATTCGGGATAGTGAAATTCGTGTTCTGCGACCTTGAAAACATAAGGAAACACTTTTTCAAAAAATTTTGCAAGCCTTTAAAATTGGGTAAAAAAAAAAAATCGAGATTAAAAAACCTTGAATGCCCGATTTTTAAAAAGCTGAAGTGGCCTTGGGGGGCCATTAAGCAGTGAAAAAAATTTGAAAAAATTTTTTTAGTGGTTTTACACCTGAAGGAAGCAGATTTTCAACATGTCCCCCAACATTTCAAAATTTTTTTAAAAATGAAACACCCTAATATACATGGAAAAGAATCGATCAAACATTGGAAAATTAAGTGTTTTTCCCCTTTCGTCATCATAAAAGAAATTAAGAAAATCATTTCTAAGAAATTACATTGTGCTGTTGAAAACTGGCTTGAGTTTTTTCTCGCCTCTTTTCTTTTGTACACCTTAAACATCTTAGAGAATTTAACTTATTTCATACCTTTTAATGCGAAGGAAATCCGCTCTTACCGCTTATTCATTTGAAATTTAAATGTAATACAGATTATGGCCTCCTGTGGGAAAGTCAAGAACAAAGGAAAGACAAGAATGTTAGCTTTTAAATGAATTATTGAACGAATTATAAGCGGATAAGTACATTTAGGAAAGACGGGCCATTTCAAGGGGACTACCCTTTTTTTCTCTCCTTGCTACTTTTTCTCCGGAGAAAGTGGAAATTTTCCAATAAAAAAAAAAACCCGCCTCCTTGTTTTTCATAAAATTCATAAAATCATCAGTTTGGTTCCCTCGCTTTAATGTTAAGACTTGATGATAACATTCAAAAGCATCAATTAGAATTTCTCTCGAAAAGGAAACTTTGTTGATGATATTCAAAAAAAGTAAATAACGAAATATTTTAAACCGATTGAAAGCCATGGAAGCTCTTTCGTAGAAGAAAAAAAAAATAAAATAAAAAAGAATTCCCGAACTTTTTCGACACGGAAAAGTTTTCAAAAAATAAAATTTATTGAAGATCCGACTCAAGACGTAAGAAATACTTTATTTTAATACAGAAAATAGTCCGTCATTTTTCACTATTACATAAATGTGCCTTTCTTCGAAAAGAAAAGTTATACGTTTTATTTTGGAAAAAAAAAAAATCGTAGAGAATCTTTAAGGAAACACCTGTTTTACGGCTGACCCATTTATCAACCCATCGAATGTTTTTTTTTTTCCTCCGATATAGCCGTTGTTAATCATGTGTGACCTTTTTTTTAACCGGAAGAAATCTTGTATGGAAATGGTAAATTTTTTCCTCCCCCTCGAGTAAGAAGGGAATTTTCGTTTTAAAAAAAAATATATATATATATATCTTTCAAATTGGGAATATTATTCCGTTATAGGGCTTCGCGGTAACCTAAGAAGTATTTCTAGCAGAAGAAATTCATTTTTCTGATTGGTTACAAGGGTAGGTCGAAAATCAAAAATTTTGGATTTTCAAAATGCCTGATGGCGCAATCGCTGTGGTTTATCTATTGCAAAAATTTTTCCTTTTCGAAATTTTTTTAAAACGGCGTCTTGAGGGTGCGCAAGAGAGCCAAAGTTTTGGATCTTTTTATAAGGGATGAAAATTTGACTTTTAGATTTTTGTGAATAAAGTACCGTTACCTAACTGATTTTTAATGTAGATTTTGAAAATTAAGTCGGTTTGCGTCTAGCTATTTCCATTCCTGAGTTATTGTAAAAAATATGATAAAAATATTGAAATTTTAAAGTGGCTTGCATTTAACTGGTCAGTATTTTTTTTAAATTTTTCACCGGTATTTTATTTAATTTTTGGTCAGTATTTTTTTCAATTATTGGTCAGTATTTAAAATGATTGAGCAGTAAATGAATACTTTTCGGACTGTAAATGAACAATTTTCGGGCAGTAAATTAATATTATTCGGCCAGTAAAAACATGAATTTATGAAATGTAAAAAAATGTATGTAAAAGTATTAAGAATGGTAATACTTACATTTATCCACTAATCCAGAAGCAAAGCCCGTGCAGCTAATTTAGACCTCCCCCCTTTCATTTTTGCCCAATCGGGATCATTTTCGCTGCTATTATTGCGAAATATATACTAAACTGGGAAATATTTGTATTTTATTTCCCAGTTAAGAAATGTATCCTTGACATTTGCTTTTCTCGATAATAACTTCCTGAAATATTTACTAAACTCAGAAATATTTCTATTTTATTTTCCAGTTCGAACGTTTACTCACGAAATTGCTTTTTTTGGTAATATTTTTTCTGATTTTTCGTATTTGGAAAATAATTTCTATAATATTTTTGGACTCGGTGGTAAATTTTCATACGAGGGGCTAGCCAAAATTTTTTTTAAAAAGTTGATCTTTATTTTATTTTTGTTACTGACCAAAATATTAATTTTAGGTAATATTTGGAATAAAGTACCTACCATTCAACTTTTTTACTGTTTAATTAATTTTTTTACCGACCATTTAATTAATTTACTGATCAAGTTGTTACTGGCCACCAAAATACTGACCATTTATTTTCTCTACCGACCAATTAATTTTAATACTGACCAAATAATTTGTAGCGTTTTAAAGTTTAGACATTTTTGTGGCGAACTAGCCTGTATCTCAAGAACAGAAAAAGCTAGACGCAAACAGGCTTCCTTTTCGAAATCCACGTTGAAAATCCGATAGAAAACGGTACTTTTTTCAAAAAAATCCAAAAGTCCAATTTTCATCCCTTAAGGGATTTTCCAAAACTTTGGCCCTCTTGCGCCCCACCAAGACGCCGTTTAAAAAAATTTCGAAAAGGAAAAAATTTTTGTAAATGATAACCGGAATTTCAAAATGCCATCAGGCATTTCAAAATTCAAAAATTTTCAAAATTCCAAAATTTTTTATTGTCGACCCCCCCTTCCTATTGGTTACCTACTTATTTTTAAGTCCTCTAGCGGAATAGTTTTGCATTTGCCTCTCTCATTACCCGTTTTTCTGCCATAATTTTGGAGCGTGAGCAGCGGCTACCTTTTCGTACGGAACAGAAAAAATACGGGGAAAAAAAAAGGGAACGTATGAATTTTAATAAGGGGAACAAGAGTGGCTTAAATTTATGCTGGCGGTGAAAGTCGGTGAAGTTTCTTATGATTAATCGTTAATTCTCAGCAACTTTGTATAGACGTATGTGCTCTGAATTTTTTTTTTCCTCGGGAGAAAGGAGGATTAATTTCAGCTTTAAAAAAATCTTGAGGAAAAAATTTCATGTTTATTAAGTGCTTTTGAAATATTTATGTAAAGCTGAAAAGTTGTATATTTTTTTTATTTTTTAAATGTGATTTTTTTCCAAGACAACCAAATCGAATTTTTTTTTCTTCTAAATAATAAAGATTCCAGAATGAGGTAAAATGGAATTTCTTTTTTGCTTCATAATAAAAAAAAATACAAGAAAATCTCGAAAATGAGAGATTAAATAATAATTTTTTTCAAAGGCACGGATATATATATAAGGTATTTTCCCGCAAACGTGTTTCTTTATAAAATAAGATTACGTTTAAAATAGAAGTTAAAAAAGAAAGAAAGAAAGAACGTACCAGATATCAAACTCATTGCCTAACTGGTCTTTTGAATAAGAATATTAGCGTTACTTGATTCTGGGGAAAAAAAGAAATGCCTACAAAGGAAAAGAAATTGCTTTTCTCGGTCATTCCAGATTTTTGTATTAAAAGCCTTTTGACCTCGAAACATTTCGGAAATTAATCATTTCCGTTCTCTGAAATTGTTATTTGCTTTTTTTTTCCTTTTCTTTGGTACAACTTATTTTTTTAAAACTTTGAACACTTTTTATCTCTTCTGCCCGTCATCCTTTACTTAATTTTGTTGCAAGTTTTAAGTTTCTGAAAGAGAACGAATAAAGCAAAAAACATTTACGTACTGGGCGGGCATATGGGCCACGCATTGCCTTCAATTCCAATTATCGTTGAAATCGATTAAAAACCACTTTCTGTCAGACCTACTTTTTTTTTATTTTTTATTTTAATTCAAGTTTAAAAGTAAAATGAAATTTTGCCTTTTGTAGTAGTTGCAAAAACCCCAAAACTATTGAATAACCATCGGTATTAAATGACCCGAGCAGTTAAAGGAACTCGTTTTTCGAATGGGAAATTGGAGAAAATCCTATCGAAATTGTTATTTCAAGAGTCCTCCTCGAGGAACCGAGGAAAATATTTGATTTTGTTAAATCGAAAGCGTAAAACTTAATTTTTATGTTCATATAAAATTGAGAGGGGGGGAAAAAAAAACTTTTCGGATCGATTTTTCCGAAGGGGGGATTGAGCACTCCAGAAAAAAGTTGTTGCCCAAAAAAAAAAAGTTGCTGCCCCCCTCAAAAAAAAAAAAAAAAAATATGTACCGTTTTCATGTTCTCGGCTTGTCTGACAGATAAACCATTTACGAGAATTTATTTACTTGCCTTCTTCATCATCATCCCTTTCTCTATTCTCCGCAGTATAAATTGTTTCTTTAGTGGAGACCAATGCGGGTCATGTGCTTCTTTTCGTCTAAAAGTGCCTGTTTTTAAAAATATTAAATTTTTTTTTTTTAATAAACTGAAATTTATATCATCATTTAGGATATTTGAAAAAGGATACGATGAACCCCCCCTCGAATCCACTCAAAACTGCTTAATTTCATTTCAGAGAATCAATTTGGAGATCATGCCGAAGTATAAGGATTATAGCCTTGCAAAGCGAAAGCGTCAATGATGGTTTCCGCCGCGTCTCCATTTGTAATCCATATGTAAATATGCCGCGGATTGTGAGAGAGAGTATTTATTCATTTTCGAGCAGTAATCTTGTCGGTCATCGGAATGAAAATAAAGCAGATTTTCGTATGTGTGGATAACCCAATGCCTACTCGTTTGCTGAAGCTTAAAATGATTTATTTTTTTATAATCATATTGATCAATAATATTTTTTAAAACCCTCTAAGCCAATTATTTTTTATTTTTAATAACCGTATCCCCGTGTTCCCAAAATTATTTGTGAACGATTAGATTCGCCACCTTAGGAAATCCAGAAAACAAGAAGCCCTGGGAATTTTATCAAAGCCCATAAGGGTAAGGGAACTTGGCAGTGGCTTTTCGGCGGCTGCACAAGTGGCCGTGTAAGTTGCACAATTACTGCAACTACTGGTTAGGGTGTGTCATTTTAAAAAATTTTTTGAAATGTTGGGAGGCGTGTTGAAAATTGGCTTCTTTCAGGTGTACAGTACAACCACTAAAAAAAATTTTTTGAATTTATTTTAACCGCTTAGTGGCCCCCCAAGGCCACTTTAGCTTTTTAGAAGTTGGGCAATCATGGCCTTTTAAACTCCCATTTTTTTTATTCACTTTAAAGGGCCTGCAAAATATCTTGAAAAAATGTTTTCTTATGTTTTCGAGGTCGTTGAACACGAATTTCGCTATCCCGAATTTTTACGATTAACCCCTGTGACGTCATTAGCATTTTTATCGAGCTTATACCTGATTTTTTCGTCTGAAATTCTGCGCAATCTCGATTTCGGAGTCCTAAAAATATTTTTATTTTATTGGTATCACTTACACTTATGCAAAAATACCCGTAGAACAAGAATTTCCCCATTCCGATTTTCTCCGATCAACTTTTGAGCAGGGGTGTAAGTGCAAATTTGGTTTTTTGGGGCAAAAATAGATTTTTTTTGACGTCCGAAACTGCTGATTTAAAAATCTGAAAAAATTCCAGGTTATTGTTGACCCTAAGACACAACTTTTCGCATAGTGCCATGTCTGAATTCGAAAATTTCGAAATTTCGATACACCCTATTGTAAATCATGAATAAAGTCATAGAATGTCCACCTTACCTATGAAATACAAGGAACATTATTGGCTTTTTTTTTCTTCCAGTCGCTTTAATCCGTAAAAAAGAAAAAAAAAACTCATAACCCTAAAGGATTAAAAAAGTTTTTCAACAATTTACCATGCTAATACAAGTCTCCTGCTGTTTCTAAAACTTAATCTACAGGTGGATAATATTATTTCGTCGCTGTTGTATTAGGAAAATAATGAATGCACGGTATAAATAATAAGGGGGGAAAAAAAAATTTCCATCTACTTAATGTTAGTGGATGAAACTTGTAAGCTTGTATTTATTTTATATGCACTTTACGTTATACCCAAGATAAGCACATTTATCCGATCAAGAGAATTAGAAGAATAACCTTAAGAGATCGGAAATAAAGTTTCATAAAACCGCATTATATAAGCTCACTCAATAGATCTTTACCGCGGCTTAACAATTCAATTTAATGTGGTAAAATGATCGATCGCTTTATCAATTCACTTTTTTTCCTTTCATATAATATTTTTATCCTCCTACAGAACGAAATGCGAACCCACTCGATTTTTTTTTTTTTTTTAACTATTATTCCTTTCTCATCTTTATATGTGAAGAACACTTGATGAAAAAAAAAATTGCGACGAGAACGAAATTAATAACTCGACTCATTAATTAAAGTAATTAGATTTTTATCGTCGTAGAATTAATTTCAGCGATAACTTATTCAGTTAAAAAAAAAATAATTGAAATGGACAATAATTTTTAAAAGTGAAAAAAGAGCATAATTTGAAATTTCGGTTTACTGCGATTAAGAAAGGCATGAGGAAAAGAGAGAGAAAGAAAGAAAAAGAAAATGGATTGACAGGATAAATAAAAATTAGATGGGGAAAAATTTCACGCTTCCGAAATCCTTTGACAGAAGATCCCCAACCTCGTGAAATGTAATCTTCCAAAGTGACTTCCTAGCGATAATGGTCCCCAACTCCTACGCCATATAATGTATATAATACAAAAATACGAAGGGAAAGATCCTCCAAAACAAAATTTTTAGAAAATTAGGTAGCTAAAGGATAAACTGTAAATCATGATTTTTATCCTTTTATCCTCAGCTGGAAAAAAGAAAGGAGCATTCTCCTCCGGTTTTTAAGCCTAACAGCTTTCAGCAAGCGTAAAATTCATTTGTAATCCGTTTGTTTTTAAGCGAGCATTGTATTTTATTTTATTCGTTTTAATTAATTAATTAATTAATTAATTATTTGATGCTAAAAATGCTTTTAATCCGAAAAAATAAAAAGAACTCACTCTGTTAAAAAAAAAAAAAATCCACTTCCGAAATAGACGAACTGACTTATTAATTCAATAAGAGGGGGAAGTTTTTTTTTTTTTTAACAACTGAATTTATATTTTGACTTGTGTGAAATATTACAGTCATTAAAATGACCTAAACTAAAAGATATTTCAACCGAAAAGGACCATATTTTTTTATCGAGCCTCCTATTAATCTAAAACATTTCCAATTGGGCTAATCTTCAATTCTAGAGAAAAAAAAAAAGAAAATGATTTAGCCGAGCATTTTGTCATAAGGAATTTTATTAAATCGTTTTTAATATCCGCTTTATGTGGGAGTATGAAAAAAAAATGCACGGCTAATATTTTTTTTTCTCCATTTTTATAAACATCTGGCAAAAAAAAAAAAAAAAAAAAAAAAAAAAAAAAAAAAAAAAAAAAAAAAAGTCATGCTTGGATTATCTCATACGCAATATATCAGGAATGGTGAATGGGTTGACAAAAATTGAAGCATGGTATAAGAATGGTTTTATTATGGATATGAAAAGTCAAGGGGTTGCGGATGAGAGCTTGAAAATCGTTCGCCTTTTTTTTTTTTTTTTTTTTTTATGGAGGTTTCATACATTCGAGAATTTCTATTTTTATTTTCCCTTTCTGATCTTAGCTCAAGAAAATGGAATGTGTAATTTTGTAAATGCGAGGTAAATCAGAACTAACGTGAGCTGAATTGCTGTGTAACAAAAAATACTGAGACCAAATTTTTCTGGATCAAAATTTAAGTCTCTCTTATTAGATAAGAAAAAATCAATTAGGAAATTGAAATTGAATACGAAAAAAAAAAAATGAAGAAATCACGCAGCCTAAAATATTAAGATGCATTCTGTTGCATCCACCGGTCAAATTGAAATTAAATTGCTTTTCGCACTTGCCCTATATAGTCCCTTAAACAACCATCTTAATTTCACTCAAAATTAAACTATTAGAAGCCAAAAAAAAAAAAAAAAAAAAAAAAAACTGCGATAACGGAGTCCCGTTCCGCTTTTTACACACATTTCAATGGCGATGTCCTACGGGTGCTAAATCCACAACGAATCGACAACGTTTCCAAGGTTTTGATTACGTTTTCACTAAGTTCACTAATTTTGTTAAATAAACAGCGATAGTCATTAATAGAACTTTTAAAAAGGTACAAATCGTTTAACATTTTCCATTTACAAAAGCCAATAATTTGTCATATCCTCTTCAATTATTAAAGAGTGTAAAAAGTGTAAAAAGTTACCCTAACGGTAAAAAATTATCTGATAATATGTTAAAAACGGTCCAATAATTTTGTATGTTAACTATATCCTGGTAAATTTGACATGTTGATCTGTTAATTTGACAGAAAATAAATGTTAAAAACCACAGAATTATGTTAAACAAATATGTGGACCGTTTTAAAAAGGAAAAAAATGTCAATTTTAGACATAATTTTTTACAGCGATGGACGAATGTACGAACGAAAGTAAGTGTAAGAATTAAATGAAGTAAATGGAAGAACGTCAATCTACGATACACTATTAGAGAAGAAAACGAGCTTTTTAGTGAAGTTGAAAAAACGAAAAAAGCCCCTTTAGAAAAAAAGGCTGAACTTTGGGAGAAAACAATGAACTGAATTTCTTATCATTATCAAAATCGTCCTTTCCCACTCCAGTGGGGTAGAAGAGAAAAGAAAACACGCTGTAAATTCCATTTGTATTTTCACTCCTGGATACTGTCCACAAAACTACCCCAACATTTTGAAAAGCATAAGAAGTTAAATGATTTGATAGAGGAATGCTTGAACATTGCGAAAAATAGAAAAAAAAAAAATGTTGGAGGAACCTACCAAACCGGGGAATTATTTATTTCTTATAAATCCGACAAACGAAACTCAAGGTTAGGAAAATCGTGTTCGGACTTTTTACAAATATCTTAAACCGAAAGACTCACGTTCCCGATGATGTGCATAAGGGAGTTAAAAAAAAGAATAAAGTTAAAAAAAAAAAAACATTAAATGGTTTTCCAATGAGCACCATTTCCCGGATTTTGAAAGTTTATCACGTCTGGTTGTTTTGCCGAGTTTCACATTGTGCTTTCAAAGCTTTAACTTGTTTTTAACTCTATCACAACTTTCCCCGAAGAAAAGGGAAAGGAAAGAGAGGAAACTCTTGTTCTTTCGCAACATTTTTCCCATGATTATCGGGAGAATATGCTCCCTGATTACCTCGACTCGCGAAGGGACTCGAAATGATAAATCCTGTAAAGGATTTTCCAGTATCGGGGAATTATTGTCAGCAGAAGATATAAATTAATGAAGTTGAAAACCGATTTAGTATATTTATCATGTAAGAATAGGGAGACGGGGGGATGAGGGGGGGCAGGGGGCAGGGGGCCTGTTCCCCAGTAAACTGCTCCAAACATTTTAAATAGTTAATGAGACGCTCTCAAATTTTATGCGGAGTAAATTATTACTCTCCCGGCAAAGTTGAAAGAACAAAGTCCTAGTTAATAATCTTCACAAAAAGGATGTCTTGGATTAATTTAGACACCTTCATCCTTGATTAACATTACGATTAATTTTAATGTTGTTTATTCAATCTCTCGATTATTATGTCAACTTTACTAAAAATCTTTTCCTTCGTTTCTTTATTATTATTTTTTTTTTCCTTTTCATAATTTTTATTTTTTAAACCTTGACAAAAAAGGAAATATTAAATTCCTTTTAGGAACTTTTCAGCACAAAAGTTTAATTTTTTTTTTTGAATTGTAAATAAAAACTTTCTCCTGTCTTTTTTTTTTTTTTTTGCTTTATCGACCGCAGGGAGAATAAAGCATTGCATTTAGCACAAATTTCAGATTTTCAGTTTTCGATATATTTACACGTTTTGAGGTCCCCTGATGCCGAAAAAAGCAAAATTTGAATGGTGGCCGTGTGTGTGTATGACCGTATGACCGTATGACCGGATGTGACAAAAAAGAGGGATGTCCGTCGAAAAGCAGAAAAACGAAAGAGCGGATATCGATGATTTTTGGTGGGTAGCAACTTCTAATGAAATGTAGGTGCTGATTAGTTTTTGAGTTAAATCGATCCAGGGATTCGGAAGCAGTGAGTGAAATGTTAAATTTTCAACAATTTCAAGATCTTTTTTGACTATAAATCGCGAACGCAGCTACCAATTGAGTCCTATTTTCGTACAGCAGTAGATATTCATCCAGATACGCTACCATTGAAATTTGGTTAAATTCTGTTGAGTGGTTCAGAAACGGTGAGCAGGGCTAAAAGTATGGGTATAGGCCTAAAAACCGATATGTCGACTTTTGAAACGTCACGATATGACGTCATCGATTACGTCAACAAAGCGATTTGGATGCTGATTGGCGGGTTTTTCGTGGGAGCTAACAAAAAACTAACCGTATTTTTGAAAATATTTTCGGGGTAGAGGATTCCGAATCTGAAATAATTTTTCCGAAATTCGAATCCCTTATGCCAGTATTGCGGCTTTGGTGGACCTCTGATCAAAAATCTAACCGCATTTTGAGAATATTTTCGGGGTAGAGGATTCCGAATCTGAAATAATTTTTCCGAAATTCGAATCCCTTATGCCAGTATTGCGGCTTTGGTGGACCTCTGATCAAAAATCTAACCGAATTTTTGAGAATATTTTCGGGGTAGAGGATTCCGAATCTGAAATAATTTTTCCGAAATTCGAATCCCTTATGCCAGTATTGCGGCTTTGGTGGATCTCTGATCAAAAATCTAACCGTATTTTTGAGAATATTTTCGGGGTAGAGGATTCCGAATTTAAAATTATATTTCCAAAATTCAGATTCCGTATGCCCGTACAGTGGCTTTGGTGGACCTCTGATCAAAAATCTAACCGTTATGTATATTATTTATAATATACATTTCATAATTCGTCGATAAAGCACTTTGATCGGTTCACCGATCTCATTTTTTTTTTTTTTTTTCAGTCGGGGAGTTGTTAATTTCGTTTGTTTTGATCCGGTTTGTTAAAACGATTCCAAGTTTTTGCATGTCACTCCTGAAAAATTAACGGACGCAGTGCGGTTCGTTCTTTAAAAAAAAGAAAAAGAAAAAGAAAATTTACCGAAAGGTTTTTGCCTTAATAAAGATTGAATGGATAAACTGTCAACTCGCAATTAAGCGAAATGAAAGCGAGGAAATCGAGGATAAGATAGTACCGTACCCTTATTGGAAAACCGTATCACTTTCCACAGACCCCAAGGCTTAAAATTTACGACGCGTTTGGAAATTCTAAAGAAACTGTATATTAAGAGCCCGCCGTTTGATGTCGTAATAATGGCCCAAACAGTCTTATAATTTAATTAAGCTTTTATTTAATTTTTTTTTCAGGTGCAAATTCTACTAAATATTCCAGCAACGGATCAACAAAATTGAAGGCGTCCGTAATATATTAATTAATTGTAGGGCAGTACTTTTTCAAGTTATCAAATTCAAAATGGTTGTGAATGATAGGACGGAGATAAATGCTTTAACACCTTCGGAACAGGAAGACCTGCTTAAAGTTAAATTGAAAACTGGAGAATTATTAGTTAACGTCAAGGCGTATTTTCGGCCTGCAGGGCAGCCAGAGGGTCGGGGTGCTGCAGGTGCTGGTCAGCCTTTGACTCCAGCGCGGGACTTATACCATGACCTTGTCAGAACGGAACTTATAGATCCGGAGTTGGATCCAGAAATTGCCTTTAGAAATCGGAGCTTGACCATGAAGAAATTGATTCGTTACAAAATTAAATCAATTGTAAAATACATAGATACTGTTCTTTTATGCAGAGCGTTATCAGCTAATAAATAAATAAATAAATAAAAACGGTAGTTTTTTTTTTAAATAAGTTGGCAGTAAACCCAATATGGCACTTTTTTTTATTGGCAGTACAATTTTGGGCAGCAGAAAAATTATTTTGGCAGTATAATAAATAATTTGACATTAGAAGGCATTTTCTGAAACTTTTTTATAAAAAAGTTGCGAAAAAAGGTACTTGCACTTGCACTGCTTTCTCTAAGCAATATTTGTGCAAAACATATAACTAGACTCAGCATTAGACTTAAATATGTGAAACCAGCGCCGGCTGCTAAAACCATTTCCATGAGCGAGAAAAGGAAGAGGGACCGTACGAAAAAGTCCACCAAAGCTCTTCTCGTTGATTAAGAAAAGGTAACGTACTATTTTATTAAAAATTTATTTTAAACAAGTAAATTTAAATAAAAAAAAAAGCCTTCTTTATTATACAAAAAAAAACGTAAATAAATAAACACTTGGTGCCTAAACATTGTGAAAATAATCGCTAGTTTCTTTGCTATGCGCGGCCGAGAACGAACTATACCGAACAATACCGAGTTGTCACGAATTACAGATTCGAGTGGCCTCGTAAAAAGACTCCCTCGCGTTATCTATTTTTAATGTATTGGTCACGCGTCTTTCGAGTCTTTAAAATTTCCGACAGATCCATACAGCTCACAGTGAAGTACGTATAATAAAGAAGGTAAAGTAAAGAATGTAAAAAATTAGTTTCTTTTTTTTTTAAGATTTTTTTCGATCCTATACCGTATCACGGGGTTACTTTGTACTCGACCGGGTAAGTTTGATTTTTCTTTAAATTCTTAAAAATGGAACAAGGAAAAGCCCAAATAAGAATCGCATTTCATAAAGTGAAGATGGCATTGATGATTTCTGCGTTGCAACTAGCTGGTAGTGCACTTCCAGAAATCGGTAAAATTCTCAACCCTGTATTTTCATTTTTTGGATCTCTCCTTAACCGATTTTTCCAACGGATAATTTTAAGTAAGGTGAAAACATTATCCCCCCTTTTTTTGTGAAAGAAACCCCTGCTATTAAAATCACCGCTTCCATTCAAAACTCGAAGAATATACGTCCTTGGGGGAAGAAATAGGTTGCCCCACTTGAGTATATGGTTCAATCAAGAATTCAACGATCGGCATAACCTAAAATCCTTCACGCTCCAAATTGTCCCCCCGTATTCTGCTGTTGCATTGGGCTGGATTCCAAATTCTTTATATTGTGTGCTTTTATTTAATGCATATTTTGGTTTTGCTTCCTTATCTGATTTTTTTTTCCTTTCATCTTTGTATCTCTTCCCACCATTCTTAAATTTCCTCGGAAAAACTCTTTCGACGCCTTTTGTGGCTCCGTTGTTACTGCCTTAAATGGGTTTCTGAAAAAGTTGAAAACTGACATCATCAATTTTCATGTCTGCCCCGGTTTAAGTGAACCTTGTCAGCAATAAAAACGTTTTTGCCAATCGATACCATCCCCCCCTTTTTATTATTTTTTTTTTCACCCAAGACGAATGCCAAATGGTCATTGAGATTCGCTGCATGAGTCCCCTTATATTAAATAACGTTTCGAAAAAAAAAATGGTCCACCCTGTAAAAATTAAATCCTAGATTTTTTTTTTTTTTTATTATTTTCTTGAGACAATAAGTGCCTAGGCGCCGGAGTCATTTTTTGACTTCCGGAAAGCTACTCCTCCCATACATATTAAAATTATAAGAGCATTTTTTTTCTAATGTAATTCTTTTTTTTTTTTTTTTTTGTATGGTGATCTTTTTTTAAGGAAATCATTTGAAATGAATAATCGCCTTTTCTTCGATTTTGTAATTTTAAAGGAGAAACTTTCCCACTGGAGTAGATATAAGGTCTGATAGTAAAGGTTCAGGGAATCTTTTTTTCGGTTACTATAACAGAATAAGGGGTTGCGTTCGCCGAAATATAAAAATTCGTAAAATAAGGGCCACCCTACGGTCCACTAGCCTTTTCAGAACACTTCAACTGGTGGCACCAATGAATCAATCAAAACGCTGCAGGAGTAAAACACTATACAGGTCTTGGACCAGAATTGTTTTGGAGAACTCTGGTAGAGCGTACCCAAAAGCCTCGCTGCCCGTCTTCAGCCAGAAAAGCACCTAAGAAGGACCCTTCCAAACGCCTGGCTACTGGAGTTGCTCAGTAAGAAATGCACACGGTTACAATAATAATCCTGTATTACCTGTAACGACATGACGCACTCTAACATTTTGGTCCAGCCTGATCCACTGAACATAAAAACAACGGAGAGCAGCAACCTTCCAAGTTAAATGCGGTGAAAGCGAAATCAAAGCCACATTTCCATACTGCGTAGGTCAACAACTTCCAAAACTGCGCAGGTCATTCCGATTTCCAGAAAATTACCCATTCCGTCAAAATGACGAACTACAGCGGATAGTAAACGGCCGAAAATCTGTCATGCAAGTCGATTCATTAATTTCCCAAGAATGCGTGTCAGGAGCCTCCTAAGCCGCCGTTCCCAAACATTTTTCCCAATCCGTTTTTCCTAAAAAAATCAATTCCTAATACATTTTTTCCAAAAATTTTTTTCCTAACCATTTTTATTCCTAAAATAAAATTTCCTAAAATGAATGTTTTTCCTCATTTTTTAAATCCCTAAAATTATTGTAATAATTTACTAGGCAAACCTGTGAATTTTGGCTTTCCATTTTATTTTTGTTTTTTTAATAAACCACAGTAAAAATACAACTATAAAATTTTCATAGGGACTCAAAAAATTAGGAAAAATATTTATTTTAGGAATCAAAAAATTTCAGAAAAATTAAAAATTAGGGAAAAAAAAAAATAGTTTGAAAAAAAATTTTAGAAACAAAATTTTTTAGGAAAAATGGATTAGGAATTTTTTTTATTTTTTTTTTTTTAGGAAAAATGGGTTAGGCACTTCGTTGGCTAGACAAAACCGGCCGGTTCACCGTCCGGTTTTTAAAAAAAAAAAAGTTTTTTTAATTAATATTTTTAAACGTTAATATTGCATTAAATGGGGCGAAACTTATACCAAATTGTCTCTATTGTTAGAAGAAGTCGAATATACATGTTAAATATGTCGGTAAGCTTAAATTACGTCAATATTCGCAAAATGAACCGATTGTTTATGTTTTTTTACATCGGCCATTTTGTTTTTTATGTAAACAACATTAAACTTTGCGAATATTGACTTAATTTAAGCTTACAGACATTTTTAAAATGTATATTCGACTTCTTCTAATAATAAGGAACAATTCTGTACGTCAGAGCCAAAAGGTTCAATATGCAAAATCAAGATGGCCGTTTGTTATGGGCAAACGACGTTTAGCGGACATCTTTAATTTGCATATTGAACCTTTTGGCGCTGACGTACAGAATTTGGTATAAGTTTCGCCCCATTTAATGCAATATTAAAGTTTAAAAATATTAATTAAAAAAACTTTTTTTTTTTAAAAACCGGACGGTGAACCGGCCGGTTTTGTCTAGCCAACGAAGTGCCTTAGGAATTTATTTTTTTTTTTTTTTGAGAAAAATAGATTAGGAATTTATTTATTTATTTATTTATTTATTTTATTTTTTTTTTTTTTTTTAGAAAAAATGGATTAGGAATTGATTTTTTTTGGGAAAAATGGATTAGGAATTTATTTTTTTGGGAAAAATTGATTAATGCTGCTTCTCCATTATTGCTCAAAATTAATTTTCTAGAATTAATTTTCAAAATTTCCGGAAGTACTGTGCTTTAGTTATTCTATGAATTTTCGACCATGGATTAAGAATACAAAAAATGCAATGTAGTAAAAATGGCCGACTACATTTTTAAATCTTGGGTTAGAAATCCATAGAATAACAAAAGCACAGTACTTCCAAAATTTTGAAAATTAATTCTAGAAAATTAATTTTGAGCCATAATGGAGAAGCGGCATAGGAATTTATATTATTATTATTATTATTTTTATTATTATTTCGCTTTCGACGATCACGGGCATTTTTGTCTTCCGGTCATCTTTACTTAGGCGGGAAGTCGACCTGACCCCATTTGCCTTAGTTTAGAAATTAGCCCAGAACCCTTCTGATGATGTGTGCTGAGCCGTATAAAACAGATCTCTGGATCTCCACCTCTGAGACATTTCCTGGGATATCATCTAGATGTTTGCGATGTGCTTCGGAAATAGTGCCCAACGATCCTACAACAACTGGTACAACACATACTTTTGCGTGCCACATACGTGAAATCTCAATAGCAAGATCTTGATATTTTAGGGACTTTTCAGCTTCCTTCGCAACGACATTGTGATCCGCTGGAACAGCCACATCTATCACCCAGCACTTCTTTTCATTCTTACTCCGAACAACAATATCTGGTTTATTTGCTTTTATAGTGCGATCGGTGTGGATGGGCTGGTTAAACAAGATGGTGGTTCCTTTAGACCTCGTTCAGACGAAGCGTGTGACACGCGCGTTTTTATTGCTCTACACGCTGAGGGCCATTGGGGTATATGGGACTGTTCAGACGACACGCCGGCGTGTCGCGTTTGCTCGACACGCCGAGAGTCACACGCTGAGCCCTGCGTTTCGCGTGTGCGTGTGGCCATTGGTCTTATGGAGCTGTTCAGACGACACGCGCGTTTCATTTTTACCTGCTCATTTTAATTGCTTTTTAATCGATTACAAAATGACGTTTTTTTTTTAAATTGAGTTTTTCAATATAAATTACTCGGCATTGTAATCTTCACTTAGTGCTGATAAAAACCATATAAAATTTTCCTTAAATAACCCAAATTAAAGCTGTCTTCCAGTAAATAGAAAATGTTTTTATTTTTGCCAATTAAGATGAATTTTCCGTTCGCTGGTAGGGATGAAAAATGTAAAGGCTAATGCTGAAATCCTTTCACCCCGTTCTTACAAAAATACATGCACCCTACTCTTACATATAATGTCTTCATCTCGGTTCAAAAAATTTGGTTATAGCTTTAAATCTGCAAAAAAAAAAAATAATAAAAATCATGGTAAATTGCATATAAAATTCATTGCATTTTAAGGGATGAGGGAATGAATTCAGGTACAGCGCTAATCATATTCATTCAATGTCAATGATCTGATTATTTTCCCTCCACTGATTTTGAAGGTTGCTTTGTTTTTGTCATTTCTGCGAAACCCGATTCTGTATTTACAATTTTTTTAAATTGTTTAAAGCGACCGTTCCATTTTTGGGTATACTACAGTTGCGCCCCGCGGTCAGAATTCTTCTCATTCATGGCATAGATGCGCCCCTGTATTTATCAGGTGTAAAATTTCAAGGCATACTTGCGCCCCTTTTTTTTTTTATACCTGATTTCAATTTGATATATTACTTAATTTCTCACAAGCAAGAACTTTGCAAAGAATTAAATCATGTAAAAGCTTGTCTTACTTTCGAATGGATTTTAATTAGTTTCCTTGCATTTTCTATACGGACGGTCGTCTTTTTTTAAAAAAATGGAATTTATGCTGAGCAGCAAAGGCAAGCCTTTAATTTTATATAAAACATACCATAAATTTCGGTTTTCTAAAATTGCAGGATTGGGCTCTAGATATAGGTGTACTAGAAAGAATTGTAGTCAGTAATACCGAGTTTTCATTATAAAAAAAATTATCTATAAGGATGATATTTATGAACGAAAATTAATAAGGAAAAGTTTTATTGAATTTGCAATCCTTTTTTGAAGAAATTATTATTATTTTATAAAAGGGCGCAACTAAGCTACGTCTGGTTCGGGGCGCAACTATTCCTTCACGAAAACTGACCGCGGGGCGCAACTATCCCCTGCCCCCATTTTTATCTGAACCCTTCGTCATTTTTAGGCATTCTTCTCACACGTTATTTTTTAACCTCTATATACAAAGTTCTTTCAAAATATTAAAACTCGGAATAATACAAAAAAGATTCTGTACCTACCGAAATGATTTTTCCGCCGAATGTTAATAAGTTTGGTTGACATTTCGTCATATTTATTGCCAATTATATATATTGTGTTGCTTTTTGTAAACCGATAATAGCATATTTGGTTCATTTTTCGCCCTTTTTAGCTTTGCACATTTTTGGAAAAAAATAAATAGGTAAATAAAATTTTTATGTTTTTTCAAAATTATTTGAAAAAAGTAAAATTTTATATCAATTTGTTCAGAATTAATCAGCGGTTCTAATTATGGCAATTGCAATTAATTAAATCCACCAGGGGAAAAAAAGTCAAATTGTAAATGAATAAAAAGCAATTAAAATGGTAAATTTCTGCGTTCTTTTGTTATGGTACAAGCAATAAAAACGCGTCCAAAACGCTGTGTGTGAACACCACACGCACACGCTAAAGCAATAAAAACGCGCGTGTCACACGCTTCGTCTGAACGAGGTCTTATTGTTGTCGATGACTGCGGGTGGCTTATGTTCATACCATTTACTTGACACCTTGCACCCAAACGCTTGCCCAATATGCCAGTGTAGGTAATATGCAGATCTTAACATATTCTCGTTTTGCCAGCTCTTCGCAGCCGCTTAAAATGTGGTGGACAGTTTCATCCCGAGCTTTACATATTCTGCATTTGCCGTCAACGCCTGTCTTTAAAATGTTTTTTTCGTAATATCTCGTTCTTAGAGCTTGGTCCTGGGCAGCAGTGATCAGGGCTTCCGTTTCTCCTTTGACTATTCCTTTGGTTAGCCACTGGAAGCTAGCTGATTCATTTTTAGGAAAAATTGTAGGGAATGAACCTAAGCATGTAACTACGCCTCATAGCACCAAATCTCAAAATAAAGGACGACTCCCCCCCTTAAAAAAAACTTAAAATTAAACTTTTGGCCGGCAAAAATAAAAAGTCCTTTCATCGCATTTAAAAACATTTGGAAGATTTTTCAAGCCGGCTAAAGGCGCTGTCGCTTTAGAAAAACCTTTCCGAGAAAAATAAAAAGTAACTTTATAACTTCCAAAAGTCAAGTTAAATTTTAATTCTTGGCTGTAATTTGAATCCTTTTGTATAAAAAACAGGAGCGTCGAGGAAGGGGGGTATAGGCACGAGGGGAGAAGAAAAGGTCGGTTTTAAAACTGAAATGAAAACGCCCGAGAACTAAAAATGTTTTCGACGGAAGGCATTTTTCAACTACTCCAGCGGTAGAAAATCCATATCTCTCATAATGCGTCCTTGTCAGATGGGACGGTTTAATTTATCGTTAGTCTCTCCTGTTGTGTCAAGAGATAGGCCCCTCATTTCAATCTGCTTAAACCGAAATACTCAGTGATTGTTACATGAACCAGGGGAAATGAAACTTTCTAATCCGATGAATTAAAGCCCAAAACGGCATTTAGCATTTTTTTCTTGGGAATAAAACGGGATTTTTTTTTTTTTCTTCAAAAAGCGTCAGAATTTAAGAAGAAAAAAAAATATTTAGTGCGTCTCAGTTGCTTTTAAAATATTTTTTCTTTTCCCAGATTTAACTATCTGCATTTGACATGGACTGAGAAAAAAAAAAAAAAAAAAAAAAAAAAAGCACGAAAAAAATATTCGGGCAAAAACGATGTCCTTTTTTTTTCTTGGCAAACGCAATAGATTTTCTCGCGAAAAAAGGAAAAAGCAAGGAAGAAAAGAAAAAAAAAAGGAAGATTCCGTTGCCATTCGATCGGATCCGATATCGTAATGGCAAAGAGGCCTTAAATGAAAGAAAAAGATCGAATGAAAAGTTAGGAATTCGATTTTTTTTTCCCCCTGTGGAATTCCTTGTTCATATTGCACTCGACAATGATTCGAATCAAACTAAGTTAAATAAAACTGTCTCTTCCAATTTTCGTTTCGTAAACTGAGTGGGAATGATTGACTTTTCCGAAGTCGTTCCATTTTCGACACCTTTTAATGGGGAGAGTAAACACGATTTTTTTTTTTTTTAATGTATCTTGTAAATTAAGTCGAAGAAAGGAAAAAAGCTTTGGCGTTTTATTTTCTGATCAAACATAAAAACAGGATTCTTTTGCTTTATAATAAAACAAAAGAGTGATCATTTAAAAGAATTTTTTATTATGCGTGAAGCATTTTAATAAGTTCCAGCTAGACTTTAAAAGGGAAGAAAGTAAAAAGGAAAAAGCAAGAGATGAAAGGAGAAAAAAAAAAAAAAAAAAAAAAAAAAGGATCGTTTCGATTTCCTTATAGTTACCAGAGAGCTACAGAAGCAAAAAAGACTAGATCGACTTTATATGCGATTTCGTAACAACTTTCGCGAAAAAAAGGTATTTCAATCAAATTCTTTCATCACCTTTCATATAAGATCATTTATTATTCTATCGTTTCCCATTTTTTCCAGTTTTTTTTATTCTTTTTCTCTTTCTATGAATTTACTTCGTATAACTTGGAAAATTGTGATGGAGATTTTCCATTCAGTTAGAAATGATTAGAAATGATTTTTTTTTTTTTGGGGGGGGGGGGGTATATTTGAGTGAAAAATTGGCGCAATTTACGAAAACAAGACGTTATAGAGCTGAAAGATTCATGTCGCCAGTACCAAGTTTATTATAATGACGAACTCAAGGTTATCAAACCGCGCACCGCCACCGACCCTCATATACCCCCGATCGGGGGTGTATGAAACTGACGTTAAGCGCTATGCCTAAATTTTAATCATTTTTTAGTACAATTAACGGTACAATCTCACAGTTGATATTCAAAAAAATTTCGTTCTCGATTTTTTTCCGGGTTCACTTCCATACTTACAGAAAAAAATTGAACAGGTTTTAACCGATCCTGATTCAAATTGGGCAACAGACAACATTCAAAGTTTATACAAACTTTGATCGATTACTCTTGACAAATCCAAGGAAGCTTACCTGAAAATAAAAGAAAAATAAAAATTATTAAACGACTGTGTCTACAAAAATGATTAGAGGATTTTTCCCGGTAATGTATTCCGAGTCTTAAAGAATAAAAAAATTTCAAAGCTGTTAATTCAATTGACTATACTGACCATTTTGGGTAAGAATGTTAAGCCGAAGATTCTTATGTTGGATGGCGATTGTTCCCATAAGAAAAATTAGTGTAAAAAAGTGTACAAACTTTTAGCAAAATAAATGCAAAAAATTTATATAAAAAAATATATTGTTTTTGTATCATTTATACAAAATGGTCATGCATATTTATTTAAGCACCGAAAATTGAATATGCATAATTTTTGCATAATATACGCATATAATTTTTTAAATCATAAAGCAGGAAAACTTGCAAAAATTTTGTGCTTATTCAATTTTTTTTCCTCAGTTTTATGCACATTTATTTGTGAATAATTATAATGGGGGATGAAAAAAATATTTCCGGTAAAAAGTCAAGATCTTTATACATAATTTGACAAAAAAAAAAAAAAAAAAAAAGTCAAAATTTTTGTTGTCTGCTGTGACATTTTTATTTCTAGAAAAAATTTTTAGATTCCTTCCATTTTTTTTTTTTTTTTTTTTTTTTTTTTTTGCTGCGTACAACTGGACACATCACATTCACTTTTATATACAGTATGCTAGCTTCTCCGCGCTCGCTTTTCTTCGCGCTTTTGCAAATATTTCTGACATTTTGGTCATTAAGACATTTTTCTACAGAAAAAATAGTTCGGACGTGGAAAATGTGGATTTATTAAAGAAAATCCTCTTTAAGTGAAACATTTAACCCGAGGAATTGGTAAAGAAAATTTTCTGCACTGGGAATTTTTCAAACAAAGCTTCTAAATGTAGGCAATTTTTTAGGGAAAATTTTTGGGCTTGAGCTAACAACCAATAAAAATATCGAGCTAAAATAAAATACGATCGAGAAAATATTTTTTTTCGGACATAGCGGCTCATTTCCTTCAAGTGAAAAATTTTAATAAAAAAGAAAATGGAGCCTTTCAAAACTTTTCTCCACGGACAAACCCCAAATGCCTTTTATCTGAATCTAGCCAATTAACAGAGGCAAAAAGTATTTGCCTCGCGAAAATTAAATTTAGTTAGGTTAAGTTAGGTTAAAATATTTTTTTTCCTCCGCAAATTTTTTTCCTAAAAATAATAACATTCATTTTTTTTCTAACTTTAAATAACTTAACCTAATTTAACTGATATTTTTTTTTCTCCGCAACTTGCGGACATACCTTTCCCGTTTTATATATATACAGAGATAACGATTTTTTTCTCTTCTTTTTTATAATATTACGACTAATTAATATTGGACCGTTATGTTTTTGGATTGATTAGATCATTTTTGATTTGAAAATTATTTAAAAGGCGGAACAAAGTGTATTAAAAAAAAGGGGGAAGTTGTAGCTATTTAAAACTTTCGTTGCTGGAAAAACCCATGTTCCTTTCATTTCCGACATAGGGTCCAGCAGATTCTTTTGACCTCCTCCCCTCAGTAAGGAAATTTAACTCTAAAGTAAAAGTAATTCGGTTCAGAATTTTCCGCTTTTCAGATTTTTGCACCGGAATTTTTTTTTTTTTAATTTTTCCCGATCTCAACTTTTCCTAAGTTTAAAAAAAAGGCAAAATTTTTCTTACACACCCTGCAATTAGTGCGAACATAAAAAATTAAAAAATGGCCAGTCGTCTGGTTATATCTTTAGGTCAAGGGAAAACCAATTTTAGAGTTATGCCCTTTCTCGATGACTTCATGAATTGATCGTTTTAGTCTTGAAAAAATTTACTATTTTATCTTCCATCAACATCCATACCGCAAGCAATTTTCAGCTAAATCGGCTACAAAAAGCTTAAAAAATTATAAGCTATTAAAAAAAAAAGATCTTATTACCACATAACGCAAAAGCTTGACTCTCTGATCCCGATTTTTTTTAGCTAACTTTCCCGCTTATGCGTAATGAGATTTTAAAACGATTCTTTACTTAAAACGTCTCGCATTAATGTTTTAATCCCCTCCTTTAATTTTAATCATAACTCTTCCAGATCATGTCAGGTGACAGGGTTGCTTCTTTTTATGAAATTAAGTTAAACCTGTTATTTTGTTTTAAAAGCTCTTTATCCTTGAGACGAGAGAGGAGAAGAGAGAGAGAGAAAGAGAGAGGGACAAAAAAAAACCGGAGATATCTCCAGAAGATTTGGGTAGTGGTAACTTTGTTTTAAAGTTTTTACATGCTTCAAGTTAAAGCGGTTAAAATGTTTTCTTCACAGGAAAAAAAAAAAAGAAAAAGTTTTTTTTTTTTTTCCGAGATCATCTCGGGAATGAATAATATTTCGAGATCAACCTAATTTAATAGATTCTTGTCAGTCTAATTAAAATTTTTTTTTAGTTTGGAATCCGAACAATAATAAAAGAAAAAAAAAAAGCATTACATTAAGTTGTTTTTTTTTTTTTTTTTTTTTTGTTGTTCATTTTGGAGAACAAAAGGATTGAAACGGAAAGCTTTTTGATTCAAAACTTACAAAATAAAATAACTTGATTACAATCAAAACCTTTTTATGAATAGAACAAGTTTACACAAAGCTCGCAGATTAATAAACGATTCATTCTATTAGGCCACTTTTTTTATTTTCTTTTATTGCACCCGGTTTAAAATTTTGTTACAAATCTCAAAAGCAAAAAAAAAAAAAAAAAAAAAAAAAAAAAAAAATGAGCGCATAATTTTTATTTCCGTAATGAAAAAAAAAAAAGAAGAAAGAAATCGAATCATTTTCCTGTTGTCGGTTACATATTTTGGCCTAGCGTTTATTTATTTGATCCCCCATCTTTAAACAACAGCTACCATTAAAAAAAGTAAAAAGTTTTTATGATATGATGACTTCGTGGGTCCTGAAAAAAAAAAATCGTAAAAAAACTACGTGAGAGGGATTTTTAGTTAAAAATAAAAAGTTTCGGTTTTTAATGTTGCCTTAATGTCGTCGGGAGTTTTGCTCACTCCTCGTGGTTTTTTTCCGTCTTTAAAAAAAAGCAAAAATGGAGCTTTCCATGCTTGCAACTAATAACGTTATAAACTTAGATGACAGAAATAAAGAAAAGAAAAAAACATGAAGAGGAGAAAATTCGTTTTTTAGAAAGAAAAATATTACTTGATTCGTCGAACAAAAGGTTCTAGTTCGTTTACATAACCGGCCGGTTAGCAGGGCGGTGTACACATTTTAACGATAAAAAAATATGTTAAAATTTTTTTTTTAAATCCTATATTTTATACATGAAAACGGGGTCTAACTGCACCGAAACCGTTCCCAAAACGTTTCGTTATGTTCAGAGATAAATTTCCATGATATGCATGAACAACAGTTAATAGTTTTTATATTTGATAATATTTAATTGTTTTCGCAAAAAAAAAAAAAAAAAAAAAAAAAAAAAATGTTTATTCCCGAGAGACTAGTGCAGCGCTCTAGCGGTGAAACCGCGAACTATTTCAACAACAAAAACAAAAATGGCGTCTTATTATTTTTTTCATTTCGAAAACATTAAAAAAAGTTATCAAATTCAGGCACCATAAAACCTTTTTCATACATATTCAATAACGAATCTTTACCTTTTAAACATAACAAAACGTTTTGGCACGGTTTCGGTGCGATCCGATCTCATTTTTATGTGCAAAATACCGAATCGAAAAAAAAAAATTTAACCTTTTTTTATTGTTAACAAATTTTCACCGCCCGGCTGACCGGCCGATTATGTAAAGGAACTAGAACCTTAAATGTGGTTGTTTTCGACCAAAAAAAAAAAAAATAAATAAATAATTAAAAATAAAAATAAATAAATAAATAATAAATAAATAAATAAATAAATAATAAATAAATAATCAAATCCATATATAATAAAATAAATAAGGAACATCAAAAATTCAGGAAAATTTCACCATCTTACTCCTCCTCCAATCAGAACAGCCCTTGACTGTTAACCCCAAGGTCAAGAAAAGCTCTTGAAATAATTTAAATGTTCGTGCTATTACGAAGATTGGTCAATTTAAGGCTTCTTTTTTTTCTCCCCCTTTTAGAAACAAGACGAAAAAAAAAAAAAACAAATGTAATTAACACGTAAAGATAATTACAAAGTGGAAATAACATTTTGAAAGCGATATTTTAAAAGCTAAAAGCAACTAACTTTTACTTGGGCGAACTTGACGAAAGTTTTAGTTTCCTTTTGAATGGAAGTCTCTTAGAACTGAAAGGCGTCTTGAGTGATATTACTTCTTTGGCGAATAATGATTTTATACGATTTCGGACTCCAATTTTCTTTCTTTTTCGTTCGTTTGAGCACCTGAAACCCACGAAAAAGAAAATCCCTTTTCTCAAAGCAGAAGAACAAAACCTCCCGCGTAAAGTAGGCGGAAAATAATAATATTGGAAACAAATAAGACCGACGTCTGGAAATGTTGATTTAAATACCAAGTTAAAGGGATTTTATGTCAGATGCTTTAAAACGTAACACGTTTTCGATATTACACGGAAAATCGGACTACGTGCCCTTTCGTAGACGTGTCTCAAACATACCTGTATGAAGGTGACTCGAATATAATGGCAAGAACCAGTCCAGGAAAATTAGAATAAAGTCTCTGTTTTCGGTCTAGAGGAGTTATTCTTATGCATTTCTCGTGCACTGAACTTCGCATTATATTCCATTACCTTTGCATTAAATGCATTTTGCACTACTAATGCATTTGCATTGCCACTGCATTACTGATTGCATTACCGTTGCATTACATGTAGCATCAGTTCGATAGTTGCAATCTCGCTGCAGTACGTGCATTACTTTGCATTAGCATTGTATTTGCATCACTGCAATGCTGAATTATGTGCATTATTTCGCATTAGCACTGTATTTGCATTATTTGCATCACTGCAATGCTGCATTATGAGCATTATTCGCATCAATGCAAGGCTGCATTATTTGCATCACTGCAATGCTGAATTATGTGCATTATTTGCATCGCCGTAATGCTGAATTATGTGCATTATGTGCACTATTTGCATCATTGCAATGCTGCATTACTTTGCATTTTTGCATTTCAGGGTAACCCCTCGGTCGATATCTGGCCTATAAGAATTCAATTTGCCTATTGGTTCTCACGGTTTCACTAAGCGCCAAGACACGACTTTTGTAATTTTAAATGTGCCCAGATGAATTTCAAATAATTATATCCCGTAGGGTGTTCCAAAATATAGCAAAAAAAAAAAACGATGCTAAGTGGCAAAACATAAGGAGTCCAGAGTTTAGCTCTTAATTTCAAGCTCTAGAGCAAAAACCGTAGCAGCTACAGAAAAGCGAATTTTAGATTCTTGATCTAAGCAAAATTTCCGATGGGAGCAGACTCTTCTTCGACGGTAACAAAAAATCGACTTTTTTGTTCTTATGGGATTTTCCGACCTGTTGCGACACGATATCCCGTCATTTTTAAAAATCTAAAAAAATCAGGATATATAGCTGCACCAAAAGGAAGAAATTCCGGGGGTTACCTTTGAATTCGAAAATTAGCTTTCTTTGGAACACGCTACGCTAGCGTACCTCAACAAGGAAAATTTTAAAAAAAATTAAGCTCCTCATAAATAAGCAAGCTGAACTTTTTTACGTAAAGTTCAATTCACCATATAACCGTAGAAAGTAACTAAAGCAAAAGCGCGTCGGGAGGATACCTTCAGGCTTATATTCTTATATCGAATGTTTCCGCGAAATTTAGATCGTTCTTTGAGCGACCTTCTTTTTAATGTCCTGAGAATTTTTCCCTGTAAAAAAAAAAAAAAAAAAAAAAAAAAAAAAAAAAAAAAAGAAATCCCCGGGAAATGTATGTGGCGAGTTTACATTTAATTAAACATGCTGTATCTTTATTAGAAAGTAAGTCTCGAGGCGGATCCTTTCGAAAACACTCGCTCGACGCTATAATGACTTTTTTTTTCGTATCGTTAGGCACGGAATAAGGAAAATCGGATGCCGCGTACATACATATATATAAAACTTTCAAATGCAGACCACACATCCGCTCGAAATTAATAACCTCCTTCAACATTCCTCTTTTTGCTTGATTAGAGACCATACGAAGAGGATCCTTCGCCTCCCCCTATTCTGACCGACTGACCGGGGGACCCTAGACGGAAGAGTAATAAACGCAAACAGACTAGTCAGATCATATCTCCTATTCCACAAATGACCGAGGCTATTAATTGTTTTTGTACGTCAGGCAAACTGTTCGCGAAGCAAACAATACGGTTCAATGAACATTAATAATCTCAACTCCATAACACTCCCGTGGTTGAGCGGAAAATAGACTTATCAATCCGATAAAAATAATTAAAGGAAGAACCATATGATAAGTATAAAAAGTTCTCTGAATATAATGCTTGTTTGTTACGTCTCTCTCTTTTTTTTTTTTTTTTTTTTTTTTTTTGCTCTCTTTCGGTGTTTCGAAGATTTTTTTTTATTAAATGTAATTAAAAAACCGTTTACGGAACCGCGAGTGGTTTCCTCTCGTTTCATTTTTAATAACGTAAGGTACTGCACGAGATTATCCCGACCTGTAATTTTTGCAAAATACTTTAATGGGTATGTTGCCGATATTGGCTTAGCTTTTGATCAGAAAAAACAAAAAAACAAGCAAACAAACAAAAAAAAAAAAAAAAAAGAAAGAGAGAGAGAATCGGAGAAAATCATTATCCCCCTGACAAAAATTTTCAATACTTTACATAAAAATTTACCAACATTCCACACTAATTTCGGCGTAGGAGAAAATTCTGCAATAGTCGATTCCTTCGTTTATCAAACAAGTTGGTACAAGATGTTTGTCCAACTTGTTGTACCAATATGTTGGTCCAACATTTCATAGTGAATTTGCACCCTTAGTCTTTTCGAATTCCTGAAAAATTCTAGATAACTAACAAAATTGAAAAATCCTGCATTTTCTAGGTTGGACCAACATGTTGGTACCACAAGTTGGACAAACAAGTTGTACCAACTTATTGTACCAACATGTTTGACAAACGAACGAATCGACCATTGCAGAATTTACTCCTACGCCGAAATTAGTGTGGAATGTTGGTTCAACAAGTTGGTACAACATGTTAGCTCAACTTGTTCTACCAACATATGTTGGTACAACATGTTCGACATGTACCAACATGTCAGTCCAACTTGTTGTACCAACATGTTGGCCCAACATCCCATAGTGAATTTGCACTTTAAGAAATGTTGGACCAACATGTTGGTAAAACATTCCAACTGTTGTACCAACTTGTTTAACTGTTTCACCAAATTGTTGTACCAACTTGTTGTACCAACTTGTTGGACCATTATTCCACCCTAATTTCGGCGTGGAGGGGTAAATTCACTACGGAATGTTGGACCAACATTCCAACAAGTTGGTATTACATGTTTGTCCAACTTGTACCAACATGTTGGCCCAACATTCCATAGTAAATTTGCAACCTGGGCAAATTCTGCAACAGTTGATTCGTTCGTTTGTCAAACAAGTTGGTACAACAAGTTGGTACAACATGCTTGTCCAACTTGTTGGTCCAACATTCCAGAGTGAATTTGCACCCAAATGGTTGTTATTTTGTGGTGCTTTTTAAGTGATATTTTTCTGAACCACTTTTAAGAGAGTCACACTTTTCTTAGTCACTTTTTCAATTTCATCTTAAATAATTAAAATATTCCTTTTATGACGCTGCACTTCACTTCATTACCTTTCATGCGAACCCCCCCCCCCCCATTAGAAGTTTCACTGCAAAAAAAAAGTTTTCCTTCCCGAAATCCCAATACTCAAAAAAACATTTGGTCGGAAGCTCGAAAATTTTTTATCCCAATTTATTTACGTAATCCCGAAATTTTGAAGATTTGCAGGTTGTTGAAAGCCTTAATAGCTTAAAAATGACCCTTTCCTGACTGTCAAAATTTTATTTTCTGTACTATAGGTGTAGAATAGGGTGTCCGTTATTTGGTCCGACTTGACTTTTTCATTCTTCGCAAAAATGTTTCGGCAGGTCAGTCCAGCACTGAGAAAAAAAAAAAAAAAAGTTCATAGGAGAGAAAAACATTTTTGCTAAAATGGTCCGAAAAAAAACTGCGAATTGCTGACAATTCCTTTTACTCCCATTTTATTATTTGAAAAAAGGGGTGGGTGAGAGGAAAACTAACGTTGTGTTTATTGATTTGCCATTTCCCAGAAAACGAACGACCAGAACTTTTTGTCCCCGAAAGAACGAATGTTTCCATATTCGATCGAAGCCATTCCCCGAAAATATTTAATTGTAGGCATTAAATCATTTTTAAGGTTTCTCCTTAAAGGAAACTATATATACATTTTACTGCGACTTGACGAAGTTCGAATCGTAATAAACGATAACCCGCTGAATGAAAACAAAGGAGGAGAAAACTGTTATACGGGCTAGAAAATCAAGGGGAAATCAAAAGAGACTTGGTACTCCTTTCCTTTTGGGTAAATGGGACGGAGCGATTGAAGAGAAGAAAATGAAATCGACACTGATGCAAGCCTTGCTTTAAAAGTTTTGTATTAAAAGAATTTTCTTCCAAAGTTTGATCGCACTCCCCCATTCCCTCAAACGTCTATTATTGAAAAAAGCGGAGAAGACACGTTGATAGGTTTAAGACATGACCGTTTCGTGCTTTATTTTACTTTTTTTTTTCTCCGCTTCCACCCCTTCTGTTAATCTCCTTGTAACTCGTGCTTCTGTTCTTCGGATGTACCAATTTGATTTGTCTGGGTCGTCGTATTTTCCGGGATCATGTTTTTTTTCCCCCCGAGCTCTTTTATTTTTATTGCTTTGTTCGGATCTAAATTAATTTTAAGAGAAGAGGGGGGGGGGGGGGAATATCTTATCGTAGAATAATTTTTACCTACGGTGGCGAAAACTTTTTACGACTTTATTAATTTTTTTCTCCCCTCCTTATTTTTCTTATCGTTTTCCCCCTCGCATTGTAAATAAAACGTTCTCTTCCCCCGTCATTAATCCTTCTGAACCAGAAACAATGGAATGTGATGTAAGGAGTTCCATCCTTGTTAAATTTCACTTCCTCAAGGTGTTAAAAAGGGGGGGATGAAAACTGTTTGCTGTAGAATAATATGCCTTTTTATCATGTCTTGTTAATTTAACCGGCTTTCTAATAGAGAGAGGGGCAGGATAATTTACTACCCCCGGAACTTCATCGCTAATAAAAAGTTTTTTAATTTAGATTAAACTTTCGAGCTTTTGCTTTTTTTTTTTAACATAATTGTCGCACATTAAAACAATAAAATGATTTGCAGAAAGCACGGGATATACATTTACTCGGGTTGTGTTTTACCGCAATTGGGATTCATAGAAATTCCACGTGTTGATGTCTAAACCGTAAATCCTGAGGATCTTTCATTTTCTGCGAAAAGTAGTCAATATGTAAATTATATTTTTTTGTCATAGAACTACTTCTTTGGGCTCGGTCCTGGGGAAATCTGTCTCTCTGTGAGTGTGTCTGTCTGGGTGTCGGTCCGTTAGCACCAAAAATTAATATTTAATTATTTTAGTATAAAAATTTTAACTTTCAACATTTTAAATAATATTTTGACAACTTTTTTTTAACTTTTCGCCTTTTTTATTAGTAAAATTAGACGACATGAGACGACATTAGGGTAGACGGCATGAACGAAAGCAAGGACTTAAGCAATACAGCAATTTTAGCAATATTAGGACAGTCGATAAATCGATATTTAGCAGTATTAGGACAGTACTCCAAAGACGTAGTTCTACGTAGGATATGCCCCCATATCCCATTCAGATTTTTTCTCTGAAGAAACCTTCGATCCCTTTTCTTATATCATGAGAACAGTAAATATAGCATTATCATGAGCACCTAGTACAAGAAGGGATTATCGCGCTAACAAGCCGAGACATGCAGGAATTTGTGATTCGAAAGGTGTCGTTTGTGATTTACAATATTTTGAATAAGATAGTGGTTGCGATATTCATGCGGAATTCCCGAATGAAGAATTCAATCAAAGACGTCAATCGTTATAAATTTCTGTGTAAAGCCATGAAAGGTTAAATTGCACGGATTGGTTTGGTTTAAGCATTGATTTCGCTGGGGCTTCTAAGCGCCAATTCCCACTAGGCACCTTTTCCGGCAGACAAATAATGTAGTGCGACCATCATTGCGTTGTGCGATTATTTGAGAATTCTCGACTTGTTTTCCACTGGGGAAAAAAATCTACTTCTGCTTTTTGGCACTGATTTAGTTTCCTATTATCGCGAAAATCAATCGTTTCCGTTATAGTTTCAGTTTTTACTTCCGATCCCTTGCATTTAGTTTGCTGAGCTCTTTTTTCCCCCCTGCCGTATTCTATTCAACGTAGTCGGGGGTGTGAAATTTCCTAATTTTTTTTTTTTTATTGTTTGAATGTAATTTTACAGGACGTTGCACATTAGTCTTACCGAAGTTACGTTAAATATTTCAGGTCAGCCAGGAGTTGTCCGAAGTCAATAGTATCAAGTCGTTTGCATTTCTTGCGTTGAAAGTTATTTTTATCACAAAGTACAGGGATTTTTTAATAAAAATAAAGTACGGCATAAAACAGCCTGTAAATACTTCCACTTATCCGCCCTATAGCGGAAAAGTAGACTTTTCTGCATTGTGTGATGAAAATATATTTTTCAAATATATTTAACTCCGTTTAACCCCATAAGAAGTTTCACGTCTTCTTTACGCTATAGGGAACGTTCAAGTATTACGTAAGACCTTTTTTTGGGTTTTTGAACCCCCTCCCTTCGGTTGTAAGATATTTCGCCATACTTAGCTTATGGCGAAGATGATTAATGCGGACTTCCCCTAAAAATCTTACGTAATGCTTGAACGTTCCCTTACAGACATAGAGCGTTTTTTTTTTAAACCAATTGATTTGAAATGAAACAAGCTCTTGAATTTTGGTGGTTCGGGGAATTTAAAACATTTCGAGGTAATTAAGTTTTTTTTATTTGCAATAGCATTACTAAATGAAAACATAATCTAATCTGTGCTCTTCTTTACTTGTAGATGAGAAAATAGACTTGGAGTACCGAAAAGTTCATTTTCAGCACAGAGGGATGAAAACTAATTTATTTATTTATTATTTTTTTTTTTTTCAAACTTAAACAATTTTTTAAAATGAAATCCATCTTTCTGGCCATTTTAAGATACATTTTTCAAAATAAAATGCGTATACTTACATACGTATTTTTATAGTTCGAAAAACATTTTTTTTTTCTGAAAATTTGAAAAGGAACTGAAAAGAAAAATGCCTTTAAACTTACATTTCCGTATAAGGGATCCCCTCACTGGTGTTAATACGATTATTCTTTTTAATACTTAGATTGGATGATAATATTTTTGTAGCTTTAAATTGGGTACCTGCCGGTACTTAACTTACCTGAAAAAGAAAAAAAAATTATTTTAGTAAAGACAATTTTGTAAATCAATTGACAAACCAAAGACAATTTTATGAGTTGATTTCGGGAAAAATGGAACTAATTGTAAAAGAAATAAATGTATACATAACTCATAAAATGTAAATACAATAACTCAATACAAAATACATAACTCAGAAACAAATGTATATATAACTCATAAAATTAAGAATTGGAACGATATCATTTAACATTCAAAGACAATTTTGTTGAAAAAATAAATATACAAGTAGCATTGAATATCGTTTTCATATTATTTGGAGTTTAAAAACTTTTTTTTTTTAATTTGAAAAGGCATGGAAAAATTCCTTTAAATAACATATTTGCATAAGGGATTTCCTCATTAAAAAGGATTGGAAGGGATTTTACCTCATTGGAAAAAATTTACCTTACAGTAAAAAAAAAAAAAAAAAAAAAAAAAAACAGGAATAATCCAAGGTTACCGTCATTTTGACTGCATTGGAAGTGTAGGTAATTTACAATAAAATGATCGAAGAAACTACAATTCAATATACTTTAAATAATGTATTATTGACGATTAACTTACTATTTTTGATACTAACAGTAATTGGTAAAAGTTACCCACAGTCTAAGTGGTTGTATACTAGTCACAGTAAGCATTAAGCAATGAGTATAATTTTCATATAATATGTGCACTTTTTACGAAACTGTTTTACCCGTGTAGCACTTTCTAATCTAATCACTCACCAGGGAAAGAAATTCGCTGTTGATCTTAGTCCACCCATTATTTTCCACAAGTCACTTTAAACTGAATCAGTGACTTAATATCGCGGGCCCAATATTATATTGTTCTAGTTACACTTCCCAGGTTGACACTAGTCCCCTGTAATTAGCTTATGAAAAACGCTTGTCAACCTGGGAAGTGTAACTAGAACAATATAGTATTGAGCCCAAGATATTTCTGGCAGCTCACTCCATCAACACCAGAAAATGAAAACAGACCAGAAAGACTCATTTTTTTCCACCCTCAATCGGTTGTTTTGCACTCAGTAAAAAGGAAAAAGCAATAAAATGGCAAAAAAAAAGTGGGATTGCTACACGGAAAAAGATATATTTCTTCAATATCTTAGAAGACTCCTGCTTCTCGAATCTTCCTCTCCTTTTTCTTGGAAAAAAAAGCGTTTAAATCATGTTTTATAATCAGCGTTTCATGAAAGCTTTCCATCAGGTAAATATCATTAGCTTTTCCAAGTATAAATGCCATTATGATGTAATAAAAAAAAGCCTTGCCTTTTCTTACTTTAATATTTACTCTCAAAATTGGGTTATTCTCCACTCTTCTTGCTGATACACTTTTTCCTTAAAAAAAAAAAAAAAAAAAAGAAAAGGATAAGCCTTCTAATTTTATCAAGAACCCTTTTCGGACAAAATCCAACAAAGTTTCTTAAACAGGCAAATTTTATCTAGCTTTAGACAAAGAGATTAGCTTTTCTTCCTTGTCCCCTTGCGGTTTCTTACGTTCTTAATCGTATTACATTACATTACCTGTTTAATGTTAGTCTTGTGCGAAGAGCTCTTTAAAAGCGCCTTTTGAAATGACGTTTCCTGTATATAAAACGAGCAAAACGCAAAACTCCTTTTGTCATTTTGATTGAGCAGTTTGGACGTGCATTAATTTTCATTTGCCTTGGATAAACACAAGCGAAGAGTTAAAAAAAACAAATAGAGGGAAGAAGGAAAAAAAAAAAAAAAAAAAGACGGCCGGTTTTTGTGTTTTCATCCGTTCGCAATTTATCTCGATTCTACCCTTTTGAATTTTTATAAGGCACTTGAACACCTGGGATGTTCTACATAAGGCTCAAAAAGAAAGAAAGAAAGAAAAAAAATATTTAAACGTAAGGGTTTTGTTTCGCAGCAAGCCGCAAAACCGCGGCTTTTTTTTCCGAACTTTAATTTTTATTATTATTTTTATTTTTAACGATCCAGCTTTTTACTTTATAATATTTTATTTTTCGGGACATGGATCAGCATATTACTTGAAAAAAGCCACGATGTAAATCGAGTGCAACATTCTAGTAATAAAGGAAATCAGAAAAAAAAAAATAAATAAATAAATAAATAAAAAATAAAAAAATAAGAAAAAAAAAATTATTAATATCTTCTTCCTGAAAAATCGTGATTCGTTTAAGCTAAGTTTCATATCAGTTGAATGTTGAATCGATTGTTTAGTGGTAGAGCAATCGTCATGAAAAGGTCGATGGTTCAATTCCATCTTTCGCCACTTCGATTTAACTTTTCAACTGATTTCCTTTATTACTAGAATGTTGCACTCGATTTACATCGTGGCTTTTTTCAAGTAAAATGCTGATCCATGTCCCGAAAAATAAAATTTTAATTTTCATGTTAAAAACTTTGCAACGGAGTAAAATGATATAAAAATTAAATAAAATAATGGTTTGCCCGTTCATAGACATGATTCGGCATGTAAATAACATTATTTAACGACAGATTTAAAAAAAAATATCGAATGTTATTTTTGTTTACGGGGGAAAAAAACATAGACTTATATACTAGACCGGGCATCCTAATAATAGCAGTGTCCCTAAAATGTCTTCTGTTTTTTTTTTTTTTTTTTTTTTTTTTAAATCAAGAGGCAAACAAAACGCTAAAAATATTTTGATCGAATATTATCCACTAGGGTGGATCGAAAATCAAAACTTTTGGATTTTCAAAATGCCTGATACGGCGTGCCTCAACCAACTTTTTATTCGACAAAAATGACGACAAAAATTGAGTTCAGGGCTTGGGTAGGGACCATGCGAGGACTAAAAAACCGTTCGAATGAAAATCCTAGCTGATCACCTAAACGAGATATCTCCATATTTAGTTCGCCGCATCGCGCTTTGCATATTACATGGTGATTTAAAACTACAAAACTACATCTGGTTTTGTCGCTCCATGAAATTTAGCTTTCTTTTAGTGTAAAATTATAAGATAGTTAAAAAAAAAAAAATTTTTTAAATCTGGAGGTCGTTTATAGCCTAAATAGTAGTTTATTTTAGGCAGAGCTTTAAATCGTTACACGAGCTTTTCGGACAACATTTTTACCGTTGAAATTACTATGAACTTAAGTTTTTAAGGTCGTAGAATATAACCCGTTCGATTTTGTACGAGCAACGCAGAGGCAGTCAGATGCCCATTATCGCTTTTAGCACCGATTTTTTTTAACTATCTTATAATTTTACACTAAAAGAAAGCTAAATTTCATGGAGCGACAAAACCAGATGTAGTTTTGTAGTTTCAAATCACCATGTAATATGCAAAGCGCGATGCGGCGAACTAAATATGGAGATATCTCGTTTAGATGATCAACTAGGATTTTCATTCGAACGGTTTTTTAGTCCTCGCATGGCCCCTAACCAAGCCCTGAACTCAATTTTTGTCGTCATTTTTGTCGAATAAAAAGTTGGTTGAGGCACGCCGTGCTGATAGCGCAATCGCTGCGCTTTATCATTTGTAAAATTTTTTTCCTTTTTGAAATTTTTTTAAAATGGTGTCTTGAGGTTTCGCAACAGGGTCAAAGTTTTGGAAGACTCCGTAAGGGATGAAAATTCGACTTTTGGATTTTTATGAAAAAAGTATCGTTCCCTATCGGATTTTTAACGTAGATTTCGAAAATGAAACCGGTTTGCGTCTAAATATTTTTGCTTTTCAGATACAGATTATTTCATAATCTGAAATTCCAATATTTTTATGACAATTTTTACAATATCTAAAGAAAAAAAAATAATTAGACGCAAACCGATTTCATTTTTGAAATCTACGTTAAAAATCCGATACTTTTTTCACAAAAATCCAAAAGTCGAATTCTCATCCCTTATAGAGTTTTCCAAAACTATGGCCCAAAACTATGGCCCCCTTACGAAACCTCAAAACGCCATTTTAAAAAAATTTCAAAAAGGAAAAAATTTTTACGCTGCGTTTTAACGCTGCCATTGCGCTATCAGACATTTTAAAAGTCCAAAATTTTTTATTTTTGACCCACCCTATTATCCACGTCTCGCGTAAGTTCTTGGTGGTCACAGGAAATACGGATTTTTAAACATATATTTTAAATTAACTAAGATTAATTAATTAAGATTTCACCATTTTTTTTTTTGTTGTGGAATATTGAAAAAATTAAAATTTACTATTTCAAAACATTTTTGACAACATTCAGTTGTTTGCATTTTAACTATGACACTTTGCCCTATTGCTGTTCTGTTTGCCTCTTGATGTAAAAAAAAACAAAGGACATTCTAGGGACACCGTTTTGTATAGGATGCCCGGTCTAGTATATAAGTCTATGGAAAAAAAAGTAACGCGTCATTAACGCAGCACTGATCTTTTACTAGAAGGCTCTCGCCGTCTTCTAGTTACAAGCACGATCTTACATACAGGTCAGGCAACTGTTATCTTAAAAAGTGTCCTCCGAGTTTGAAGCAGACGAATAGTTCCAAATTTGCTCGATAGATGGCTGGAGCTGTAGTTACGAAATCACGTGATATGCCCTCCATCCAATCCACACTTTCAAAACACTACTTTTTAAGATGACAGCCAGAACACGTGATTCCCTACAGCTCCAGCCATCTATCGAGAAAATTTGGAGCTATTCTTTTGCCTCAAACTCGAGGGACACTTTTGTCCATATAAGGGATACTCGAGTTGCCTGACCTCTATGTAAGATCGTGGTTACAAGCTTCTTTGATGTCCATTGTTCTTTATGTTTACATTTCGAACTGATATTAATTTTATTCTGATTTTGATTAAACAAGAAATGAACAACCAGAAGCTTATAAAATACGTGGAGAAATTGAAGTGCTTGTATAACAGAGAAAAATCAAACAAAGTTAAAGATAAAGCTTATGATTTTATAGCTACACGGTTAAATACGAGAGGTACGCCACTCAATTCTTTGCACCTACTTTCATTTATTTCTTAGAAAAAGAGTGCGCCTCTCAGTTGATTCAGTAAAAAAGCGATAGAAAAATATTTGCGACGCATATAGTCACAAAAACAAAAACAACAACAAAAAAAAAAGTCACGGTTTGCGGCTTGCCGCCAAACAAAGCCCTAACCATGGATTTTTTTTTTTTCTTTCTTTGTTAAAGAGTAGATAAATTGGGACAAGGCAGAAAATCACCACTAATTACAATTCAACGCAGCAATTAGCTTATTTGCTTATTAAAAAAAAGATAAACAAGTTCTAATTAAGCTCGAAAATGGAAAAAGTACTTCAATCTCATTTCGATTCTTGCCTGCTACGCTAAAACCACACTGGTCTCCCGTTCAAAGGCCACTATTCGGCAAGTCGTATCGAGTTCAAAGCGTACTAAAAGCTTGCCTCGAATCTTCTTTATTTTAATATCAAGATTAGACTCACTAACTTTCGCCTCCTTTTAGAATGATCTACCTTTTCTTTATAAGACATTTGCATTTCTAAAGCTCAAACGTTTCCAGGAATTTCGGTCCCAGAACAATATCCCAGAAATTTATGCGAGCCAAGTTCCAAGAAAAACATCGCTTACAGGTCACTTTGACTTGTCGTGCAATTTTAAAAACCCCGCGACATTGTGCTCTGCGAACAACTAAAATACAGATTAAGGCGATGGAAAAATAGATAAGAAGATCTCCACCACTAAAGAACATCAGAGGAAGGATAACAGAAAAAGAAGGAAGAACGAAAAAAAAAAAATGATTCAAGCCATGGGAAAAATCAGCAATATCGTTTCAATTTTCCTTCCAGTTCGCAAAAAAACTGGAAACAAAAAAAAAAAAAGTCACGGTTTGCGGCTTGCCGCCAAACAAAGCCCTAACCATGGATTTTTTTTTCTTTCTTTGTTAAAGAATAGATAAATTGGGACAAGGCAGAAAATCACCACTAATTACAATTCAACGCAGCAATTAGCTTATTTGCTTATTAAAAAAAAGATAAACAAGTTCTAATTAAGCTCGAAAATGGAAAAAGTACTTCAATCTCATTTCGATTCTTGCCTGCTACGCTAAAACCACACTGGACTCCCGTTCAAAGGCCACTATTCGGCAAGTCGTATCGAGTTCAAAGCGTACTAAAAGCTTGCCTCGAATCTTCTTTATTTTAATATCAAGATTAGACTCACTAACTTTCGCCTCCTTTTAGAATGATCTACCTTTTCTTTATAAGACATTTGCATTTCTAAAGCTCAAACGTTTCCAGGAATTTCGGTCCCAGAACAATATCCCAGAAATTTATGCGAGCCAAGTTCCAAGAAAAACATCGCTTACCGGTCACTTTGACTTGTCGTGCAATTTTAAAAACCCCGCGACTTTGTGCTCTGCGAACAACTAAAATACAGATTAAGGCGATGGAAAAATAGATAAGAAGATCTCCACCACTAAAGAACATCAGAGGAACGATAACAGAAAGAGAAGGAAGAACGAAAAAAAAAATGATTCAAGCCATGGGAAAAATCAGCAATATCGTTTCAATTTTCCTTCCAGTTCGCAAAAAAACTGGAAACAAAAAAAAAAAAGTCAGCACAAAAATTTTAACTTGTTTTAATGAATAAAAACGTTTTTTTGTGCTGTGTTGTACATTACGCTTTTAAGTTTCAAGTTTCAACAAATAAATAAAAAAAAATAATAATAAGGCATTCATTTGTACTTCAAAGACGGTCCTTAAATTTCGTTTAAATTAGAAATTTCTTTCGAAATCAACCACAAACGATATAGTCAATATATTCTCTTTGAGATTTTTTTCCCTTTAAGTCTAAAAAAAAAGTCAGAAAAAAAAACATCTCTCAAGAGAGACCTTTCTGGGTCAGAACAAATGTTTTGCTTTGATTCCTTGATTTAAAGTTTTAATCTGTTTTTTTAAAAGTAAAATAATATAAACTGGATTTTTTTAAAAAATTAGTAAAGGAAAAAAATAAAAAGCTCCCGTTCTTGAAAATAAAAAAAAAAAAATAAAAAAATTTGTGATTTAGAAAAATGTATGATATCTGATTCCCCCTAAATATGCGGAAGCTCTCATGTAAATTAAGCACGCTTAAATAAAAATATGGAAATTCCATACACATTCGACAGTGACAAATGTGCATCGTCTGCTAAATTTTAAATAATTCAAAGTTCAAATTTTCAAAATCCGTTACACTCAAAAAAGATTTTTCTTTTCTTTATTCTTTTTTAGTTTAAAAATATGGAACGCAGATTTTTCAAAGACGTCTTCAAGGAAAAGGTTATATGACAACTTTAGTTTAATAACATGCGCGTCTCCTTTTTTTGATGAAAAACTTCATTTTTAGAGATGGCACTCGTAAGTGTGTCACATAATTGCTACACATAGTAACAAGTTCCCGTACCTTTGCTTTGCTTTTTTCTGCCAATCAAATTTTTTTTCTTATTGTTTCAGAATTCAAGATGGATTCTTTTCATGAGGAGCCTGTGACGTAATTATTTTGAAGGATATCCTTTCCCAGCAAACGTCACACGATTTAGAATTACAGAAATTAATTATTTATTTATTTTTTTTTTTTTTTTTTTTTTTTTGCGTATGGCTATTTAATTATTAAGGGCTTTAAAAAAAATAAGCCAAACTTCATGCGTCATAATACTAAAGTTTTTATCGGCTTATATTTTTTTAGTTCATGATTACGATTCAATTTCGCCTGAAGTGGCCGTAGGCAAAAAAATACGATTTATTTAAAATCAAAATCGTGTGCCCTTTGCTGGGAAAAAATATCCTTCAAAATCAAGATGGAATTTAAACTAAAAAGTTATTTGACTTAAAAGAACTTCTGATAAGTCAAATGGCTTCACCTCATATACTTATTCAAGTAAATCTTCTTATCGAGTAAAAGGGCGTAACGCGTTACGCGGCTAAAAAATTTTTAAAAGTTTAAATTTTTTAAAATTTATTTGTTGCGCAGATAATTTTTAAACATTATTCGGCCGCGTAACGCGTCAGTCGTAACGGGGTAACGCGGCTTATATTATTTTTTAAAATTTAAAAAATTTTTAAAGGTTTAAATTTTTTTAAAATTTATTTGTCACGGAGATAATTTTTAAACATTGCTTGGCCGCGTTATGAGTTACGCGTTACGAGGCTAAAAAATTTTTTAAACAAAGGAACTAAAAAATGTTTGAAAGATTAATAAAATAATTTTAAAAGGTTTAAATTTCTTAAAATTTATTTGTTACGCAGATTTTTAAACATTGTTTGGCCGCGTAACGCGTCACTCGTAACGCGGCTTAAATTATTTAAGTCCGATTTCTTTTAATATTATCCAAGAAGTTTCCCTTCATCACGATGCGAGTTTGGCTCGCACATCTTTTTTTTAAAATACCGGTAGTGCTTGTTTTAGGCTCCATCAGGAAAAATCTCCATTTTGCATAGACGACAGAAATGTATGCAATCAGTTTTGGATAAGAATCGGAGGTCCGAAGCTTGAAAATTTTCGCCGAAGCCGGTAGGAATCGGACTCCTGATTTTAAAAATCGTCTAGAATGGCTCTATGGTTTTTTTTTTTTTACTAAAATCGGAACCAGAGGCGGCATCGGATATAATCAATCCTTGGTGACCAAACTGACCAAACAATACTAATTGTGTCCTTAACTTGTAATTATTTTGTCGATTCCCATCAGGAGTCCGGTGCCGGTGCCGGAATCGGGAGTTAAATAAATAACATGGAATCGGCATTGGCACCGGCATCGGATTCCTGATGGGAATCGACAAAATAATTACAAGATAAGGATTTGCACTGACGACTCAATAAGTATTGTTTGGTCATTCAAGGGCTGGCTGTTGAGTTGATTTCGTTATCATCAGAGGACCGGACAACGTGAAAAGTTCACAAAGTATTCTATTATGCTATTCTGTAGTTAGTAGACCCTCTAAACTTCAACTTTAGTGGGTTTTAAGTTGTTATCTACCGTTCAAAGGACATTCCATTTCTCCAATGAAAGGAAAATCGGTCAACAATGACTGCATGTTCTTGCAAGACAACATTCACTAACCCACAATGATCGATTTTTGTTCTTTCGAAAGAACCCCGCACAAAATAATAGGAATTTGGCTGTCGGATAAAGTTTACATTTAAAAAGAAACCAAAGAAGAACAAAAACAAGTGGAGTTTTATCCGATAGTCGAATTCCTATTATTTTGTACTGTTATTTTGTGGGAGGTTGGCTCGTCACTTTTCCAAGCACCAAAGCAGCGACCCGGAGGTACAGGGATGGATGTCAGAGACCCATCCAAAGCGAAAAGCGCTGAAGATGCCGCTTTTGGTCAATAAGACGTACACAAAGAACGTTCTTTGACGTACTATACACAAAGGACGTTCTTTGTGTACGTCTTTTGTTAGAAAAGACAACAACTGAAAAAAGTAACTAAGAATGTTTTATATGTAAAAAAAATAGTATATTACATATCATATCAGGTATGGAGGTGGAGTATTGCAGGCCGAGACTGGGCCTGCAATACGGGGAAAAGTCGATTTTCCGCCTGAAGTGATGAAAAATATTTTGTTATGAATTCGAATTTCAGAGCCTTCCAAGCTCCAAAATTCACTTGGTACCATTTTTAAAAAACCAACTTTCTTCCAACAAGCAGCTAATTAATAATAATTAGAACGTAAACATAACTTTTCCAATCATCCCAGAGAGAGGAAAAAAAAAAAAAAAAAAAAAAGTCAACTGAAAATAAAACATTGATGCGATAGGTTACGATTCCATGATTAATGACTATTATTAACGAGATGCCTTTGACGAACACCCGTAGCGTTTCCCAGTAATTCGCATTTGGTTAACATAATTAGTCAATCTCAATGTAATTAGTCGCAGGTATATAGGCACTTTATTAATCCGAGGTATTGATACGTGGGGAGGTTTTTAATTTTCCATCACGTCCTTTTTAATTCGTTTTCATCATGTAAGCACCTCGGGGAAAATTTTGTACATTTATTTATTCATTAATTAATTTTATAAACCTTTTAGGCATAAGCTTTGTCCATCGAACGTGACGACACTGAGCTCTCCGACAAAAGGTTTCGCTTTTCTTTCTTGCCTTAAACAGTGATGTTATTAACTTTTTTTTTATCAGAAATTTTTTAAAACTGCTCCCTCGTTTCCCTGACTGTTTCTCGTTGCCCCTTACGAGACTAATACAGACTCCAATTTTAAGTTCACAATAAAGATACCATTGGGCATTCAAGGAAGGACGCTTCCAAATCAAGCATTTATTTTTGTATATTTGTGTATTTGTATACTATAATGTGCAAAGTTAAATGCAGTGTCACGTGACACTGCTGTCACTCCTGAATTCAAAATTGTTTCGAAAAACAATTTTGGAGCAGGTAGTGAAAAAAAAAGGAAATGGCGGGTTGTGTTGTGTTGTGTTTGTTTACAAACAAATTTCGGAAGTTTTAAATTTTTTAATTTTTTAAATATATTTCCCAGGCGCCGTTCGATCCTGAACCCGAAACCGAATCCGTGCCATAGTATTTCCGCCGCCTTGCCCTCCACCGTGTTTCCCGCTGCGACAATGCCCTTCGCTGTGACGTGATTTCAGTCAGATAAGTTTTGTTTAATTGATTTTAGCCCGATATCTGACTTCAGATTGCAAAAGGTCGATAAATGGTTGTTCATCAACCTTTTGCAATCTGAAGACGTAAATCAGAACGTGAGCAATCCCCATCTGTAGCAACTGCCCGACAAATTATAGGATTTCAAATACCAAATGAAACTATGATTCAGAATGTAAATTGTCCATTGCCCGTAAGCTAACAATTGCTTAAGAATTAAGAAGTACGGAAGCCTTAAACGCTCATCGTTTATTGCTAATTTGCCAACTATCAAGTTCGAAACTGAAAATGCTAGATTAGAACCGGACATTGTCCGGCGGACAATGACAGGCTTGATATGGGGTCGTGCATAAATTACGTAAGCATTGGTTAGGTCCTTCTTGCTCGCTTTATCCCATTTCGCCTATGCTTATCTTATGAGTAAGATGTCAAATTTAGACCCCCTCCTCCCCCTAAATGTACTTACGTAATTTATGTACGACCCCTATATGATAAAACTTGAAATTTCAGAAGAAAATTGTTCAAAAAGAAAATTTCAAAAGGTGACTTGTGACAATTGCGAAGAGGAAAATGTGATTAATTCTTTAAAAAATGAAAACCATTTTGTTACGATTCCGATAAAAACTCAAATTAATGAACTTTTAAAAAACGTAAGTTTTTCTTTTGAGAATAAAAACGTACGTTTTTCTTTTGAGTATAAAAAAAAATAAGCAAAGTTCCCTCTGTTTTGATAACGGATAAGCTTAACACGGTCACTTACAAGGACATAGTAGGTTTGGATAATTATAATTTGCCAATTACCGTAAACACTGATGGAGCTACAATAGCTAAATCCTCAAAAAAAGTCTATGGGGCCAATTCTAGCCACAATCAATCAAATGGACCCAGTAAAAAGGTTCAACCCGGGCAATGTCATCTTATTAGCCCTATGGTATGAAAAAAAATGAACCGAACATGGAGTAGAGATCCTAAAAGAGATTAGCCATTCAGCCATTTCCGGTTTTTCGATAAATCCGAAAAATAAATTCCAGTCTGAAATATTAAATTTTTTAAGTTTACAAAATGGTTCCTGACTGTTTATATTTACGTTCTTAATTTTCCAAAAAAATTTTTGATGGGCCAATCATTTTCAGGAGAAAAATATCGAAGACCGGAATTACAAGTATGGCTAATCTCTTTTAGGATCTCTAACATGGAGGTGTAACAAATAGGACAACTGCTAAAGACTTAAAGAAGTACGGAAGCCTTGAACGTTCATTGTTTATTGCTAACTTGTTGATTATCAAGTTCGAACCTGAAATTGCTAGATTAGAACCTTAAAATGACAGGCTTGATCCTGACAAACTTAATTATGCCAAGTTTGTCAAGTTGGAGCTTGCCGAAAGTCAATTTAGAGCTTGACGACAATGTCAAGTTCAAACTTGACAGTCTACGGTTAGCAATAAACAATGAACCTTCAGGATTTCTGTAAATAAGTAATGATTGAGAAATTTCATTAAGAAATAAGAGGATAAGAAATTTCATTGTCTCTATGAAATTCAAAAATATTGTGCCACCTCCCAGACGGAAATTTTAATTGAAAAAACAAGATAGGGGAAAATGAGTCTTGATCCTGCATTGATCCAGTCTTGATAAAAGGTAGAGGGCCAATAATACGGCTTTTTTTGCCCCCCTTTGCTATCTCTGCTTATGGTAAGTGGCGGGCAAAGTCGCGAACACTGAAGTACTGGCCTTCAGTTTGCAAAATTTTTAACTCTGTACCTGCATGTTTGGCATCAGTGTAACCAAATTACAAGAACCATGTGATTCCATTACACCATGAAAACCTATCCCAGAGTTATAAAAAAATATTGTTGCCGAAACGAAAATCAAAATTCCGTCCAAACTGAACAGAAAATTCTGCCAGTATTGTTTTTGAAGTTCCAAATTTTTTCTGACCGTAAAAAAATTTTGGAAATTAATTCGAAACCCAAAAGATCCTTATTAATTAGTGTCCTGACTAAAAAATGTTATTGACATGACCTCTAAATCGAACTGGTGAGATGTTGCCATTTTTTGGCAAAAAAAAATCATTTTTTGCCACAAAAAACCAAATTTACACTTATACCCCTACTCAGGAGTTGATAGCAAAAAATCGGGATGGTGAAATTCGTGTTCTACGGGTATTTCTGCATAAGTATAAGTGATACCAATGAAATAAAAGTATTTTCAGGGCTCCGAAATCGAGATTGCGCAGAATTTCAGACGAAAAAATCAGGTATAAGTTCGATAAAAACGCTAATGACGTCACAGGGGTTAATCGGGAAAAATTCAGGATAGTGAAATTCGCGTTCTATGACCTCGAAAACATAATAAAACGTTTTTTCAAAATATTTTGTGGACCCTTAAAGCGGATAAAAAAAATGGAGTTTAAAAGGCCTTATTGCCCAATTTTTAAAAAGCTAAAGTGGCCTTGGGGGGGCCACTAAGCGGTTAAAAAAAAAATTTAAAAAAATTTCTTTAAATGATTTTACACCTGAAAGAAGCCGATTTTCAACACGCCCCCAACATTTCAAATTTTTTTTTTTAAATGACACCCTTAATATATAGTAAAAAGTACAAAAATCTATCCACCCGTTTTGCTGAACTCAAATGGCATCGAACAAGTAAAATTTCCTTTCTTTTAGAGCTCTTTTCCAATAACTATATCTCCTTCCTGGCTAATTGAAGTCTGGGAACTTCTACAGTGATTTCCAGTATACCCAAGTGCAAGCGGTTCTGTGGTTCATTCATATTTTACTTCCTTTGATTCTGATTTTCAAACTTACCGTTCCTGCATTCTCTCACCTTCCAGTTGTCGGTTTTCATCTTCGTAAAGAAAAAAAGACAATAACAAAAAAATGATATAAAGAAGAAGAAGAAAAAGATCGACAAAAAAGAAATAAAAAATAATATTACGAAAATTGAAAATCAACAGGCATGTACCATATCGAAAAAATCTTTTGAAATAAACTGAAACTGAAGTTTTTTTTTCTCTTCTTAGAATTCGATTTTCCTTTCTTTTCTTTTTTTTTACCTTCTATTCTTTTTTTTTTTCTTATCTTTATCCCTAGAGTTGACACTTTCTTTTTCTGTTTAAAATAAAAACAAAACGCCCTATCGGTTAAAACAAAATAATAAAAAAGTCTTCTTTATTTTTCCTTGACGTTCTAAACTCTATTCTAAAAATACAAAAATTTGACAAGCCATCATTAGGGCTGTTCCTCGTCAAAAGAAATAGAGGTTCTCAATTTTTATGTGTTGCGAAAAACATTAAACGATCGGAAAATTGAGAAGAAAGAGAAAAAAAAAAAGAAGAAGAAGAAGCAAGCGCCGAGGAGAAGGAAAAAAAATGAATGGATTTACCCTATAAAATCAATGGCGAGTTTCTTCATTTACTTTAATATGCTTTTCTGCTGTCAATCATTTCCCTCGTCGTTAGACCGGCTAACCTGAAAACCCAAGTTTTCACTCTTGTCTTTTAAAGTTTTTCCAAAGTTTTCACGTCACTTTCTGTCTTTTATCGAATTCACCAGAGGTTTTTTTTTTTTTTTTTTTTTTTTTTTTTTAACTTTAATATTGTTTGAACGGCGGTGGAGTACGTGGGAGCAATACTCAAGAAAGAAACTTTTTCGTGGGATAAACTTGTTCCGTAGTGTGGAAGCAGCAAAAGTTGTTGCACAACATAAATTCTTTCCTAATTGAAATTTAATCGAATAAATTATTACACGATTATCCGAGCGATTGGACTTCAATGCATCACCCCTGCGGTGCTTACTTTTGAAAAAAGGAAAAGCGGAGGGAAAAAAAAAATTCGAAATCCCTAAGTTAAAAACGCGACGAAGTAAATAACGAAATTAATTTATTTATCCGTTTTATTATCCGATATAAATATAATATATTTATCCGATTTGCGAGTTGTTTTTTTTATGATCATTATCCTTAAATAAATTTATTAATTTTTTATTTTTAAAAAAAGTGGGAAATATTTTATAAAACTAACATGCTGACGAATTTTAATTAATCGCTAAGCTTTAAAAATTGTTTCATTATTCGTATTTATTTGAGAAGCGCTTTCCCTCATTTTATTTTAATCCCATTGTAATCCGTCATCGATTGTTTTGTGAAACATCGCATCGGCTCCGGCTTTCCCTTGATGAGAACTTGTATTTTGTTTAATTGCCCCATTTCGAAGCCGTAAAGGAGGATTGATCCGAATTCGGAGCGGAATCTACTTGATCTCACCCTAAAGCAATATTTCGACAAATATCAAATTCCGAAAACCAAATCAAACCCGACCCCATTAACAGAAAGTTTGGAAGCATAGAGAATAGATATGCCAAAAGGAGAAATCAATGACACGCGTCGCCTTATTCGGAAGCGAAAGAAATTTTTGTATCTCAAGCCTTGATCAAAAATTATACGGTTCGTTCGACTGGGTTTTGAATTTAGGAAAAAAAAATGAAACTGAAGAAACCGGGTGGAAATATAAAATTATAAAGCAAGTTTGAAAGATCTTCGGAAAACTGATTGTAATGTAACGACTATCAAAATTCGATTTTATGCTATTTATTCGATTTATGTCGCCTTATTCGATTTATTAATGTTAGCCTTTTCTCTTTTCTGATGCCAGAAAATAGGGATAGGCTAACAATTCCATTGTCACGGAAATGGCATGCAAGCATTGTCACTAGGGTGTCCCTTATTTTTCGAGTCTTCAAAATAAGTCCACCTCCGGAATCCGTTCTCTCTGCGGCACATCTCTCTGTGCAAATGCAGCACATTTTTTCAGGTTTTTTGTACACGATGGGAAACCACCCCGACTTGCGCTTCAAGATCGGAAAATTCCCATAAGAGAAAAAAAATCGATAATTCTTTTTTTCTTAAAAAATCAGTCATTTCCTATCAGAAATTTTGCGGCTTATATTTTGCTCCTATCACCCATTTTTTTTTTTTTTTTTTTTTTTTTTTTTTTTTTTTTTTTTTTTTTTTTGTCTGGTTTGGTTCTTGAGCTGGAGCCAAACAAATGGAAAAAAATCCGCGTTAATTGACAAAACATGATAAGTCCTAAGTCCTGATAATCAGGAAATGAGCCGAAAAATGAGTCGAAAATCATGATTTTTGGCTTCAGCTCGAGAACAGAACCAGGCGAAAAAATGGAGTTCAGATTCGTGACCTACGCAAAATTTCTGATATGAAACGACTCTTTTCTTCCAAGAGTTTTTACTCTACGGGAAACCACCCTACTCGACCAAACCACTTGCACTTCAAGGTCAGAAAATTCCCATGATAGAAAAGAAAAAAAAATTGTGCGAGTCAGACTCGCATCGTGATGAAGTGAAACTTCTTGGATAAAATACTACGCGGATAACTAGCCGCTTCTAAAATAATTTAAGCCGCGTTACGAGTGACGCGTTACCCGCAAATGTTTAAAAATTATCTGCGTAACAAATGAATTAAAAAAATTTAAACCCTTTAAAAATTTTTTAATAGTCTTTCAAACATTTTTTTAGCTCCTTTGTTTAAGAAAATTTTTAGCCTCGTAACGCGGCTACGCAGCCAAAAAATGTTAAAAATTATCTCCGTAACAAAAAAATTTTAAAAAATTTACTTTTTTTAAAGAGCCGCTTAAGTGTTAAAGTAGCATAATCAGTTGTCCTCTTATTAAGGTCTTGTATGAACGGGAGAATTATTGATAAATTTTAAATACTGAAATTCAAAAATTTAAATTTTAATTTATAATGCTTAGGTAAGTTAACCTTTAAAAGTTTTTTTTTTTTCAATAATTTAAGCCGTATTACGAATGACGCGTTACGCGCCAAACAATGTTTAAAAATTATATGGGGAATATTTACTTGGTCAGTATAAAAAAATTTTTTTTGGTCAGTATTTTTATGAATGGTCAGTAAATTATTTACTTGTCAGTAAATTAATGAGATGGTCAGTTGATTAATTAGATGGTCAGTAATTATATTAATTGGTCATTATAAAAATGAGTTGTCAGTATTTATATTAATGGTCTATATTTTTTTCCCCGGATGGTCAGTAAAAATTTTTAAGTGGTCCGTAAACATCATATTTCAAAAAATGTATTATGAAACAAAAAAATTCACATCAGTTGTGTGACGTCAGAGCCGAGGTAGCTCAGGGTAAAGCATCCGACTGGATTAAGGTTATTTTTGGCACTGGTGGATTCAGAGCCAGGGACGCGGGGGAGAGGGGGTAAGTTTAGGGAATGCAGGGGTGCCCCAGGCGCTTTCCCCGGGAAATAAAAAAAAATTTTTTTCCCAGTTTTTTACATAGCACAGTCAGGACAAAGATGGACTAGGAAATATAATTATTTAGTTAGGTTATATGGAAAGTTAGTTTTGGGGTCCTCCGCCCCCCATTAGTGATCGGTGGGCTAAAAATCCAAAAGGGCTGTGCTAGTGCCAGTCACGGACTGGCCCACAGGGATATGGAGAAATCCCGGTCCGCCTTGCGTTTTGCGCAAAAAGTGCGCCCTACAGACGCAGCGACGGTCACAAAAACACGGATTGGGGAGGGGGGGGGGGGAGGAAAACTGTGCGCTCTTTTTTTGATTTTTTCCCGCGCCCTCAAAGGGAGCTAGTCTGTGTCTGGCTAGAGCGACAAAATTATGGTAAATTAACAAAATCTTTTTTTTTTTTTTTTGAAGAATAAAATTTTTAATAACAAATACTGACCACAAAATTATATTACTGACCGTTATCATTTAATATACTGACCAAATCTATTATATTTACCGACCGAATTTAAATTATATACTGACCATTTACATTATTTTTACTGACAATGTAATTAATTTACTGACCAAAAATAAAAAAAATACTGACCAACGAAATACTGACCAAGTCAATTAAAAATACTGACCAAGTAAATACAGGCCAAATTATATGCGTAGCAAATAAATTTAAAAAAATTTAAACCTTTAAAAATTTTTAGCCTTAAAGACGTTTTTTTTTTCTTTTAATAATTTAAGTCGCGTTACGAGTGACGCGTTACGCGGCCAAACAAATTTTAAAAAATTTACTTTTTTTAAAGAGCCGCTTAAGTGTTAAAGTAGCATAATCAGTTGTCCTCTTATTAAGGTCTTGTATGAACGGGAGAATTATTGATAAATTTTAAATACTGAAATTCAAAAATTTAAATTTTAATTTATAATGCTTAGGTAAGTTAACCTTTAAAAGTTTTTTTTTTTTCAATAATTTAAGCCGTATTACGAATGACGCGTTACGCGCCAAACAATGTTTAAAAATTATATGGGGAATATTTACTTGGTCAGTATAAAAAAATTTTTTTTGGTCAGTATTTTTATTGAATGGTCAGTAAATTATTTACGTTGTCAGTAAATTAATGAGATGGTCAGTTGATTAATTAGATGGTCAGTAATTATATTAATTGGTCATTATAAAAAATGAGTTGTCAGTATTTATATTAGATGGTCTATATTTTTTTCCCCGGATGGTCAGTAAAAATTTTTAAGTGGTCCGTAAACATCATATTTCAAAAAATGTATTATGAAACAAAAAAATTCACATCAGTTGTGTGACGTCAGAGCCGAGGTAGCTCAGGGTAAAGCATCCGACTGGATTAAGGTTATTTTTGGCACTGGTGGATTCAGAGCCAGGGACGCGGGGGAGAGGGGGTAAGTTTAGGGAATGCAGGGGTGCCCCAGGCGCTTTCCCCGGGAAATAAAAAAAAATTTTTTTCCCAGTTTTTTACATAGCACAGTCAGGACAAAGATGGACTAGGAAATATAATTATTTAGTTAGGTTATATGGAAGTTAGTTTTGGGGTCCTCCGCCCCCATTAGTGATCGGTGGGCTAAAAATCCAAAGGGCTGTGCTAGTGCCAGTCACGGACTGGCCCACAGGGATATGGAGAAATCCCGGTCCGCCTTGCGTTTTGCGCAAAAAGTGCGCCTTACAGACGCAGCGACGGTCACAAAAACACGGATGGGGAGGGGGGGGGGGGGGGAGGAAAACTGTGCGCTCTTTTTTTGTTTTTCCCGCGCCCTCAAAGGGAGCTAGTCTGTGTCTGGCTAGAGCGACAAAATTATGGTAAATTAACAAAATCTTTTTTTTTTTTTTTGAAGAATAAAATTTTTAATAACAAATACTGACCACAAAATTATATTATGACCGTTATCATTAATATACTGACCAAATCTATTATATTTACCGACGAATTTAAATTATATACTGACCATTTACATTATTTTTACTGACAATGTAATTAATTTACTGACCAAAATAAAAAAAATACTGACCAACGAAATACTGACCAAGTCAATTAAAAATACTGACCAAGTAAATACAGGCCAAATTATATGCGTAGCAAATAAATTTAAAAAAATTTAAACCTTTAAAAATTTTTAGCCTTAAAGACGTTTTTTTTTTCTTTTAATAATTTAAGTCGCGTTACGAGTGACGCGTTACGCGGCCAAACAAATTTTAAAAAATTTAAACCTTTAAAAGTATTTTAGACTGAAAAAAAAAAAAATTAAATAATTTAAGTCGCGTTGCGAGTGACGCGTTACGCGCCAAACAATTATTAAAAATTATCTGCGTAACAAACAAATTTAAAAAAAATTTAAACCTTTAAAAATTTTTCACGCGTTACGCGGCCAATTCACCTTCCCTTTGCCATAAGAAGTTTCACTTCAAAATTCCATCATTTTTTTACATTATGGGAATTTCCCGACCTTGAAGCGCAAACGGATTAAACTTCCGTAAACGATTGATCTAATTAATATGCGAAAATATAGACCACCCAAAGGAAATATTAATCCTAATACATCAAGAACCAAGACGAAATGTCCCTTTAAAGGTTCATTTAATGAGTAAACGGAATTCTGAAGAAGAGGCATTCCGTTGGACAAGAAACTGAAGCAGAAAATCGCTAATCCTGAATGATTAATGTCGGAGGCAAAGATGTCACTTTATTTCACATTCATACGTTCTGTAATCTTCGGAAGATCCATCCTTAATTTATCAGACGTAGATTTTATCTATATTGGTTTACTCAGAACGTACGAAACCATCCGGCGGGGGAATATATGGCCCTTTCATTTCTTTTTTATTGTTAAAAATCTATGTGGCGCGAAAAAGCCGCAGATGCCTAAAAAGATTAGTTGAAAAAAAAAATTTCTGATAAAATAACGCTATCGTTCCAGATGAACAAAAGAAATAAAAAAATAGAACGTAAAAGGAAGAATGTCATCATATTCCAGGACGGTTTTCGACGAATATATCGGATTATATATTTTTTTTGAACTCATGCCAGAAACCTTGTCTATTGGGAATGGTCTATTCAATTTAATTTCGGTTTCTATGTTATACCCATAGCTATATAAAAAATAGTTGGCTTTAATTTATTTGCATGAAAACTGGACACGAAGGATGTTTTATTTGAGGTAATGGTCGATGGTAGCTTATAAAGGATGGAAGTATATTATCAGTGTTCCAAGTTTTGATCAAGACCAAGGTAGGCATAGGTTTTTTAAGGTTAACTTTTGGGTGAGAAAACATCTTAAAAATCAGGATTGTTACATAATATGCCACACATATTTTAGCCATCTTATAATCGTTTGTTTCGACATACCCCTCAGGGGATTGTGACTGATATTTGCCTGAGGAACTGAAACCGTCTCGTTTGTGATGAGTAATAAATGATAAACGGTGATTTCCAACATAAAAATAATATATATTTTGACTAGATCATAAATGAAACCGAAACCCTAAAAATAATCAATCGACCGTTAGAAAAAAAAGTTCGACCTTCACAAATAAATTCAACTTACCGGTAACACCGGGTTTATCACAGCATTTTTTTAAATAAAAAAGGATCGTTCCATGTTACTCCATCCTTATAAAGCAAGGGTGGGTTTTTCCCACACCCTGTGGACTTAAACTTTTACTTAAAACATGATGGGGGTTTTTACTTTTTGAAAAGAAAAAAAACTTAACCTCCCATCCGTTCTCGATGGAGACCTACGATCGTCTGATTCGATTATTTTAAAAATGGCCGACACTAGTTACACGACGTTTTAAACTAGCGCGCGCGGATTTCAGTATGAAAACGGGATTTTCGACCGTTACAATTCCCTCCCCTTATGAAAAAATTTTTTTTCTATGGAAGAGTAAAAAAATTTTAAATATCAAAAAAAATTTAAATATCAAGAAAATTGACTAAGAAAATTATCACAATGAAAATTACTTAAAACCTAAACCATTCATTCTATTCACATTCATTCGAAAACATTTTTGACCGTGACAAAGGATCAAAATTGATAGTCCTGAAAAAAAAATCAAAACTTAAAAAGACATAGGTAATCGGTAAAAAAAATTTGTCAATCCGGGTAATCTGAAAAAAATTAAACGGTAAAACAAAGTATTCAAATGACATGTTTTAAGAACTCAAGGCGCTTTGCCTTTTGGATTCACTAATATGAAAGTCCTCACCCAAATTTTTAACACATTTTTTTTTTTTCAGGAAAAAAGTGCAAGTCCTTTCACAGAAAATTGGAAATAGTGCAAGATAGCCCCGCTCACATGAATTTCCCTTCGATTTTTGTTTAGCCACAATGTAAGGATTAGAGGTTGTGAATGGAAAAAAAAAGATCACGCCTGGAAAAGTGGGATAGTGTCGTTAAGGTCACTGGCCCAACTAAATCTGTTAGTCGCTAGAAAAAAAAAAAAAAACTTACTTCAGGCTTCTTATTACGCTCGAATGATTTGACTCCTTTCAAAAAATAAAATCTCTTTTTTCCTGAAAAAATGTGTTGAAAGTTCGGGTGAGGACGTTTCATATTACGTGAATCCAATAGGATAAGGATAAGGAACGGAGATTTAACACTTCGAAAAATTTAAGTTAGAGAAACTTCTTCGGATCTAATGCTTCGCTTAAGGTTGAATATTTACAAGGAAGATTTCTCTTCACCCGCGGATCTTCGAAATGATGAAAAGAACATTTCGAATTGAAATGGATGGATGGATGGATGAACGGTTGGCATGGAAGAAGAAAAAAAAAAAGAAGGGAAAAACCTGGCAAAAGTGTTGTTCGACAAAAGGATTCTTTGACGGAGACGAATCATTCCTTTGAGAATATTAACCCGAGCAAACAACCCTTCAACTTTTTTCCCACCTTTCGCTTTTCCATCGAAATGTTATTAAACATTCCAAACAGTTGATTGAAAACTCCCGAAAGTTTGAGAAGGGAAACAAACTTTTTCTCGGGTAGGTTCGCCTACTACACACACGTACTATACTGAATATTTTGCGAATATGATTCCCACTTTTAATCGAATGCAACTTTCCACCGTGCGGTTATTCTCTCCGGCAATTCTCTTTCGAAACAATAACTTTCGAACCTTTAAAAACTGAAAAATAAATATATTATAATAAGGGAATATTTTAAAGTGAAGAAGTAGGATATACCTACTCGAAATTGGAAATGACGTCCCATGGAACATGATGAAATGAGAGGGGTCTCATTTCCAATTTTAAATTTCCAATTTCCAATCCCCATTGGGAAGTCGAGTTTCCAAAATTGGAACTTGTAGGGACCAGAATTGCAGCAGTTTTCATCCAAAATTACTCCAGGAAAAACGGGGTTATCTGCTCCGCACTTACTTTATTAGTCTTGAGCATCGATTTGGCGAGTCTCAAATCGGCCAAACCCCCCCTTTTTTTAGGAAACATGTTAAGTACCAAAATCCACTCAAATCAAAATATTGTCTGATCGTCCCCCCCCCCCCTCAAATATTTTTCAAGGCTTGTTACATATCATAAGAAAGCCCATGAGACTTTTCCGAGGTTTGTATCTTTTACAGGGAAGGAAATATCGTCGTTTGAAAGGTCAAAAATTAGCCCTTATTCAAACGACGATATTTCCGTGCGGTAAAATTTATAAACCTCGGCAAGGTCTCGTTTAAAAACATTTTCAATGGGAATTCTTACGATATGTAACAAGCCTTGAAAAATATTTGAGGGGCTGGGGGGTTGTGGGGGGGGGGTTGGGAGAAAAAACTCTTAAGCTTCTAACTTTTACTAATTTAAGTTCATTTTAACTGATAGGGTGCAAATTCACTATCGTATGTTGGACCAACATGTTGTACCAACTTGTTGGACCAACATTCCACACTAATATTAGCGTAGGGATGCAAATTTACTATGGAATGTTGGACCAACATGTTGGACAAAAATGTTGTACCAACATGCTTGACAAACGAACAAATCTACTATTGCAGAATTTACTGCTACGCCGAAATTACTGTGGAATGTAGGTCCAACAAGTTGGTACAACATGTTAGTCCAACTTGTTTTACCAACATATTGGTACAACAAGTTGGACAAACATGATATACCAACTTGTTGGAATGATGGACGAACTTGATGTACTAACATGTTTGACAAGCGAACGAATTTACTCCTACGCCAAAATTAGTGTGGAATGTTGGTCCAACATTCCATAGTGAATTTGCATCCTAAGAGTAAATTCTAACAAGTTGGTAATAACATGTTCGTCCAACTTGTTATACCAACATGTTAGTCCAACATTCCATAGTAGATTTGTACCCACATAATTTTATTCATGGCAAATAAAAATGCTTCCGATTATCAGTTAAATGAAAACATCTTCCCATTCAAATTTTATTTTTTCTAAAATATACAACCTCCATCTATAAAACAAACACTCTCGCCCTTTCCATTCTTCTTTTTCAGTCTATTAATTTCAGGTTGATAAATAAAATAAATAAGCAACATTATTAAATAAAAACAACCTTAACGCTTCATTTGTAAGCGAAAAATTTAATTAAAGAAATTCCAATTCCCACTTTCAAAATTTATGGTCTTGGTAAATATCCACTGAAGCGAAATCTTTTGTTACACTACCCGGAGGAGGCAGATATTGAAAATTTGTTTGCGAGAAAAAAAAAAAAAAAAAAAAAAAAAAAAGATATCGTTTATTTAAAAGCATGGAATCGCACGAACATTTTCTCTCGTTAAGGGAGAAAAAAAAAATCATTTAAAACGAAGGGATCATTGTTATTTTTTCTTTTATATTATTATATTTTTTTTGGAAAATTCAAATGTCCGTTTCAGCCTCCCGTACGTTGTGAGACAGCCTAAGTTATTGTACACTACAAGAAAAATTATCACCAGGATAAAATATTGCACCATCGAGAGCGATAAACATCTCCGTAAATGTTGACGGGAAGACATATGAAGAAAGAAGGATGTAAATGTGGAAAGACTGAGGCGATATAACAATAGAGCAGGAACAAGAATTCTACCATGTAAAACGGCAAAATGACTTTTTCTTTATAAATTTCCCTTTCAGAAAAGAGAAAGTTAGTAACGGAAAAAAAGGAGACAGTATTGACATATGTTTACTTTCTAAAGGTGCAAATTCACTATGGAATGTTGGACCAACATGTTGGTAGTTGTAGAAACATGTTGGTCCAACATTCCATATGAATGTCACGAATTTTCAGTCATCGAACTTTAAATCGTTTTTTTACGAGTTAAAAATAATACCGGTGCCACCGGAAACCACGTGTTTTTTTTTTTTTTTAATCCGTAATTAATCCCGACAATAAAATCTTCCGAAAAAGTATTCAACTTTATCCTCGGCGAAAGGCTCATAGGAAAGGAAGGGAGAAAATACGAAAAACTTTCAATAATTACTAAATTATTTCCTCTTTTACGGCTAAAGGATTTAATTCTGCGGCTACGGAATATAATTTGTATTTTGGGCAACGATCCAGCCGACTCGAATCTCATGAACCCTTTTCCCTTTTTTAATCGATAACTATCCCCGAAGAACGTATTGATTTGATACCGATTCGACGGAGGTGACCTATAATTTAAATAAAAATGCGACAGATGTGCGCAAGTGACGCATAACGGAAAACTTCGGATCATCTTCAAAAAAAAATATTCTGCTGAGTGAATTTAAAAAAAATAAAATAAAAAAATTGACAGTTTTCACAGTTTTGAATCTATTACACAGATTCCTCCTACCCTTTATTTTTTTTTTTTTTCTCAAACCGTTTTACATCCTTAGTGTCAAATCCTAAAAAAAACTTACTCAAAAACCCTTGAAATCCGATTACGGGAACGTTTTAAAAAATCGAATTCCTTCTTTTCCTTTCGCTTTAAGAAAAACTTACGGTGGAAGGAAATCTCCTACTTTTTATTCCGAGAAAAATAATGCTTATTACCGCAAATTACCGGATTTTTCGAATATTTCTACCGGGGGAAAAAAAAAAGAAAGGTTATTTTCCATTCTGAAAATGCCTGAAACTAACAGCCCAGTCCGATGTGTCCATTAAATTTTTGTTAAATAAGCAAAAACCAAATCGATTTGTCGGCTGTTTCGAAACTTTATCTTTTCGAATCATAATCACCGGGGAGAAAAGAGGCTTTCTCTTCAATAAAATAGATCAAGACCCATCTGTAAAGTAAGTTTGTCAAGGGTTGATAAAGATACTTAAAAAAGGGTATAGACATTGGAAATGTTGTAATAAAATAAAAATAACAGTGATATCTCTTTTCAGAAACGAAAATCAAAGTTTCAAAATGATTTTACAGGAAATTGAACTCTTTATTCTGAGTCACTGAAAAAGATAATAGACAAATTCAATAAAGAAGGAAGGAAAAGAGAGAGAGAAAGAAAAGAAAAAAAAAAAAAAAAAAGAAGGATGCATTTTGGAAAAGAAAGTGGCGTAGGCGTAGATGTTTTAAAAGCCTAGAAAAAGAATCTACTGAAAATGTCTTTCTTTTTTCCTTTTTTTAAGACTTGGAATTAATTATCACAAAGAAAGACGATGCAACCGTTATTTCGTTTCTCTTCTTTCGCATTTTTTTCTTCTTGTCGCATCATTTATTATTACATTCCTTTATAGTCTTGGCAAGATAGAACCGCCTGGCGGAATATTTGTGATGCGGCAGTAGGGCTGCAAGCCCTGTAACGCCATATCTATCTATCTATCTATCTTTATAGTCTGATTTTTTTTCTTTTTTTTTGGATCCAAAAATGCGATACAATAGCCAATAAGCATGATTCTTGAAGCTTAAATTAAAAATGTTTAGTTGATAAAATTTTTTTTGAAGGATTCCTCACTGGCACTTTGAAACTTACATTTTTAATTTTCCTAGAAATTCTGAAAACGGCCATGCTGTTTTTATAAGACAAAATCCCGCTATTTTTGTCTGCTTGATAGACGTATAATAACGAATTCTAATGCACCAAAACAATGTGGAGTGTCAAATTATATAGGATTCATTCGAATATTACTTCAGCATAATTTTGGAATTTTTGACTTCCTTCCCCCTTTTTGGCGATAGTCCCAAGTAGCAAAGTCTACCCAGTCCCGAGGACGTCCTCAAGAAAATAATTAAAAAATTTCTTAAGATTTTTTAAAAATTTTTTAAAATTTTTTAAAATTTTTTAGAAAATTAATAAAAAAATAACTTTAATCTTGAAAACCCACGAAAAGTTCGGAAAGACAGAAAATAAAGGAAAACAAGTTTCGAGATTGAAGTTATTTTTCGATTTTCGTAGACTTTCACGATTGAAGTTATTTTTGTATTCATTTTAAAAAAATTAAAATTAAAATTTGCAAATCCCCGATTTCTTCGAGGTTTCGAAAATTGCAATTTATTTTTATTTTCAAAACCACGAAATTTAAATTAATTTAAAATTTTTTAATTTAAAAAAAATAAACCCAAATCATAACCCTGACGTTTCAAAACACCGATCGGGGATTTGAAACATCAGAGTTTTGAAATAGAGCCAATCTTTTGGTTCTTATAGGATTTTTCCGAATTAACATGAGGCACACTTTTCCGTCGGGTAAAAAATTTGAAAAAATTTAAGAAAACTTATCTCATACAAACAGAAAAAAGTTAGAGGGTGGCACCTCAGAAAATCAAAACTTTGCAAAATAAAAACCACCCTATTGCACGGCCCTGTGAAAGAAAGCAGGAAACTTATTCTCATGACCAATAGTTTGGGAAAGCATTCTTCTAAATACGACTTCTTGAATGACTTGACACCGGTAAAATAGTTTAAATCTCTCCTGAAGACCCGTCGCATAAAATCTTTACTAAACTTAACGACTTCTACGTCTGAGCTTCTGCCGGGAACTAGTAAAAAAAAATCCCAGAACGTAATCCCTTTTGATGTACACGCTTGAACAAACGCAGAGATACAAAAAATCGGCGACGCAAAAAGATCATTTCCCAGTTTAAAAAAAAATAAAAAGAAAAAAGAAATGCAGTTACAGGATGCCGATCTAAAATCAAAGGAGCAAACATGGTACGTGGTCAAAGGGAGACGTCAAATAAATGAACGAAAACAAACAAAAAAAACCTGCGCGATATATTTTACAATATCCCCCATAAAGTTTTTCCTTGCTCTCCCCCCCTTATCTTTCGTTTCCGAAAAATATACCAACTTCCCCGTTTCAACCTTGTCTCGGACTAGGTATTTTCGTATTCTTTCTTTTTTGCGATATTTTATACGAAATTCGATTAATTAGAGTTCCAGCAAAGCGTAAATTCAACAAGTTAATCAGCGAAAATAGCTCCATGACAAAAAGAATTTGACGGAACGGAATGAGTTAAGTTTTGTCATTCATATCTAATGACTTTAACAACGGAGCTCATCTCGGGAGTTAACCTTAAAAAATATGAGCATGCCGTCCCCTTTTGTTCCCGGTAATATTTCAAAAAAAAAAAAAAAAAAAAAAAAAAAAAACAAAGTAAGTTGACTCGTGTTGGAAAAAGCGTCAATATAAATACGAGCTCAACGTATAAAATTGGTATATAGGGAATAAAATCAGTGGACCGGAACTCGGGGAAATTAATTGAAATCTGAACGTTTAATCCTAAGTTTTAGCATTATAGGGGTTTGAATATAAACTTTAAAAGGAAAAGCTTAATGATACGTATTTAAACGTTATTTCAAATGTGGGATGCGTTATATATAAGGAAAGGCACTAAGTATACGGCGAAGCATTAATGTATTGTAAAGGCGAGGCCGATGCCCTCCCTTTTAAGCTGTAACTTTTAAAAAAATCGCTTCCGAAATAAGAGAGGAAAACGCAAAAAGTAGCCTCCAGGAAGTGAATTTACTAAATTACAGCCAGAATTTATTTCCAAGTTAAAATGAATTGGAATCTCTAAGTCTTTTCAGTGTAATGCGGGTCGCACAAAAGATTTAACTTTCTTATTTTCCATCAGATAATATTTTATCCCGGCGATCTCTTCGGGAAACTGATTTGGTGATGACAAGAGGGAAGAAGAAAAAAAAAGGAAAGAAAATCTATTTGGGTCCCCAAATCTTTCCCGAAAAATCGATTTTTCCCAAAGCGAAATAATTAAGGTGCACGGAGTGCACCCAGCCAAGTTTTAAGTGCACTCCACTCGCATTAATTAAGATGCACGGAGTGCACCCAGCCAAGTTTTGAGTGCACTCCACTCGCACCTTACTTTACTAAACTCATCGTATTGCTGTTTTCAGAGCCCCGAAACTCTCAACCCGATTAAGATAAAAATTTTCTCCCTTCGATATTAACTATGCCGATTTTCAACTTTCTAGGTTTTGTCTTTCTTCGGTTTTCCAGGGGTCGAAAAGCGTCATTTCGAGTGTTACCAACTTGGGCGCTTTCTTTCTATCATGCAAGCTAACATTTTTTTCAAAGATCGAAAATCATAGATCAGATAAAGGTTTCGATGAAATATTCAAAACGTAATTTTGTATAGGAGAATTTTTCAAATTGAAAAGGATTGAGGAAAAATTGGTTTGAGAACGAGAAGGATTATTGTGTCATTCATATAGGACCTTAAAAAAAAAAAAAAAAAAAAGCGGCCAAGTTTGAGTTTATTCACGGAGGAAAATGACTTCGGGAAAATTTTTAATAATAGCAAAGAAATTAACTTGGCTGCCCCCTCTGATATCACCACTTTTGAAGGCAAAATGTTTTTTGAAATAAGAAAATTAAGCTTCTTGGCTGCGCTTCTCAATATATCATCACTTTAAAGGGCAGACGGTATTTGTAAAGGGAAGCAAAAAAAAAAAAAAAAAAAAAAAAAAAAAAAAAACTTGGCTTCTTTTTTTTCACACGGAAGTTTTTTTGTTTAGATTTAATTTATTTTAACATTATTGAACCCGTAAATCGAATACAACAAATCGAGATCCTCATTTCATTATTTTATTTAGTTAATTAAGAAAGTTTCGACTGGAGCAGAAGAAGGGGGGAAAAAAGTAACGAGTTAACGGCACGACACTTTCTGACAATACCTGGCTTTGTTGGAAGTTGGTGGTAGTTTCAACTAAAACGAACCACAATCATAATGGAAGCGATTCAGTCAAATATTCGACGCGTGAATAGCAAAGCAAGCGAAGCTTACACCTCCTTACTTTACGAAACTTATAAAATTGAAGAAAAACCGGTCAAAATTCCCAAAGGATCGATCTCCTTTTCCTCCACGAAAACGGTTTTCAATAAATTATGTTGATTTCGGGTCCTTTGTCGCAAAACTTTGCAATCATTTCTTTCCCGAATCCGTGCTAAAGAATTTAAATAAACAAGCGGAAACGGGGAAGATGTCAAAGAGAATTTCCTGCAGGTTCGTAAACAAACGGAACGGTGTTATTCGGACTTTATTCTTCAAAAGCTGCTGGAAAAAAAGGGGGATAAAAAGGGATAACTTTTTGTTCAAGATAAACAAAACAGGAATCAAGAGAAATCAAAAAACATTTTAAACATTGCGAAGCATTTCCGACAAATTATCTGATTTCTGCTCCGTGCTGTACCAAATTTTTTGGTAGACTAGAGATTGCGAATTTCCGACATATTTCCATTCCCGGGAATTGGGAATTCCCGTTTTTGAAAAAAATATCGATTTCGGGAAAGGGAATTCCCATTTCGGTTAGCTTTTGTATTTCTCGAGAATCGAATCGAGAAATTGACATTCGCCAATAAGCTAGAAAATATTATTATTTATAAAATATTTGCAAAATATTTCAAAAATATTGAAAAACATTTCAAAAATATTTTAAAAATAATTATATTGTTTTTCTCATTGGGTGGATTCTCGGAAATCCCGGGAAAATATTTGGAAGAAGAAAAAAAGGAAATTAACTCTGATTTCTGTATTTTTGGGGATTTAAGTCCGGCAATAAGCGAAACCATGTCAAAAGAAATTTTTCCACGTTGTTTAAAGTTGTAAAGGCAAAATTTTTGAAAAACAAAACTTTTTTTTTTGATTTTTTCAACATTTTTCTAAAATATTGAAAATATTATGTAATAAATTATCAAAAACTGATAAAATTCATATTATTACCGTTTCCGGGAAAAAAACTTGTCGGTGCCGGGAATCAAGAATTCCCGAAAATAAGAAAAATCCGTTTTCCGGGAAGAGGGATTCCCGGCAATATAAAAAAAAAAGTTCTTACTTATTACTTAAGACATATTTTTTCTCTGCATTAGATACATTATATTTTAAATTGAATAAAAAGTTATCAAAAACCACGGCCTACACGTTTCATTTCTTTTACGAGATAATTCCGTGCACCGTAGCATCAAATCAAGTATCTCCATCATAAATATGATCGGAGGTAGTCCATTTTGATTGTTGTTGAAAATCATGTGACCTCACATTTACCCGCGCTCATATTCTCGTAAACTTATGGTCATATGACTGTTAATGTAAAGAATTTTAATTTTTTATTAAAAATGTTAATAAATGTTTTGTGAAAAAGATCATTAAAATTTTTTGGAACGAAGATTTCGATGATTTTTGATTATTGAAAAAACTTTTTTTTATTGAAACGAACATTTGATAACATTTTAGATAAATTTTTTCAAACATAAAAGATGTTTCTAGACGCAGTCCTACGTAGGGATTATGCCTCATATCCCCTGACTGTTTTTTACTGCGGGATTTTTTTAATAGGAGAAAAAAACATTTTACGTTGAGCTGGTTCAATCTAGAATATTAGTAATTAATTATTAATGATGAGTTCTTGCAATAGCGTGAAAATGATTTCACCTCATCGTTAAAAAACACATACATATATCGGTTTGTCCGCATCCAGACGATTGCCGCAACCCGAAAACCCCGCATTTTGTCAATTTATTATTTTCCACCTGGAGGCGATAGACTCGTTACATTTGTTTTTGCTTCCGTTAAAATTTGCGACCGTTCATCTATTTAAAAGTCCGATAATCGATAAATATTTCTGAGGAAATTGAGTGATGAATAGGAAAAAAACGCGTCAGGATATTTTCCGCGCGCAAAAAAAAAAAAAAAAAAAAAATTGTTTTTTTTTGTAATGAACTCGAGTTTAAACAAATGTAAAATCATAAAACAAGCAATAAAAACATTAATAAAATCCGAAAAAGATGTCAAAGCTTTGTTGTCGGTTCACACTCGAAGAACTACAAATATTATATATTTTTTTTTAGAAAGCAATTTTCGGAGTATAGACATTTGCAACGAAATCAGAAACGCGATAATTTTTAGCTTTTATAAAACGGTTCTTCGTAACGGCTCCGCTTATACGGCAACGGATGGTTTCGCAGTTATCCCAGCTATTCCAACCATTTCCATTTTTTTTCCTTCTTATTTTTCCCCCCTTCTTTTATTGATATCTCTCTCTATTCCGAACCTGTGTTTAGCTCATTTTTAAGCACTCGTCATTTTTTTTTTTTTTTTTAGAAAAAGTTTGCAATTTTTATGTAGGTCGTGTTCATCAACGCATAAAAAAGTCGTTTTAAAACAAAGACCTCTTTGCCTGAATAAAACAAAAAGACAAAAAGGGAGTAGAGGTTGCAAGGGGGAAATTTTTCAAAAGTAATCGTAAAAGGGTTTCCAGGAAATGGGGAAAATCAGAGAAAATTATCTACCGCTTTTTAAATCTATTTTGGGGAGTGGAATAAAATCATTTTTAGGCTAAATTTTTTTTAAAGAATAATAGATATACTCTATATATATTTTTTTTCCTTTTTAATTCCATTGGTTAGAATCGCGAAAGTTTATAACAATCACGGTTCGATGTTTTATGTTCTTGGAACGCGGCCATGTTGTAAAGTAGTAAGAAAACTATAACCAAAAAGAGACGGTCAGGGGAAGGAAAAAGGAAAATGGTAAAGCCATATTAAAATAATTAATAGGAAATCATGATTTATGATGGCCTTGAGAATTAAAAGCATTTTCCAGTTGAATTTTAAGCTAGTTCAGGGGCAACACTAGACATTGTGCGATGGTTTTGTGTGCTGTAAATGCATTTCTAAGTTCTGACGTACCTCCATAGTCAATATGATAGGAAATATGCTGTTTCGACTGCCTTTGAAAGTCATATGGGTTAATGTAAAGAACTTGTCCGAAATTATATATATTTTATAGGGTGGCTCATTTTGAAGGTCTATTTTTTAATTTTCGCTCCCTGGGCAAAAAATCATTCATTTACATGTAAAAAGAAGCCTGAATTTTTTTTAGGTCGAAAAAAATTTTTTTGGCCCAGGCCCAGGGCCGAGATGGTACTTCATTTGGACAAATTTCAAAAATTTGCCCAATTAACATCTTTTAATATAAAAAATTGTTCTTTATAGGGCATATTAGGCACGTATTGAGCTTCCTGAAAAAAATATTCGGTTCAAAAATATTGACCCGTTGGCCGCCCAGACAGGATTATAGTAAAAAAACGGGTATGGCTGTAACCGGGTAAGGGCAGATAATTTTGAAAATTCGAAAATAGCCAAAATGTGCCAAAAATATGTAGAAATAATGCCCCAAATGTAATTTCGATGCCAAACATTTTTTGTCCTATGTTAACCTCATTACCATTTAACCATTTTAACCATTTTCCCTTATTTTTGGTTCTTTCTTTTTCTAAAAAATGAAATTTTTAAAGGCAAAAAGTGAATTTCCAGGGCATGTAAGTACCCAAATTAACAAAACCTGAAAAGTTCTTTAAAATAAAAAATTTAAATTTCAAATTTTTGGGAATTTTCAATTTTTTAAAAAAATGATCAAAAATTAATTTATTAATATTAAAAATTGAGAGAAAATTTTTAAAAAAATTAAAAATGCTCAAAAATTTGAAATTTAAATTTTTTATTTTGGAGAACTTTTCAAGTTTTGTTAATTTGGGTACTTACATGCGCTGGAGATTCACTTTTTGCCTTTAAAAATGCAATTTTTTAGAAAAAAGAAAGAACCAAAAATAAGGGAAAATGGGGTTAACATAGGGTAAAAAATGTTTGGCATCGAAATTACATTTGGGGCATTATTTCTACATATTTTTGGCACATTTTGGCTATTTTCAAATTTTCAAAATTATCTGCCCTTACCCTGTTACAGCCATCCCCGTTTTACTACTATAACCCTGCCTGGGCGGCCAACGGGTCAATATTTTCGAACCGAATATTTTTTTTAGGAAGCTTAATACATACCTAATATACCCTATAAAGGACAATTTTTTATATTAAAAGATGTTAATTGGGAGAATTTTTGAAATTCGTCCAAGTGAAGTACCATCTCGGCCCTAAAAACTTCAAACCCCTGGGCCTGGGCCAAAAAACTTTTTTTCGAACTAAAAAAAATTCAGGCTTCTTTTTACATATAAATGAATGATTTTTTGCCCAGGGAGCAAAAATTAAAAAATAGACCTTCAAAATGAGCCACCCTAAATATTTTATATATAAAATAAGATGCATATAATTTATATATAAATTTTATTTTACCTAAGACGTAGTCCTACGTCTAAAAAATTCCGCAGCAAAAAAAAAAAAAATTTTGTATGACTCACTCTTAACCTCCAAAGCTGCATAAAAGTGGTAGAAGGCTACAACAATCGACGATTCAGTAATTACACTGGGATAAAACCCTGGAGCAAAATGAACGTTTATCCTTTACACAATTTAATGCTTCCAATCTAAGGGGGGAAAAAAAAGAGAAACGGGGCCGAACGGAAGAATTCTCCGGTATGCTGACGTTAATAATTATGTTCGGACAAAACCCTGTCACCGGGACGTGTTTTGTGAGGCACACTCCATTAAACGGGGAATAAAAAAATCAAGAAAAGGACGAAAACCAATTTTAAGGATATCTCTTTTTTTTTTTTTTATCCGTCCCCTTGCTAATTTCCTGCTCATATCAAAACGGATATCTCTTTGAAATTTGTCACAAAGTAAACACGTCATTTTTTTTTTTTTTTAATAAAAAGACCAAAAATAGTTTACAACGCAATGGAAAAGAAGAAAATGGGAAAAAAAATCCCATTTCCTTTGAAACGTCTGAAACAAAGAAGAAAGAGGTTCGGTCACAATCGGTCAAACCGTTTTATGCATTATTGCCCGGAAGCCGTAATTTGAAAAAGCTCGCTATTCTCTAAAACCCCAAAAGTTTTTCGGTATATATACTGTATTATTTTTATTATTTTAAATGTAAAAAGAGGGAAAATTTTCCTCCAGACCGTTGGGAAACTTTGTATCTCTGAATGTAAAAGCTAATAACCCCTTTCCTATTCTTCTAACGATGATTTTAATGGTGACCCCAGAATTGTATCCGTTATAAGTTAAACTAGGGGTCACTGAATTTTCTCTTTCCTCCCCCCCCCCTTCCTCCTCCTCCTACAACCTTCCTTCTAAAGTCCGAAAATGAAGGGATTTACTCTATTATTCCGTGAGCGTTATCACTTCTTCCCGGTCTTATAAATAATTTTCAACGTTACCATTGTTTTCAGGGCCAAGATTTTGTAGATTCATGTTACGGAGTCCGGCCGTAATCAATGGTTTTGTGCGGCGAGATTTTCCGGAAAAGGGCAAGGGCTTTTTCATTTGGCATGGTGAAGCATCTATCTAAGGAAAAGCTTTTAGAGTTTTCCGTCCAATTTTATATCAAGCAAAACTGACTGCATTTTGTAATGAAATGTCTAAGGGGCCATTCAGATATTACGTCAGCACGTTAAGGGGAGAAGGAAGTACTTGAAATGCTGCCTTTTGATGACAACGGGGTGGAGGGGGATTTCCACAAAATTTAAGTCAGCATTTTATTATAAATTGTAATGAAATGTCTTAAGGGGAATCTTTCATCATTTAAACAAAAAAAAAAAAAAAAAAAAAAAAAAAATTTAGTAAATTTTTTTAAGCTTTTTCCGGGCCAAAAAATGGTAACGTTTCTCGAGTGTACCGATAGTTATCACTAAGATAATCAAGTTTCAGCACGAAAAGAATCAATAAAAAAATTGACAGATTAAAGTGACCCAGAATTAAAAAATCCATTCATTAATCATTTCTTTTGAAGTTTTTTTTTTTTTTCACGAACCTTTTCTTATTTAGTTTAGCGTGACGGGGGGGGGGGGGGGCTATCCTAAATCTGACGTAATTCTGTACATGGAACGCTGACCTTTTTCTGACAAAAGGGGGGGGGGAGTCAAAATTTGTGAGTTTGATGCTGACGTAATATTTAAATAATCCCTAAAAAGGATAAAACAATTTCGTAAAATGTACAGTAATTTTTATATGTAAAACGATTACTGTGTTAATTACAATGACTAAAAAATGACTAAAAAATACTTTTAAAATCTGGTGAATTTCTTCTTCGAAATAATGTAAAAAAAAAAAAAAAAAAACATTAATAGCTTGTCTTCGCTTGTAATTTAAATAGAGGATCGAATTAAAGGTTCGTACATTTAAATGAAGCACCGGAAGTACTGTACCGTTCCAAATTCAAAAATTAATTCAAAATGGAGAACTCTGGGATTTTGTTTACGTTTTTGTAAATGAATTTTAGTAAATTGTAACGACTAAATGAAAAAAGAGCTAAGTATATAGGTACTTAATTACTGAGAAACTATTTTCAGAAGAAATTATGGCTCATGGAAAATATTTTAGATTTGTCGAAAGAAAAGGAAACATACAGTACTTCCGGTGCTTGATTTAAATAGACGATTGCTTTAATTCGACGATCCATTTAAGTAACTAATGGAGACAAGACATAAGTTACATTCAAATAAACAGTTCTTGAAGTATTTTTTACTTTAAAATACGCTATCTTAAATTTTACAGTAAGTAGCATATCGTTTAAAAAGAAACTGAAAAATTCCTATAAAAAAACATTTCCGTACAAGGGATTTGCTCATTGATGTTAATAAGGTTGTTCTTTTTAATACTTAGCTTCGATGACAATACTTATGTAGCTTTAAATTGGGTATACCGGTCGGTATTTAACTTACCTGAAAAAGAAAAAAAAATTATTTTAGTAAAGACAATTTTGTAAATCAATTGACAAACCAAAGACAATTTTATTGAAAAAATAAATTTACAAGTAACATTAAATATCGTTTTCATATTATTCACATATATAACTTTACTCAGGACTCGAACCGATTTTCCCTAAAAAAATGAGTGACTTTAGGAACTAAAATCAGCGAAATTAGTGACCAATTAGTGATCAAAAATAATTTAAGTTTCAGATTTTTTTTACTAAAATTGTAATAAAACCAAGTCTATTTTGAATAGTTTCAGTTTTAATTAAATTAACAAGAGACAAAAAATGAAATTTGACATTTAAAATTCAGCAGCGATTATAATTTTTTTTTTTTTTTTTTTCATCAGCTTATTTTTAATATTTTTTTTCTTAACACGAACTAAAAAGATGAGGCAGAAAAATAGGAGAAAAAAGGAGAAAAAAGTGACTTTAGTGACCTTTTTTCAAAATAAGTGACTTTTAGGGACCTTGGTTAAAAGTAGTGACTTGTCCCTAAAAAAAGGGCCCGAGTTCGAGCCCTGCTTACTGTAAAAAAAACAGCAATAATCTAAGATTACTGCCCTTTGATTGCAGTGAAATTATAATGTACAATGAAATGACCGAAGAAACTACAATTCAATATACTTTAACTAATGTACTTTTTGGCAATAAACGTACTGTTTTGTCAAGACCGAGTTTGGAAAACTCCTCCTTTAAGTTTTCTTTGATTTTCCGAAAATTTTTCCCAATCGTATATATACGATAGCCGTCGGGAAAAGGCTAAGTGGTTGTATAGTCCCAGTAAAAAATGAGTATAATTTACATATTGTATGTGTAGTTTTCACGAAATTGTTTATCAGTGTCTGAAGAGCTGACCAGCAAAAATAAAATGGCACATTTTTTCATCATTCTTAAGCATTACACCAATCTGTAACGAAAGTTCATGTGGCCCAATTCTTGCGGAAAAACATCACACAAAAACCAGTTTTTTACTAAGTCACTTTTTTTTCCTCCCGTCTCAAGCAACCGAAGTCAAGTATAGGCCTGCATCAAGCTTTTCACAACATCACTCAACATGACAAATGATCAGCAAAAGAAAACATAACTCAGTCAGAAAATATAAATTACAATCACGACCTCGAAATTTAATAGTCTCTTTTCCGCACTTTTCTTTGATACCCAGCTTTTTTAATGAGCGCATTAATAAGACGGAAAGAATAGCCTCATTTTCCAACCTTGGGAAAAATTTAAGTAATTTAATTAATACTGGTAAAAAGAAGAAAAAGACGAAGAAGGAAAATATCTTAAAGATGGAGAGAGAAAAAAAAAAATTCGTTGATGAGAGATGATTTCTCGGTCTACGTGAAAAATTCCTCGACGAGTTTACATTTTTCGTATGCACATTTTTAAAATTCCCAAACCCGATAAAAAATATTTCCCGCATATACGGGACTCATTAAATTCAATTCCGTCCTATCCATCCTAAACTCCTCGAGTGTTTTCTTTTAAAGGTTTTAAAAATTCATAAATAAAAGGAAATGGGACGTTATAAAGTGATTCAAAAACACATTATCAAATGCGATTAATATCATTATAGCACTAACAGAAATTCCAAGCGGGCAAAACAGTTGAAATCAACAATAAAACCAACGACGTCGTTTATATCTCCCCCTCCAGAATGCGAGTGTTTTTGCGCGCTTTTTCCGTTTCCCCCGAATGAAGCGGAAAAGTGATTTCTGGTAACCCGAGGATTCTTTATAAAAATCCTTTTTATTAAATTCTTTCGAGAGAGCGCCGTATGGTTAAAAGGATAGAAGAAAAAAAAAAGATCTATGATTTATATTTTAATAACTTATATATTAACCTTTGCGGCAAGACGGGAAAGGAGACAACCTTCGGACCATCTGTAAAGGTACATAAAAACCCAGTTGTACAACACAAAAAAAAAAAAAAATTGAAAGAAAACAGAAGCAAAGGGATCATACAAGTATTACGTGAGCACTTAACAGGGGAGGGGGGTTGATGAAATCTTACGGCTGCTTACGGGGGGGGGGGGGGGGGGGGGGAGGGGGGTATTCATGTCTTACGTAACATTTGAAATCTTAAAAACTTGCCATTAAAAATATTTGCTGCATTATCATCATTTCATTTTATGATTCCTTTAAATTCATTTTTGATTTTATTTTATTAAGTAATTTTTGATTTTGTTCATTGATTTTTTTTGAATTGATTCATTAACTTTTAAAAAAACGAATTTCACTGTTCCCTTTTTAACGATTAATTCTGTACTTGAAAGGTAAACAAGCCCAACTCTTATTGTTTGGCTTATTGAGTTGGGCTTGTTTACCTTTCAAGTACAGAATTTTATTTCAGAAAAAGAAGAAGGAATTGCAACAATAATTTTTTTGAAAATGAAAATAAAAAGAAAATAAAGTTAAAATCTCTTTTTTGCAAATTAATAATAATAAAAAAAAAAAAAATAAAAAAAAACTTACGTAATATTAAGTAGGGAGGGTCGACCAATTCTTAAGCTTGCTTACACCCAGGCTGGCACTTTTAAAAAATTATTACGTAATACTTGTATGATTCCAAAGCAAAAACTGAAATTTTATAGGATTAGAACCTAAGAATCGGAATGTGATTCCAATAGTTTGAAAATATTGAAATCAACATCATGACCCGCACAAAAAGTGGCAAAAAGGCTGGCAGCCGGGTTACCATAAGGGTTGTGCCCCAAAATTAAATTCTTTTTGGACTTTCACCCATCGATAGGACCTAGTAAGGGGGTAAATTAGGCGAAATATTAGGGTCGAAATGAAAAAGCTGTTTCTGAGGCGGGGTTTAAGAGTGCTAATTCAGTTTTTTTTTTTTTTTTTAGCAGAGAATGGGTTGTCCCGATTGAAGAATCCAAAAAACGAAAAAAAAAAAGCATTTTCAAAGGGCCATCTAAGGGCATAATTGTTAAATTTTTTAAAAATGACCCATTGGCCAAAATGGCCATTTAAAGAGAAAAAAAAAATTTTCTTCGTGTTAGCGTCGCCGGACCAAAATTTCGCTATGACAGTCAAAAAGTATGCCAAAAATTGGCCTAAGCACATGTGTTTCTAATTTTTGTTTTCAACACGAAAATGGCCAAAACAATGGCCAAAAGTTAAAAAAAATTCTTTTTCGCTGCGAAGATGGCGCTACACACAAATTTCGTTATCACCACGTGAGAATACGCAAAAACTGGCCTAGACACGTATTTTTTGGTTTTTTCCCCCAACGGCCGAAGTGGCCAAAAAAGGCCGAAATCTCAAAAAATTTGTTTCGCCACCAAAGACCACGCTGGACCCAAATTTCGCCTTCACCATGTGAAAGTACGCAAAAAATTGCCCAAAATCATGTATTTCGCCTTGGGACCCTAAGGGCGAAAGTGGCCAAATTTAATAGCCAAAATCATAAAAATCGCAAAAATTTTTTTTTACTGATAAGATCCTGATGGTTCAAAATTACGCTATCACCACGTGAAAGTACGCAAAAAAATAGCCTAGAAACATGTTTTCCGTTGGAGAAAAAAAGGTAGAAATTGACCGAAATTTACCCTGAAATTGTGGTTACTCTTTAGGCCATTATTTTTTATCCGTTATTAAAAAATTAGTTATTAAAAAATCTAAGTTAAAAAAAACCTTTTCTTTGCAAACTTTAAGTTCCGAAGAATTTCAGACACTTTTAATGTTTAATATTAATTTTTTAAAGAAACTTTTTTTATGCGGTGGGGGGGGGGGGGGGTAATCTAACGTAACTTTAGGGAGGTGGAGGTCAAAAATGGCCAAAGTAACGTTAACGTGGTTTATGGAAGACCTCCAATGCGTAACACTACCTTTAACCTCCCCTTCCTTCGACCATTACGTAATGTTTGAATGACCCCATAGAAAAGGATGCTGCCGGGTTCGGAACTGAATTTTTGGAAGCATTTGTGAAATCGGATTAGCGCGATGAGTGCTTATTATGAATCGGTATCGGAGCTACCCTCATGGCTCTTGCACAAGAGCACGTCATTTGGTATCAGATATTACAAAATTTCAGTTGTTCACCAGAGACGTTCTAAGGCACTCTTGGAAAATCCCCATATTAAAGATGAATTTCAAAAGACGGTAGAAATGGAAAAAAAATCCGTTCGGAGAGAATACCGAATTTCAGTCGGGGCAATTCCCTTTTCCGAGGGAAACAGGCTTGAATGAAAACTTGGGAAAAAGAAAAACTTTTTCACAGAATGGAAATAAACCGACGTGTCAGTTTTACTAACTTGTTGAAAATTTATTTACTTTTCATTTATTTACATAACATTATTTTCTATTAAAAAAAAAGTGTCGGAAAATCCAGAAAAATTATTCGATTGCTTAAAAAAAAAAAAAATATACGTATACTTTTTTTTTGGAAAAGGTAAAAAGTTTTTTTTTCCCTCCCTCTCTCCATTTTTTTTCCTTATATAAAAAAAAAAAAAAGAACCGTGTCAATATCAAAGCGAGACGAAAAAAAAGGCGAAACAAAAATAAAAGGTGTTACAAAACTTCATTCAAATAAAAAAAAACAAAAAAGTTTCATCTTTCTTTTTTTTTTTTCTATCTCTTTTCATAAGACAAACCCAAGCTTCCGAATGGCATCATTTTCCCTATAAAAAAAAAAGTTTTGGAAATAACGCGATCAATCAAAACGGTAACTGGATAAAGGATAATCATTTTGTTTTTTAGTGTCGAAAACTAACGCTGAATTATGATGTGAAGTTTGAAAAGCTCCAATTTTTAACGCTGAGATTTTTCCACCGGAGGGTTAAAAAAATTGAAGAGAAATCGGCGATTTCATTTTCCCGCGATTGAGTTTGATCATTTTATGTTCGAATAAATTTTACTCTAAAACTATATACAAAACCCAATGTAATTCACTTTACAAAACATTTCCTCCTGATAAAATATCGCAAGACAAACGATCCGATATTATTTACGAACCATAATATTACAAATAGCCCCGAAACAAATCAAACAATACCTGAAATCCCTCATAAAGCGCGCTGCTCGTATCAGTAACCGCGGATCTTAATTGCAACAATTATTGGGTGTTGAATACAGAATAACATTCGTTCCCCGCAAAACCGAAAGCTCATCCCGAGTTCCCCTTCTTTTCCCCTTCCGCTCCGGGCATATATCGTTAATTTCTTATCATCCGATGCCGTTGTTATTGCACATATATCACTCTTCACCATTCACGCATTTCAAAATTTCGTTACTTTTCTATGACGCTATATCAAATTTTGACCGAAACACGGAGGGGGGTGAAACAAAGATTTGAATGAGCTTTCCCGGGCTTTTACGAACCCTTATTCCTTTTCATATACTTTTGTACGCAACATAATCATTTTGAGATAAACAAAAAGGAAAAGGAGTACGCTCTTTTGTCTAATGTTATCAAAATTTTTTTCAATAGGAAATGTAACGTAATAATCCGATGTCCGATAAATTTAATGTAGTGTTGATATCCTTCCATTTTACAACAAGAAAACGATTTTCTCCCCTTTTTATCATCTCTTTTAGGGTAACATTGTTTTGTTGGTTTAATAGGGAGAAATAAAAATATCATCGAGCAGGAAGAACGCACTTTAATTAAATGAAACAATATAAAGTAATATAAGAGGTAGATTGCCCGTTACGAGGGGATGTAAAATATTTTTGTGGTGCCCCCCTCAAAGTCTCAAAAAAAGAGAATGAAAAATATTGTGCGCAAAGCCTTAGCTCTACTCTAACACGTATCTATACTTCGATTTTCCTAAAAAGCTTAAATTTTTTTATTAAAAAATAGTCAAAAGTTAAAAAAAAATTGTTCAAAATTTTAATTTTAAAATATTGCTTTAGCTCATATTTTTGGCACATTTTATTTAAAATTTCTAAGTTCTTTTTTTTGTTTATGTAGTCAAATCTTAAGGGTGTAAATTCACTACGGAATGTTGGACCAACATGTTGGTACAACAAGTTGAACAAACATGTTGTACCAACAAGTTGTACAAACATGTTGCACCAAATTGTTGGACAAATGAAAGAATCGACTATTGCAGAATTCATTCCTAGGGTGCAAATTCACTATGGGATGTTGGACCAACACGTTGATCCAACATCGGTCCAACATTCCCTAGTGAATTTACACCCTAACGCCAAAATATTTTTTTGCTTTCTGTTAAATTGCTTGAACAATTTTTCACTTTAAGCAACAACATATCTTAAGTGCAAATTTTTTCGGCCGAAATCTCACACTCCAACATGTTGCTCAACCTGTTAAAAACATTGTAAGCCGTACATGTCTAAGAAATTTGTAAATGTTGCGCAACATGTGGCCAACATGTTTCTATGCTGCAACTTGTTGCCAACATGTTTCTAAAAGCGCAAATTCATTATGGGATGTTGGACCAACATGTTGGTACAACAAATGCGACTAACATGTTGTACCATATTGTTGTACCAATTTGTTGGACCAACATTCCACACTAATTTTGGCGTAGGAGTAAATTCTGCAATAGTCGACTCGTTCGCTTGTCAAAACATGTTGGTATCAACATGTTGGTCCAACATTCTATAGTGAATTTGCACCCTAACATTTACAAAAAAAAACGGCGAAAATTTTAAAAAAAGCTAAATAAAATTTCAAGAAATTTTAAAATCCTTGCTGTAGCAACTTTAAATTTCTAAGATATTTTTGAAGTTCATGTCGTCTAATTTTAATATTATAGGGTGCAAATTCACTATGTTGGTCATGTTGATCCAACATTGCGTAGTGAATTTGCACCCTAAGAAAAGAAAGAAATTAAATAATTGAAAAATTCGTTTTCCTCAATCTTAATTTATTTGTTATTTAGAACTTTTTTTTGATGTCGTGCAAAAAAAAAAACAAACAAAAAAAATCTTCAAAATGGAAAATAGCTTTTCACACCGAACAACAAATTTATCATTGTTAAAAACATCTTTAGTATCTCATAATTATTTCGAAATAATATTATTACCATGAACATTAATATAACTAAATGAGTGAGTGAATACAATTATATTTGAATAAATCTTATAATTTTGAAAACTTCCCCCAGCGAAAGTTCTTAACTAACTTTTAAATTCTTTTTAATATTGAATGTTCATTGCCGCGATTATAAAAAGAAGATTATATTTCTGTCTCGCTTTCAAAAAATCAACTTGACGGGCTTAATTTGGTAAAATTCCATTCTGAGAAATTGAAGAAAAGAAGATGAGAAAGTTTGTTTTTTTACCCCACCGATTTTTTATTCCACTTAAAAGTGTAAATCAAAATTATGTAAAGAAATATGACCGAAATGGGGGAATTTTTTTTTTTTTTTTTTTTTGTTTTAAAGGGTAAGTGTTTTAGAAAAATTACCGTTAATAAAGAAAAAGAGCTGAATCAGCATTTCGTAGAAAAAAAAAAAGAAAGATTTGCGAATAGATAATCATTAGGAAAAAAAAGTAAATTCTAAAAAAAACAGACTATAAGAAGCATGCCGTGCACGCTCAGCATCAAACATTATGATTCAGAGATTATGACCATAAATATTTCCCATTCGGTTTTTTATCATAGTGCAGACTCGCTTAAAAATTTCCAGACGAGAAAAAAAAATAAGATTCATAGTTATTTTTTTATATTCATTATGAAGTCCCGAGAAAGATAACGACGGAGGAAAAAAAAAAGTGTTTTAAAAATGGATTAATTCGTATTCCGGGAAAGTTATAAGTGAGTTTAAACTCTTTCTAAAATTAAACTTTCTTTTATTTGAATATTTATTATTTACTGATTTTGTTAATCCGAATTGCCCTTGTTTTAATCCGATTTTAGGGATGTTAATTGGGAAAATTTCCCTCAGAAGGCAGAATATAAGATTTCGGGAGCTGGATAATCTTGTTCATACGTAGTATATACTAAATCCGATGTCAGAGTCTTAAGTTAATACCTCATCAGTCTTTGGATGCGGGATTTGTTTAACCATATTACATGTGTTCCTGGAACTTTAGGAGGAAAATTAAGGCGTTATAAAACATTTTCCTCCTCGTTTTTGCAGATAGTCAGCCATTTCTGCCGAGGGAACAATATCATCCTGGGGCATAACGTGTAGCGGTTTAAAGGTTGATTTTAAAGGTGAACGTCTTCTTAAGGACGACTCCATATCCCCGCTCGAATTAATAAAGGGACCTAGTCCAGCGCAACTAATACAATTCACGAATCGGAATTCGCTTTCCCTTTTCGGAAATAATTGAAGAGGAAAACTAGTACACGGATACTGATGATGATGATGACAACAACAAACTACAACAACAATAACAACAAGGTTTATGTTTCTTCTAACGCCCCATTATTATGACGAGGCTTCCTTTTAATTGGGATGCCGAGGAACGGTTGCACATAGTAAAAACATAAATGTAATTAAAACGCGGCAAAACCATCCGGCGCTTTTCTACTCTTGAAGGCTTCGTTAAACATCACGCACTTTCCTAACCTAAGTTTAAATTACATAGACGTTAGTATATCCAAACAAACCCGAGAAAACAGGAAAAACGAAAAAAAAAATTTATACAAACTTTGTTTCCTCCTTGCGAAAAATTCTATATCAAAAAACATACACCGCTAAATATTTACTTAGAAAAAACGGCAAAAAAGGATTAAAAAAAAAAAAAATTATAACTTAAGCCTCACTAATCAAAACTCGAAAAGTCGTAAAACAAAAGAAATAAAGGCAGAAAGATCAGTCGGGTAGATTAATCTTTCATTTTTGAAAAAAAAAATCGCATAAAAGCCAAGTTTTTGCTGAATCCCTTTGGCAAGCTATTTTGTAATTTTTTTTTCTAAATACACCCCTAGTCAAATTAATTTTTTTACACTAACCGCAAGATCAAAATTTAAAAAAAAAATAATAAATAAACCGTACAGCTATCTGTTTTAAATATTCGTTATTAACACAAAAAAAGAGGAGAAAAATAAAATATTAATTGATTTTTTTTCTCCTCCTAAATATAAATCGATTTTTCATTTTTCTATAACGCCGCCTCCAGTAATTATAAAAAACGTTGCTTTAATCATAAACTTTTTATCGGGTATATCTTGTACGATTTTGTATCAGAATTTTCGTAAAGATTGAAAACTTACAATCATGTAAGCGTGATTAAACCAGAAAGCTTCCATAAAAACACTCAACTTCGCAAAAAACGAAAGCCGAAAACTGAGATATAAAAAAATCAAGCCTAATTGGAAAAAAAATTGATGATAAGATTCTAAACCGAGAATGAGATTTAACGGAATGCAAATCCCGAAATGGCCATTTTTTTGATGTAGGACTACGTCTTGGGGCTCGGTTTTGGGAAAATATGTCTGTCCGGGTGTCCATCTGTTCGCACCAAAAATTATTTCACATTTTTTTAAGTCTTGTTTTATGAAAGTAAAATTTACAAGAAATTTTCTAAAAAATTTACAAGAAATTTATAGTTAAAATTAGACGACATGAACGAAAGCACGGACTTAAAAAATTTCTTGTAAATACTTTTAAAAAAGTTAAATTTTAAAAAATACTAGCTGTCCCCAGCCAAAATTTGACGACCCCTCTTTCAGTTGCTAACTGCCCAGTACCTCTTTACAAACGGCATTTTTTAAAGTTTTACTACCCCTCAGAATGACTTCCAGCTTCAGATTGGGCAAATCTACGCGCCAAGAGCTTTCATTCAAAATCGGCCGGATAGGGGCTGCTGGGCGACTGGAAATAGGTTTTGGGGATTCTTAGCGTTTTAATATATAGATTCTGATTATTTTTTTTTAACTTTTGGCCTTTTTTAAGGGTGCAAACTCACTATGGATCAACATGTTGGCACAACAAGGAAATGTTGTACGAACATGTTCCAAAATTAATTTCAACGGTGCGAATTCACTACGGGATGATGGATAATATGTTGGAACAACAAGTTGAAATGTTGGTACAAAACGTTGTACCAACATGTTGATTGGCTCAATTCTTAAGAATAGTGAATGTTGGTACAACATTCCACACTAATTTTGGCGTAAGGGTGCAAATTCACTATGGAATGTTGAACCAATATGTTGGTACAACAAATTGGACGAAAATGTTGTACCAACCTGTTGGAATGTTGGTCAAACTTGATGCACCAACATGTTTGACAAGCGAACGAATCGACTATTGCAGAATTAACTCCTACGCCGAAATTAGTGTGGAATGTTGGTCCAACAAGTTGGTACAACATGTTGGTCAGCTTGTTGTACCTACATGTTGGTCCAACATTTCATTGTGAATTTGCACCCCAACAAAAATTAATTTGACTTTTCCTTTTTTTTTTTAATAAGTAGCGTAATTTATTTATTTTTCGATATAAAATGTGTATTTTTATTTTTCGAAATAAGATGCTTCGTTTGTAAATTTTTTTTTCCATTTTCTTATTTTCCGCCTTGGAAAAGGATGCTCAGTAGAGCATCTTATAACGAAAAATTGTTAACGTAAATGTAAATAAATAATTATACTACTTATTTAAAAAAAATATAAAAAAAAAGTCTTAAATTAATTTTTAACTAAGATCAATTTACTTAACGGGTGAATTTAATTTTTATTTTATAAACACCTGATTTGACTCACAAGTGCCTGATACTCCACCTTGAAAAAACTTGTTTTTTAGTCGAAACGGAAGTAGAGGTTGGCACCTCCACTTCCTGCGACCGAAAATAACATTTAAAAAATCGCGCGCACGAACATGTGATTTTTGTAGCCACAAACTTCATAAGAGAATTTAAAAAAAAAAAAAATTTCTGATAAAAAATGATGTTCTGCTATCAGGAATTTTGCGTAGATTGGAAACAGAAAATCTTTTTTTACTCTCGAACTAAGGACAATTCTTTGCGCTGATGTACCTCCCATCATAAATATTATTGGATATAGTCTGTTTTGACAATTCTTCAAAATCATGTGACCAAAAGTTAAAGCAAACTTCAAAGAGTAAACATTTAGTCGCATGATATTTTAACACACTCAGAGCAGACTATATAACCGTACAATTTATGATGGAGATACATCAGTTCGGCTGATCCGAAGAAAAAGTCCCTATTTTTTTTGAACAGTACAAAAACTTCTTATATTTTTTTCTGTCATGCAAAAACGATCTATCGTATATAGCAATTACGATCTAAATAAATCGTTTATAGGTCGTTACAAAAAAACACGGAGTTTTTCAACTGTCCGAAAAAATATAGAAAGTTTTTGTGCTGTTCAAAAAAAAAAAAAATTGGGACTTCAAAGTAGTGGAGTTGACCTCCGGCGCACGGAATTAAAATTCAAAATTCACATTTTATTGTAAAAAGTATGTTGTCAAATAACGGGACCTTTGCTGCAAGTTCTCCCGAAGCCCAAAAAAATCAGAAAAAACTTTAGTTTTCCTTCTTCGTAGAAGAAAAGGCGTCCGTCTCGACACTCAAAATTTTACAAAATAATGGGACACCCCACACACATATTACCTACTTCGCACTCATCAAAACGCTAAATATTGAGATTAAATGCTAACGACTGGAATAAAATGATCACATCCTGCATTAAAATATCAGAGAAAATAATTCACCTCTAAAATGAAATAATGAAAATTATACTTAATAGCCCCCTCAAACAGTGCAATAAATTCATCCTGAAAGGGAACAAAAATAATAAAAATCAATTAGCATAAAATAAGCTAAACGGCATTACGTAAATGAAAATTAGTTTCCATTCCCAGAGGTATTTCAGTGTTTCCATTGCCTTCGTATAAATTAACTCGAAAAGAGCAGCTGGAAAAATAATATATAAAGAAAAAAACAGACACGATTAGAAAGGTAAAAAAAAAAAACTAGAAAGAAAAACTTAACATCAAAAGGAAAGAGGTAGCAATACTGATACATAGAGTACATAATGTAATAACGTAATCATTATTGTTCCTGACGTGGATTCTTAGTGTTTCTGTCATCTGCAATCTACGTGAGTTAGAAAAAGAAAAGGGGAAGAAAAAAGGTTTTCGTGTCTGAGGAGTTTTAGCAACTTTTCAACGGCCAAAGGAAAAAAAAAAAAAAAAAAAAAAAAAAAAGTTAATGCGTCATGGGAAATTAAACAGAAGCGCGCGGGTTTCACAAGGAATATTTTATAAAGAAACCGAAAATTTTTATGATTCAAACTTTAAACTTTTGTTGAAACAAACTTTCTCCCCGACCCCCTATCGATAAAATTATAAATCACTGATATTGGAATTAATTATAAAAACCGACGTTTAAAAACGTATACAGTGTAAAACAAACTGTGACTCAGATAAAAATTCAATCCTGCTTTTTTTAATTCCAACGTTTCTTTTTTTTTTTCTTTTTTTGTTCTCAAAATTTTGTCCGAAACTTTTTGAAAATCGTTGTAAACTCATTTTCTATTCAGCAAGTTTCCAAGTTTGACTCGTTTCGGTATTTTTTTTTTTTCTTTTTTTGTTCTCAAAATTTTGTCCGAAACTTTTTGAAAATCGTTGTAAACTCATTTTCTATTCAGCAAGTTTCCAAGTTTGACTCGTTTCCGGTATTTTTTTTTTTCTTTCCTACTTTTTTTTTTTTTTTTTTTGCTTTTCTTCCGACAGGCTTTCTCTAGTTCTAATTGTTGTTGCAACAATTGTTAGCGGACGAAATGCTGAAAAAACTTCCTTCCCTTTTTCGAAGTGACACTCTTGAGGTAAATTTAAAAGAAATTATGTAGGTTTTTTTTTTCGCTCGAGAAATAATTTCAATATTTCCGTTTCTCTTTCCGTAAAGTAGAAAGGAAAAAAAAATTTAGAAAGTCGTAAAAAGAATTTTCGCTTAATATTTTCGACCGCACGGAATGCGGCGCGATTTCCCTGAGCGGCGAAAAAAGTTTGATGTGCAATATTTGAGGGTTGTATTTTACATGAAATATGAAGATGAGACGGGAGTCAAAAAATAAATTGCAACATTCCCGGTTGGAAAAAAAAAAATTCGACTCGTGATTTTTTATTAAAAAAAAAAAAAAGAAAAACATAAGGAAGCGAATTTCCACTGGGAAACTCCCGAGAAAAATTCAAGATTATCGGTTGCAAAGCATAAAACAAAGCTATAAATTTATCAATCTGACAAGATACAGGTGGTGAAACATATACGGGGAAAAAAAAAGCCATCCGAGAAATAATTTTATTCCACACGAAAAAGAAGAAAACACCGGAAAAACGTAACAACAAAAATAAAAATAAATGCGTTTGTACTTTTTCCCTCCCGTGTTTTTACCATCGTTACTTCTCATCCTGATAATTGGTCAAAACCTCATTTCAATGCGGGAATTGTTTCCAAACGAATTAACGCATTACTTTTTTTTTTTCTTTTTTTTTTTTTTTAACATTTTCCAGTCAAAAATGTTTTTTTTTTTTCAAACGAAGAAACGAATCAAGGTTTTAAAAGATCCAACGAATTGAAAATAAATCTCGCCACAAAAAAAGAGTTGTAACCCTATAAAAAATAATACAAAAAAATGTTTGAATGAGACCCTTCTCAAAAGACAATCACAGGGGAATGCTTGAACAGGAAAAAATGACATTGATATTAAAGTCGCGTTATGGGACCATGGAATTTCCCATAAGGTCTCTTTTTTTATTTTAGAGAATTCTCCCGTTTTTGTTTTTTTTTCCGTATAAAAACCGTCTACAATATCAACTTAATTCCAAATATATATTTTTTTTATATTTATTTTTACCCGAATGAAGACTTTGCGATGCGCTGTAAAGAAAATTTCCGAAATTCTTTGTAAATATACACATTTTTATTTTCTTTTTTGTGAAGGAAAAATGTTAAATATTAGAAGGAAAACATAAGGGGAGGCAAAAAGCATCACGATTTGTTTGATTTCTTTCAAAAGAAAAACTAAAAAGAAGATCGCTAATGTTATTTTAAACAACATCAATTTTGATTTCATCTACATTTTTTTTTCGGGCGGGGGGGGCGGGGAAGAGGGATTATAAAAATAATTAAACAGAAAAGGGGAAAAAAAATTGTGCCAAACCCTTTTGAGAATTTTCATGAAAAGGAAAAAGAAGTTAATAAGAGATGGACTTCCGTCTTCAAAATTACCAAGTCTAACATTGAAAAGTTTATTTTGAGCAACTTATCACACAGACAGAGATGCGAAGTTCAAAGCCTCCTTGCGAAACATTTTGCAGTGTAGTATATTTTAAAGCTCAACACGACTTCCGGAAATGAAGGAAAAGTAAAATAGCGGAAGTTCTTAACAACTGTTGCGATGAGTTTATAGTTCCTTATATTGTTTATATGTGCATTTCTGAGGGTTTTAAAACAATGTTTTTGTTTGACCGTGTTAATATATTTTTCTGGTTATTTATTTATTTTTTCTGAACGAATTTTTTTTTTTTGTCGAACATGTTGGGGAAGCTCTACATAAACGGTGGCGGTTTTTCAAGCATGCTTTGCGAAAATGTTTGTCCAAAATGTTCGCGTCTTTTATCCTACGCAAACATTTTCCCCCAACATTCTTAAAAAAGCGTCACTGCTTAATTGGAGCTTCCCCTGCACAGGCATCGAACTCATTTAGTCCAACAAAATTAGTTTCTTTTAACGTATTAGACGTGAATGATTACAGTCGTTATCAATTTTAGTCATTTTATTTGTAATTTAATTAAAAAAGAGATCTCACATAATATGAAATCAAAAATTTAATAACTGGACATCTTTCCGGTTCCCTCTTTGATCCTTATACCGAAAAACTCCAACGTAAAAAAATATTTAGGTTTGTTGGAAAAATTAATAAAAATTCAATTATTAATTAAATTATTAATTATTAATCATTCTACGTTTGAGATAAAAAGTTTCAAAACTTTACAAAAAATTATTTGGCTTGCATTTAACTGGTCAGTATTTTATTTAATTTTTCGTCCGTATTTTTTTCAATTATAGGTCAGTATTTAAAATGATTGAGCAGTAAATTAATACTTCTCGGACAATAAATTAACATTTTCCGGGCAGTAAATTAATATTATTCGGCCAGTAAAAACATGAATTTATGAAATGTAAAAAAAGTTATGCGATATAGAATGGCATTTATGTATGTAAAAGTATTAAGAGTGCACCGATAAAACGCTCTTAATAATTATTACTAATAGTAATTATCTTATTAGCAATTACACATATATCTGAAGCTAAGGGTAAACTTTATATATATTATTAGTAATTTTTTACTATAAGTATGGTAAAAATGACCTTAAGTAAGGTAAAAATTACTTAAAATTCAGCCATTTTTAGTAAATTTCATTGTTTTCATGATAAATGGCTAGCCATTTTTCTTTTTTAAAAAGTTGATTTTTCTTTTAATTTTGTTACTGACCAAAATATTAATTTTAGGTAATAATTGGAAGAAAGTACCTACCATTTAAATTTTTTACTGTTTATTTAATTTTTTTACCGACCATTTAATTTTTTTACTGATCAAGTTGTTACTGGCCACCAAAATACTGACCATTTATTTTCTCTACAGACCAATTAATTTTAATACTGACCAAAAATCGTATTTAAATACTGACCAAATAATTTGTAGCGAAATTATTTTAAAAGAATAAAAAAAAAAAAAGCTAACATAACTTAATTTACTAACTCGTTTGATAAATTATTAAGATAATATAGGTGACGTCTAACAGAAACAAAATAGAAAATAATTCAAGAATTTTAAAAATTAAAAAAAAATTAAGTTAAAACTTTAAAAGAAAGTAAAAAATCCACCAATTTATCAAAAAAAGTGACTTTTAGTGACTTTCCTTTTTAAACAAGTGGCTTTTAGTGGTCGTACACAAAAAAAAAGTAACTTTTAGGGAGGGAAAGTGACTAGTTTGATGCCTGCATTATGTTTGCCGAACATGTTCGCCACTTTTATCCAAAACGAGCATGTTTGCTCAACATATTTGGCATGAAATTGCGCTCTATTCCGTATTATTTTATTCTGTCTATTTATTTTATTCTATATATTTTTCTGTTTATTGTGTACTATCCGTTCCGCGCTGCGCTTCGCGCCGCCCCCGATCGAGGGTATACGAGACTGACGTTAAGCGTCATGCCTAAATTTAAATCATTTTTTTGTGCAATTAACGGTACAATCTCAAACTATAACTAATTGCTTTATATTCAAAAATATTTTCATTTCGATTTTTTTCCGGGTTCACTCCCATACTTACAGAAAAAAATTGGACAGGTTTTAAATGATCCTGATTCAAATTGACGACAGACCACATTCAAAGCTTATACAAACTTTGATCGATTACTCTTGAAAAATCCAAGGGAACTTACCTGAAAATAAAAAAAATAAAAAATCATAAAACTACTATTTTTTTAAAAATAATTTAGAGAATTTTTCCGGGTAATGTATCCAGAATCCTAAAGAACGAAAAAATTTCAAAGGTGAAAATTCAGTTGACTATCCTGAACAATTTGGGTAAAAATGTTCGGCCAAAGATTCTTATGTTGGATGGCGATTGTTCCCATATACAGCTCAATTCGATCGCCTCCGCCGGAATTAAATAAAATATACGTATCAAAAATGCGTGAAATATATTGCAAAAAACGAAATTTTTAAATCAACGATTACGAGTGACCAGGAATTGTAAGCGGTTCTGATTCGAATAATATATTTAGCATCGTTTAAATAATATATCACTTATGGAATTTCGAAACGGACCCCCATAGGCTTGCATCCTGGGATCAAACGAATTAATCTAATCAAAGCTTTTGGGCGAATTTTGATGTTAGCCTCCCGATTCCCTCTCAATACCCTTCTCGCCTAGCATTTCATCGTGTTCTCTCCCCGTTTTTTTTTTTTTTTTTCAAAAATAACTAGGGTCAAGTGGGGGGGGAAAAAAAAGCCAATTTTTGAAAATTATGAATAACGTAGCAATTAATGTTTTAAAAAATTTTTTTTTCCGGTACGAAGTTTTAATTTCATATCTAGCTTATGTTTCAAAAGCAAATATGCGTCTGTTTAACCGAATATAGTCAAAATCTCCGAAAAATGCTGCCATTTTTTACCCGCAAAGTGGGGCAAAAACGAGCCAAACATGAGGTAATAACGGGACACCCGCGAAATTAACACCAGATCGAGTTTCAGAAAAATTTTTTCGCGGTACAAGGCAAGATAATATTATTATGAAATGATATTTTGCCGTAATAAAGCGTTTACCTTTCCCAAAAGCACCTTTTTCGTCATCTTTCACAATTTTCACAAAACCAAAACATTGCACTCAATATGGCGTCGATTTTTTCCGAACATGCAAAGTGCCATATATCGAATGGCTTTTTTTTTACCCGTGATGGTGTCTCGTTTTTACCCCACAACTTTAAAGCTATATAACTCGTGCTAAAATCAGTTATTTGTAAATTTCGAACCACATAATGATTCCTCAGTCATTATTGTTTATTTACGTTCCGTAATATTTTCACCTGTTTTGCTTTTTTTTTTTTTTTCAAATAAAACGTAATTTTGAAACAAGTGTCAACAATTGCTTTTTCAAAACAAAGACGAATGTTTCTTCTTCTTCTTCTTCTAAGTGCCAGCTCCGCGACGAAGATTGGCTATCATCTGGCAGATTTTTATTTTGTCGACCGCTGCTCGAAAAAGACCCAAGGAATCGACGCCAAACCAGTCTCTTAGATTTTTGAGCCATGAGGTTTTCCTACGACCCTGACCGCGCTTACCCTCGATCTTACCCTCCATCACCAGCTGAAGGAGGCGATATTTTTCATTTCGCATTACGTGGCCGAAATAATCGAGCTTCCGACGCTTGATCTCGTACAAAATTTCTACTTCCTTCTTCATACGAGCCAAGACGTCAGTATTTCTCACCCTGTCAGTCCACGAAATTTTTAGCATTCGACGGTATACCCACATCTCAAAAGCCTCCAACTTCTTTTCCAACGTCCTCGTTAACGTCCATCCCTCGTGTCCATACAAGAGCACGGGAAATACGTAACATCGGACGATACGGATCCTCGTTTGGAGGCTCAAGTTGCGATTGCACAACAGGTCTCTCATTTTGAAGAAAGTCCCCCTGGCTTGCTCTATACGAGCTCGGACTTCCTGGCTACAATCCCACGAATCATTCAAGAGGGTTCCGAGATATTTATACGAGTGCACCCGTTCAACTTCCTCTCCGGCGATAAAAAGTCTAGCATCAACATTTTTCCTGCTGACAACCATAAACTTTGTTTTTCGTGTATTTATGGTTAAGCCGTACCTATTACTCACTGCATTTACATGATCGAGCAAGGTTTGCTGATCTTCTGCACTACCTGTAGGTAAGACTGTATCGTCTGCATAACGTAAATTGTTAATGTCCTCGCCGTTGATCACGATCCCTAGATTAAGGCCATCTAAAGCTTCCGAAAGAATCATCTCCGAATATAAATTAAATAGTAACGGAGACAATACACAGCCTTGACGTATTTGGACTGTATTGGACTTCATCCGATAACTCATTTTCGACCCGCACGCTTGCGCTTTGGTTCCAGTAAAGGTTCGCAATAAGCCTCACATCTCGACTGTATTTGGACTTCATCCGATAACTCATTTTCGACCCGCACGCTTGCGCTTTGGTTCCAGTAAAGGTTCGCAATAAGCCTCACATCTCGACTGTCGAGCCCTATGCGCTGAAGGATTTCTAACATTTTCTGATGTTGAACCCTGTCAAACGCCTTCTCATAGTCGATGAAGCACAAAAAGACATCTTTGTTTACATCCCGGCATCGCTGCACGAGTACTTGTAGGGTAAACAAAGCGTCACGTGTGCCGAAACCTCCACGAAACCCGAACTGAGTATCCGACATAAGTGCCTCGCACTTTCGAAAGACCCTTCCATGGACTATCTTCAGAAAGAGCTTTAGCAGGTGGCTCATGAGACTGATGGTTCGGTATTCTTCACAACGCCTGGCGTTCGTTTTCTTTGGGAGGGGAAGGAATGTGGATTTTAGCCAATCATCAGGGAATCTTCCGCTCCGATATATTTTATTGAAGAGGGATGTGAGGACATCTAGATCTTCATCGTCACTCAGTACCTTAAGCAATTCGGCCCGAACTCCGTCGGGTCCTACAGCCCTGCCCGGTTTCAGCTCTTTTATAACTTTAATCACCTCCCCTCTAAGAATATCCGGACCGGTGTCCCCTTCCCTAATTCCATGATCTTCGGGCCTATCATCGTCGAAGAGCCTCGACACGTATCTCTCCCAGACTTTAAGTTTTTCAGATGTACTGGTGGCTATTTCCCCATTTTCATTCAGCAGTACCCCGAAATGCTGTCTAGGCCGTTCTCCTGTAAATTCTTTAATTTTCTTATGCAGGTTGAACGTATCGTACCGGCTTTGTAACTCTTCGATTTCTTTACATTTCTCGGAAGCTTCTGCTTCTACAGCTTCTCGGATCTTATTTCGGATCTTTCTTTGAAGTGCCCTATAACCGTCAGGATCGCGCCCTTTGCATTCTCGTCTCTCCTCCATCAGACCAAGAATCTCATCTGTCATCCAGGATTTATGTTTCACCTTTGGATCCGCCTTTAGATGTTCCTCACCCACTGAAACGACAACCTTTTTGACCTTATTCCAGTGCTCATCTACGTCCTCTTGACCAGAAATTTCTCTGAACCCTAGACTCAGGTCATGCTGGACTTTGAATCGCAAATCTGCGTCCTTGAGCTTGGTTATGTCAATCCGGGTCCTTGTGAGTCCCCGTTTTATCGACTTCAACCTTACTCTCAGCTTTCCTACAACAGGGTTATGGTCTGACGAAATATCGGCCCCCGGATAGGTTCGTACACTTGGAATGCTATTCCTGAATCGCTTATTCACCAAAATGTAATCGATTTGATTTCGAACCACATTTTGGGAATTATCCTGTGGCGATTTCCAGGTATATAGCCTCCTAGGGTGTAGATTAAAAAAGGTGTTCGTCGCAACCATCTCTTCCTCCTGACAGAATTGCACAAGCCTATCGCCTCGTTCATTCCTAACTCCCAGACCAAACATTCCGACAACTCCACCAACGCTACCCCGTCCAATTTTAGCGTTAAAGTCCCCCATTACAATATTGACCTCGTGTGCCTTAGTCAATCGTAATGCACTTTTGATCTTCAATGCATTTGACTTCAATCGTAATGCATTTTTGACGAATGTTTAAGAAATAATTTTTTTTACCTGGAAATATAGGAGGAAATGAAAATTTCTTAACGACATTGCGAAATATAAGCTTCAAACTATTATCATGAATTTTTCGGAACTTTAAAGATCTGTCATTAATCAAATATTCAAGTGTCTTTTTTTTACCTCAAATTTTCAATGGCCGTTTTTTCCCCCACTTGACCCTAGAAAAATATATTAACGCGGTAAATCAAAACACTGTTTTGAAACTCTCACAAAGGCACATATGTATCTGTAATTATTTTACGAAAAAATTTTCAAGCAAACAAACTGAAGACAAAAGATCGAGCCCGCGTGTTTGAATCAGGAAAAAAAAAGTACAGTACTTCGAATTCGAACAATAATTATTCCATCATTAATTATAATGTAATTAATTATAGTATAATTTATTATTTTCTTGGACACATAGCATCAGCCATTATATTTTTGTTTAGTCTATTTCCCGTAAAGTCTTATCTAAGTACATCAAAAGATGCTGTTTTTTAAAAATTCGGTCAGGGGGAACAAGTTGACTGTCGATGCGGGAAAAAAAGGAAACACTGCACGTCTTTCGAAAGCTTGCTCTTTTCCTGGTCTATTTTTATCCCATCAGTATAAATATATTCCCGATAAATAAATCCTTAATTTAGATTTTCTCGTGTAAATTTTTCTGTTTGCTTTTTCCTAAATAAACATTTAGCATGCTAACAAAGCGTGACTGAAGAAGGTCAACCCCGCGTTTTGAAGACACAATCTCTAATTTTCGGACAAAATTCCCCAGTTTTAAAATGGGAAAACATAATAATCCAACCGTTATAAGGCAACTGATCTTGATTAAAAACTTTGTTTAAAATATCGAATTAATTCTCTTCGATTAAACATCTGTTAATTCCGAATTAAAGGAGGGAAGTAGGGAAGTTAATGATTTTTGGTTTTTCATAAATCCCAAACCAAGAGAAGGGATAGGGATTTTCTGCCTCTAAACCAACCCGACAATATTTCATCTTTAATGACTATTTAATACGGGAAAGTAAAACATCTCAATTCCTCAAATTTGGGGATTTCAGTCAATCTAGAGTGATGGATTTTCCGGTAAAAAATTCGAATTTTTGAGCTAAGGGAAGATATTGCTTACTTCTGTATATTTTCAATCTTTTTTTTTATCACAAAAATAAAAAATACGATTTTTGTACGGCCATCTTTAAACTCCGATATTAAAAAATAATAAAAACCATACTAAATGAATCTTTTAAAGCAAATATTAAATGCAAAAAACTGACTTATTTATGCACGGTTTTGAGCTGCGGTTTTTTAATAATGCTCCTCGTGTTTACTAAAAATGGTTTTTTATTTCATTAATAATGGCTGATTTTATGGGAACGCTGTATCCACATATAGGCGAATTCATTAATAATTTTCTTTCGTTTGCCCCGCAAGTTTGGGAATAATAATCAGCTATTCGGGAAAACGAATCGTATATATTTTTATGTCGATGGACTACTTTTTTTTCCCCCCAAAGAAAAAAGAAAAAGGGGGATAGGTAAATCTCATCGGATACATCAAAAATTGACATTTCGCGGATCGGGAATGCCCTCAAATAGAGATTTCAAGAAAAAAAAAGGACAGGATACTTGAACATTCAAATTTGATTCTTTTTCTCTTCAAAAAGGAAGAGAATACATGTTTCCCATGCAAAACACGGCGCCCGGAAATTCCAAATTGAATTTGAAAAAAGAAAAAAAAAAAGTCCTCGCTCTTTTCATTTCCGAGCCGAATGAGAGGCTATCCGATTGCTTCCTTTTTACCGGAATTTTCAAGCCTTTTTTTTTTTTTTTTTTCCTTTTATTATAAAAACAACATTATAGGACATAACGATTTTCACGAAAGCTTATTTATTGGTATCTCCTGTCTTGTGCAGATACGATGCGTTTTTATATTTTTTCCCCCCGACTTTCAGCGTTAGAAACGTAAACTTTATCTGCGGAAAATTGTTGTCCTGTCCAGATTTGCGTCACGCCTTGAGAGAGATTTTCCCACCGTTTGAAATCTCTTCCTAACGTCCTAAGCTTTTCGCTTGTTTAAAAAAAAAAATATATATCGAAAAGGTTCAAAAATTTGGAATTTGACGTGGACTTAAAAAAAAAATAATAATAATAATAATTTTGTATAAAGGATATCGTTCCGTTTATTATTAATTCCGGGAAAATTGGAACCAATAAAATTTCCCAAGAATGAGTTAGCTAAGAAACTCATTCTTCGGAATTTTTACTGGTTCCAATTTTCCCAAAATTCCTCGTAGATTAATAATCATTTTTCAAAGAATCATTTGAAGGTTACACCGAAAAGGCCTCATTGCTTGATTTTCGGACAATTAAAGAGGAGGCTCCACGAATGCCCGAATGAATGGCTGTTTTCTCTAATACTCGATTTACGATGAAAAAATTTAAATTCTAGATATCTAACGAACTCCTATCGTATGTTCTGGAATATTTAGTGCAAGTTTCAATTTGTCTGAAATGTATGGGCGACGACAGGTCGATTCCCCTTTTTAGGGCAGTTTGCGTGTGCATGGATTCCTTTTTTTTTTTTTTTTTTTTTGAGGGAACTTTTAGCAAAACTAGACCTGATTTGCATTCAAACCGCGATCAAAGAAAAACGAGGGAAAAAAAAAAAAAAAAAAAAAAAAAAAGAACCAAAATCGCAACGCTGATGCGTAATTAATTTACTACCAGGACGTAACATGGAATTTATTCATTCCAGACAGATGGCAATTTTAGTTTTTAATAACATATTCTCATAATAATTCAAAATACATCTGAATGTTTATACACATAAAATGCGAGAGAAACATTTATAATGTTAATCTTAATTTATGAAAACGTTTGTCCTGACTGACTGACTTGTAATAGATCATCGGTTCGGGTACTTCCGGCAGCCAGAAAATTCTGAAAATCGGAGTAAATGTTCGTCCCGGTCTACCATTTAACGAAAATTAATCTAAAGTTTTCAATTATCTTAAAATGTTTTGTTAACAAATTTGTTTTTTTTTTTTAATCCCATAACAGAGGAAAGATCAAAGTAAATATCGGCTTTTCCCAAGTTAAAATCGGACAAAAATTGGGGGAGTAACGGGGTTTTAGTTTTGAAAAATTTTGGGGCAGGTCAGCTGAATCATGTTAGGTTAGGTTAGGTTGGATTAACCTAGGTTAACTCCGACAAGGTGGGGTAAGTCAGGTGGTCACTTGGGAGCATACACGTGGCCAGCATGATCTACCTCAACTTGTTGGTGTTGAAAAGAATTATATTTTCAATATGGAGCAAACGTCTTCGAAGACTGTTTTTTTTTTTTTTAAACACTCCAACCGCCCCATCTTATTTTTTTTTGTCCTTTCGACCTTCACGAAGTTTTTGAAGTTATTAGTAATTTAATTTTTAAGAAAATTTTTTTTAATTTTCTAAAAAAAAAAAAAAAAGTTTGGCTCATTTGTTTGAAAAACACACGAGTAAAACCTTTGAGTAGCTAGGACAAAAAACTAAAAAAGAATAAAATCCACTTCTTCAAAGAAAGTTGAACTGGAACCATAAAAAGTCATTGTTTAACTATCCAAACAAATTAAAACACCGAACATTCATCACAAATTATTTCGTAATAAAAATCATTCATTCTCTACATTTAATTTAACTTGGTAAACTAGCCAAAAAGGAGACAATCATTTTTCTTTTCTCGTTAGCCGCAATTACAAAGATAATTTAAAGGCTCAGGAAGCTTCAACGTTTAAAAGTCGAAAATAAAAAGAAAAAAAAATTATGAATGATGAATTCCAACATCATTTTCCGGAGCTTCCCCTACATGTTGGGGAAAATATATTTGTCTAACATGTTTGTCGAACATGTTCGCCAATTTTATCCAAAACCAACATGTATGTGCTTGATAAAAAGTGTTGAACATGTTCGAGGACAAATGAAGAAACATTTTCCCCGACATGGTGGGGAAGCTCTACATAAGCAGTGACAGTTTTCAAGGGTGCAAATTCACTATAAAATGTTGCACCAACATGTTGGTACCACAAGTTGGACCAACATGTACCAGCTTGTTGTACCAACTTTTTGGACCAACATTCCACACTAATTTCGACATAGGAGTAAATTCTACAGTAGTCGCTGCAATAGTCGATTCGTTCGCTTGTCAAGCATGTTGGTAAATGTTGGTCAAAATTTTTGTACCAACATGTTGTACCAAATTGTTTGACAAACGAAGGAATCGACTATTGCAGAATTTACTCCTACTCCGAAATTAGTGTGGAATGTCGGTCCAACAAGTTAGTACAACATGTTGGTCCAACTTATTGTACGAACATGTTGGCCAACATTTCGTAGTGAATTTGCATCCTAAGCATGTTGTGTGAAAATGTGGGTCCAAAATGTTCGCCACTTTCATCAAACAAACATTTTCACCCAACATGTTTAAAAAAGCGTCACTGCTTATGTGGAGCTTCCACTGCATGTTGGGGAAAAAGTTTGTCCAACATGTTTGGCGTGAAATTGCGCCCTTATACCGCGTACATGGTAAATTTTATTTTATAAAAAACCGAGTAATCGGTTAATGACTTTATTTGATCCCATGTAAAACTGATTTTATTTTCATAAAAAATGTACCCATTAAGTATAAGAGAACATATAGCCGAAGGGAGCAAGATAAGAACGTTTTTTAAAAAATCTTGACGGTTAGATTTATAATATTGCTCACAGCTTGTCTTGTGTACACAAGACGGAAAATACTTTACGGATAAAAGATTTTCCCGCAGACTTAAAATTTTTATTGAAAAATGGTTCAGATTAGTAGCTAAAGGCGAAGAATCAAATCTTACGTCATGGAATTTTAAATTAGCTTAACCTCAGCAAATGAATTCAAAAAGCGGATTTCATCCAATCTTTCCTTTTTAAGAAATCCTTCATTTTTTATTTATTACTTTTTCCAGCGCTTGTAATTAATTAAGGGGGGGGGAGGAAAAAAAAAAGAGACGTTCAGAGTCGTCACATTACAATCTTCAAAGCACAGCTCACAAAATGGGGAAAAATAATTCCAACCACAGAATTTTTCCTCTCACCTCTCCAACTATAGAAAACGTCTCATAAATGTAAATATAAAATGGCTGGATCCGGTTATTTGAGGTTTTCCTGGAATAACTTGCGGAAGGAAATTAAGGTCATCCATTTCTCGGTATGAGCATAACGATTCGTCAACGATATCATATGACCTAACTAATCGTTCGTCATTCGTTTAATGGGGTTGGATTACAGCGACGGAAACGGGAAATGGTCATTATATGAAATTTTACGTCATCCTATACAATAAGACCAAGAAAACAGTTTTAATTGATGACATATCCAGCATTATATCTTTTTTGTATATGTTTTTCTTCCTTTATGTTCTGTATTTTCTTTTTTTCTTTTTCGCGTCCGAAATTAATATTTTTAAATGAATCCAACGATCATTTTTCAAAGACGCTTATTTATTTTTACTGCTGTTTCGAAGACAAAAGAGAAAGAGAGAGTTGAGATTCATAAAAACGATAAACAAAGTACAATTAAAAGCACGAAAACTATCAAAGTCTAAAAGTAGTCAAGAAAAAAAAATTGTGGAAAATTCTATTAAGAATATCTAATTAAAATAATTTTCCATTCTTAATTCCTCTAAGATGATTCTCAAAATGAATGCCAAATATTTGTCACATAATTTTGTTTTATTTATTTGTTAAAATGAACTTAATTATAATTAAGTTCACTAAGAGCTTTCACAACTCTTAACAGAAAATTCAAAAGAATTCAGTATCAACTTAAATCAACGAAATAAGACGTTTTAGAAAACAAACCAAAAAAAAAAAAAAAAAAAAAAAACTATGCGACAAATAAAAATGCGACAAATTCGAGGCGTTACTCACTCATGCATTTCGGTACACACTTGATTTTGCAATGCATCGCATTGCATTACCTCGGCATTACATGCATTTGCACAACCGACGGACTTGCACTGCATTACTTTTCCATTACTTTTCCATTACTTTTGCATTACATGTAGTGCTATCAGGTGCGATCTCGCTGCATCGCTGCTCATTTTGCATTACCACTGCATTTACAATTTTTGCATCACTTGCACGGCATTTCTTGCATTTCTTTGTATTTTTGCATTACGGTGTACACTCTTTTCGGGAGTGAATAATCCCTGGACAAATTCAATTTTTTTCCAAAATCCTTCTTATACAAAACCTAAAATATGTCAACAGTCCTATACTCAATATTCAGGTCTATAAAAAAAAAAGCTCCCATCAATTTATTTTACTACATAATGAGTTTTGCATTCATAACTTTTCTTTGGAAAAAGTAATCGAGTTAACAGTTTCAAAAAATCGGAAAGAAAAATAAATCTTTTTTTTTTTCCTCAAATCCTTAAAAACCTAAAATTATGCATCCATTAGTTAAATATAAGCTAATAAATAAAAAAAAGAAGGAAGTAAGGGGAAAAAAAAAAGGTAATTCAAATGATTCCTTCACTTTCATTCCATAAAACTGAGTTTCCTCCGGTTTCTGGAAACTTCCGAGTTAACTTAATTAGTCCTTTTAGTGTATGAAGTTTCTTAAGCATTTTCCAACATAGTTAAAGTCGACGGAATCCGCCCGTGTTTAACAAACGGAATCCCTTCGTCAACACGCCGCTTCCTTCGTTTTTATTCACGTCCACAACGTTCGGAGGAACGTTGCTCAGGTATTTCACTTATTGAAAACTGGGATCGCCGAAAGAGGGAGAAATTCTTTTCTTAAGTGACAACACAAATGTCCTCTTTTTCATACTCTCCCCAACATGTTGACAATGGTACATTTTCATTTAGCCACGACTTTTATTGTCCGTATAAATTTTATCTACCTCCGAAACCCGAATATAAAAATAAGTAAATTCATCTTTCGTTTTTTTTTTTTTTGCTTTCGGGTTCGAAAATGTAGCAGTTAAAAAAATTCTAAGCGGGAAAAAAAAATCAAAAATAACCGGATCCAGACGAAACGGATAATGGTTGTTAAAAGTGCGAGTTATTCCATGTGGAATACTAGCGCATCATCTATTCTTTGCACGCTTGGAATAAATGTTTCAAGAAACGAATGTTTCCGATTTTTTTTTCTTTCCTGTTGGAAATTTAAATCAAAAATTTTTATCGACTTGAAACTGCTTTACATCTGTTCTTAAGATTTCGTTTCTGTTTTATTCTTTATTTTATTTCAAATAAATAAAATGCTCCCCCTTTTTTTTTTTTTTTTATTTCAATTCTCTTTTCTTTACCAGCCCTGGAGGGCAATCATGCATGGTTTTTCCTTAAATATTTGGTCGAAACTTCTTTTGAAGATTCGAGGTCTCATAGAAGTTATATTGCTGTTGATACAGAGTATTTCAGATCTAATGAAAACGTCTTACTCATGCGCCGGAAGTCAACTGACGCATCTCATTCATACACTGTGGTGCAAAATTAAAGGAACTTTTTTTTTTTTTTAAATAATTTTTTAAAAAGTCGTCGGATCGGGGTGAAACTTGGTGGCATGGTAGCCTATGGGGTCCCCATCATGCACCCCAAAGGGAATTTAAATCGGCCTATTTAAACCGGAGAAAAAAAATTTTTTCGAAATGGGGTATTTTGGCCGTACCCCAAAAAGTTTTTTTGATTTTAGTGAAAGTCACGGTACGGGGGTTTTTTGGGCCGCTAATTTCGAATATCGAATCAGATTTTTGAAATTCAAAATGGCCGAAAAGTTGGGTTTCCGAAAATGGTGAAAACGGATTCTGGTGCAGCTAATTTTCCTTCAGGGGGGTTTTTTGGGTCGAAAATAACGAATCCGCAATCATTTCACCCCTATTCCAAACGCAGCGTAAGCTAAACACGAAAAAAAAGATTTTTTTTGCTATTTTTTCAATGTTTATTCGGTCGATTTTAACGGAATTTCTTTTAAAACATTTGTTTATCATCCCTTGAGCCACCCCCACCCCTAACACCCGTCAAAAATTATTCATTAGCCCGAAAGCAGCCAAATAGAACGAGTTCGGACGATTCCGCCTCTTATTCCCGCACTTTGCAAAGTTTCGAACGTTGGAACGCCAAAGTCGTTTCGACTTTAATGGAAAAAGGGTCATATTTGCAATTTTAACGAAGTTAGAAAAAAAAATGTAAAAAATGGACTTTTTAAGGAACGAAGCGACTTTTAGCGACGAAGTGAAGATTCCGAATGGTAAATTGGGCTATTCTACGGCAGGCAAAGTGCCGAAAGTAATTCTAAAAATAATAAAAACCCAAAAATCGTGGAAAATGTTCGACCTAAAATTAAAAACAGATTGAAACTTGCAATTTTTCGGGATAACTAAATAAATTGGTCCGTAATCCTGATAGGAAATTCATTTTTTTTCTATTTTCTTGAGCTCAGGAGTAATTTCGACGACTGAAAATAAATCTGAGCAAATAATTTCCACCGAAAAATTCTAGTTTTTTTCCCCCTTTTTAAAATGCTTCCTAACTTTTTCCGGAGATAAGGCCATAACGATATCTCTAAGATATATCTATAAACCGAGTAACCATGCAAAAATCCAGTTCATAAAATAAAATAAATCAAAAAAAAAAAAAAAAAAAAAAAAAAAAAAAATTAAATAAAAAAAAAATTAATTATTTCAAAATAATTATCAAATAAATGCTAGTTAATTGTTCAACATGGAAATTCGGGTTTAAAAGAGCTTAATTATATTGCACAAGACATTGACGATCCGCTTTTTCATGTTGAACAATTTACCAGTACCTGTGGAAACTGGGACTGGAAGCTAATGGAGGTGCTTTGGTTGGTAAATTATTCAACAGGAAAAATCGGTTTCTCGAAGTCATTTGAGATCCCATCAAGCACTTTGGAACCCGATTTTTCATGTTGAACCATATACCAGTACCTGTGGAAACTTAGCCTGGAAGCTGATGGAAGTGCTCGCGTTGGTAAATTATTCAACAGGAAAAATCGGTTTCTCGAGGTCATGTGAGATCCCATCAAGCACTTTGGAACCCGATTTTTCATGTTGAACCATATACCAGTACCTGTGGAAACTGAGACTGAAATCTGATGGAAGTGCTTTGGTTGGTAAATTATTCAACAGGAAAAATCGGTTTCTCGAGGTCATGCGAGATCCCATCAAGCACTTTGGAACCCGATTTTTCATGTTGAACCATATACCAGTACCTGTGGAAACTTAGACTGGAAGCTGATGGAAGTGCTCGCGTTGGTAAATTATTCAACAGGAAAAATCGGTTTCTCGAGGTCATTTGAGATCCCATCAAGCACTTTGGAACCCGATTTTTCATGTTGAACCATATACCAGTACCTGTGGAAACTGAGACTGAAAGCTGATGGAAGTGCTTTCGTTGGTAAATTATTCAACAGGAAAAATCGGTTTCTCGAGGTCATGTGGGATCCGATCAAGTACTTTGGAACCCGATTTTTCATGTTGAACCATTTACCAGTACCTGTGGAAACTGAAACTGAAAGCTGATGGAAGTGCTTTGGTTGGTAAATTATTCAACAGGAAAAATCGGTTTCTCGAGGTCATGTGGGATCCGATCAAGTACTTTGGAACCCGATTTTTCATGTTGAACCATTTACCAACCAAAGCACTTTCATCAGCTTTCAGTCTAAGTTTCCACAGGTACCGGTAAATGGTTCAACATGAAAAATCGGGTTCCAAAGTACTTGATCGGATCCCACATGACCTCGAGAAACCGATTTTTCCTGTTGAATAATTTACCAACCAAAGCACTTCCATCAGCTTCCAGTCTAAGTTTCCACAGGTACTGGTAAATGGTTCAACATGAAAAATCGGGTTCCAAAGTACTTGATCGGATCCCACATGACCTCGAGAAACCGATTTTTCCTGTTGAATAATTTACCAACCAAAGCACTTCCATCAGCTTTCAGTCTCAGTTTCCACAGGTACTGGTAAATGGTTCAACATGAAAAATCGGGTTCCAAAGTGCTTGATGGGATCTCAAATGACCTCGAGAAACCGATTTTTCCTGTTGAATAATGTACCAACCAAAGCACTTCCATCAGCTTCCAGTCTAAGTTTCCACAGGTACTGGTATATGGTTCAACATGAAAAATCGGGTTCCAAAGTGCTTGATGGGATCTCACATGACCTCGAGAAACCGATTTTTCCTGTTGAATAATTTACCAACGAAAGCACTTCCATCAGCTTTCAGTCTCAGTTTCCACAGGTACTGGTATATGGTTCAACATGAAAAATCGGGTTCCAAAGTGCTTGATGGGATCTCAAATGACCTCGAGAAACCGATTTTTCCTGTTGAATAATTTACCAACGCGAGCACTTCCATCAGCTTCCAGTCTAAGTTTCCACAGGTACTGGTATATGGTTCAACATGAAAAATCGGGTTCCAAAGTGCTTGATGGGATCTCGCATGACCTCGAGAAACCGATTTTTCCTGTTGAATAATTTACCAACCAAAGCACTTCCATCAGATTTCAGTCTCAGTTTCCACAGGTACTGGTATATGGTTCAACATGAAAAATCGGGTTCCAAAGTGCTTGATGGGATCTCACATGACCTCGAGAAACCGATTTTTCCTGTTGAATAATTACCAACGCGAGCACTTCCATCAGCTTCCAGGCTAAGTTTCCACAGGTACTGGTATATGTTCAACATGAAAAATCGGGTTCCAAAGTGCTTGATGGGATCTCAAATGACTTCGAGAAACCGATTTTTCCTGTTGAATAATTTACCAACCAAAGCACCTCCATTAGCTTCCAGTCCCAGTTTCCACAGGTACTGGTAAATTGTTCAACATGAAAAAGCGGATCGTCAATGTCTTGTGCAATATAATTAAGCTCTTTTAAACCCGAATTTCCATGTTGAACAATTAACTAGCATTTATTTGATAATTATTTTGAAATAATTAATTTTTTTTTATTTAATTTTTTTTTTTTTTTTTTTTTTTTTTTTATTTATTTTATTTTATGAACTGGATTTTTGCATGGTTACTCGGTTTATAGATATATCTTAGAGATATCGTTATGGCCTTATCTCCGGAAAAAGTTAGGAAGCATTTTAAAAAGGGGGAAAAAAACTAGAATTTTTCGGTGGAAATTATTTGCTCAGATTTATTTTCAGTCGTCGAAATTACTCCTGAGCTCAAGAAAATAGAAAAAAAATGAATTTCCTATCAGGATTACGGACCAATTTATTTAGTTATCCCGAAAAATTGCAAGTTTCAATCTGTTTTTAATTTTAGGTCGAACATTTTCCACGATTTTTGGGTTTTTATTATTTTTAGAATTACTTTCGGCACTTTGCCTGCCGTAGAATAGCCCAATTTACCATTCGGAATCTTCACTTCGTCGCTAAAAGTCGCTTCGTTCCTTAAAAAGTCCATTTTTTACATTTTTTTTTCTAACTTCGTTAAAATTGCAAATATGACCCTTTTTCCATTAAAGTCGAAACGACTTTGGCGTTCCAACGTTCGAAACTTTGCAAAGTGCGGGAATAAGAGGCGGAATCGTCCGAACTCGTTCTATTTGGCTGCTTTCGGGCTAATGAATAATTTTTGACGGGTGTTAGGGGTGGGGGTGGCTCAAGGGATGATAAACAAATGTTTTAAAAGAAATTCCGTTAAAATCGACCGAATAAACATTGAAAAAATAGCAAAAAAAATCTTTTTTTTCGTGTTTAGCTTACGCTGCGTTTGGAATAGGGGTGAAATGATTGCGGATTCGTTATTTTCGACCCAAAAAACCCCCCTGAAGGAAAATTAGCTGCACCAGAATCCGTTTTCACCATTTTCGGAAACCCAACTTTTCGGCCATTTTGAATTTCAAAAATCTGATTCGATATTCGAAATTAGCGGCCCAAAAAACCCCCGTACCGTGACTTTCACTAAAATCAAAAAAACTTTTTGGGGTACGGCCAAAATACCCCATTTCGAAAAAATTTTTTTTCTCCGGTTTAAATAGGCCGATTTAAATTCCCTTTGGGGTGCATGATGGGGACCCCATAGGCTACCATGCCACCAAGTTTCACCCCGATCCGACGACTTTTTAAAAAATTATTTAAAAAAAAAAAAAAAAAGTTCCTTTAATTTTGCACCACAGTGTACACGGAGAAAAAAAAAAAAAGTTCGGTTCTTGTTACTCAATGCTGAGTTGGGTCACGTGACGTATAAACATTTAAGTTGACAATGCTAAAAATTAGGTAATTATTACTAAATTATTACGAAAGCTTAGTAACAATTACTTAATTTTCAGAATTATCAACTCAACATTGAATAACAGGAACCAAAATACTTTTTTTCCCGTTTAAATATGACTGGAGATAGTTGTTTTTCAAAATCATGTGACGACAAGTTTACGGCAACATAAGTGAGTAAACTTGCAGTCACATGATATCTAAAAACAACAACCAAAACAGACTATCTTCAATCGTATTTATAAATGAATCACTAATTTGAAAGGGTCATATGTACGTTTACTTCTCAAATCTGAAAAGTTTTTGATGCCATTATAATGATTGTAACAAGACGCATCAATGACGAAAAAATGAGATTTGACGAAAAGCTGCACGGAAAAAATGTATATGTAAAAGTTACTAATATTTAATGTCATTACACAGCGAAATATAACAATGAGTAACTTTTACATATATTATATGAAGAAATGACATTTAGAAATGAGATTTTTTTGTCAATGTAGAAATGACATTGTCATTGAGATGACATTGTAGAAACGACATTGTCATTGAAATGTCATTGTAGGAATGGCATTGTCATTGAAAAATTGGCATTGTCATTGAGATGACATTGTAGAAACGACATTGTCATTGAAATGTCATTGTAGGAATGGCATTGTCATTGAAAAATTGGCATTGTCATTGAGATGACATTGTAGAAAGGACATTGTCATTGAAATGTCATTGTAGGAATGGCATTGTCATTGAAAAATTGGCATTGTCATTGTCATTTAATGTTTGAAAAATTGAAAAAAATTACTCCCAGCGTTAAAATCATTAAACATTATTATTGCAAAAGATGTGGGCGGTACATCAACCTGAAGAAATTAATCTGTCAGGAAAAAAAGTGCCAGGCAAAAGTAAGCGACATCGGATCTTTTTTCGAATTTGATCTCTTTGACCAGTTAAAAAACCTTTTGAATTTCTCGATTTAAAAAACAAAATTCTCAAGAGACGGAGCAACAAATTCGGAAAGATGCAATAATCGGAGATTTTAAAGACGGATCCGAATATAAACGAGTTAACGAAAACAGGGGGGAATTCGATCTCACTTTACTAATGATAATGATAATGATAATGAAATATTTTGTCAATGTAGAAATGACATTGTAAAAATGACATTGTCATTGTAAAAATGGCATTGTCATTGAAATGTCATTGAAATGTCATTGAAATGTCACTGTAGAAATGACATTGTCATTGAAATGTCATTGTAGGAATGACATTGTCATTGTAGGAATGACATTGTCATTGTACAAATGAAATGCCATTGTAGAAATGACATTTAGAAATGATATTTTTTGCCAATGTAGAAATGACATTGTCATTGAAATGTCACTGTAGAAATGTCATTGTCATTGTACAAATGAAATGTTATAAATTGTAGAAATGACATTTAGAAATGATATTTTCTTTCAATGTAGAAATGACATTGTCATTGAAGTGTCATTTTAGAAATGACATTCCTTACATATAATATACGTAAAAGTTACTTATTGTTATATATCGTTGTACAACGACATTAAATATTAGTAACTTTTGCATATACGTTTTTTTCCGTGTGCAAACCAATGAAAATAGTATTTTAAAAAAATGATTTAATATACTGAAGGGAGTTTTCATTAACTGTTTGTTTAAGAAAAGAAAATTAGGCATATGACATTTACATACACGGAATTTAATCCTCTTTCTCGTCTTTTGAACCCCATAAATGTGTTTTTTTTTTAATAACAAAGGGCGCATGCTCAATATCCTATTTTATTAAAAAAAAACTGGCTAAAAGCAATTATTTTACCATTTTTTTCCTTTTTACAAATAAGGGTGCAAAATTCACTATAGAATGTTGGACCAACATGTTGGTACGAGAAGGGAATGTCAAAGGGAATGTTGTACTAACATGTTGGTCCTATATTCCATAGTGAATTTGCACTTACACGATTAAAAAAAAAACCCCAATGCTTACTTTCCCTTTTTACCTTAAATCACGTACAAGGGATTAAAAACTTTCCACGCACTAATATATTTTGAAATGCACAAGGGAACATTTCAAGACGTTACCAATGATTATATGGGGAGAAAAAGAAGCCGTTTGCGTTACAAATCACGAAGAAAAAAAAAACCTTTTTCTTTTAATCCGTGATGAATGATCCATTTTACAAGATAGCAGAAGTCATTAGCTTTACTTCTTAATTGTAAGAGAAAAGAGGATCCTAATCAAAAGAGAGAATAACTTAACCTTTCTTTTTTTCGAAAAATGATTTTCCTTTTCAAAAAGTCAATCTTGAAAGTTAAAGGAAACAATTAATCAAAAGATTTCTTGCAAAATGATAAGTATCAAGTAGTAGGATGTAACACTGGAGTCACTCGAAGAGCAGTAAAAAAGAACCGAAAAAATAAGGATCGGACGTCAATGGGTCCAAATTCGGAATAATTCTGGCTTTGTTTTTGATGATTTTCTCCAGCAATGTGGCCAACAAAATAATTGAAAATAATTGAAAATAATTGAAAATAACGAAAAAAAAGGATTGGAAAATAAAGAGGTGACTAAAGCCCTATACTTTCATCTATTAATATAGTGCTGGATAATATTTTATGGCATCGATCGTCATACGGTCAAGGAAAAAAATGTGTATGTAAAAGTTACTAATATTGAATGTCACTATAGAAATATATATAAGAATGAGTAATTTTTACATATATTATACGTAGAAATGGCATTTTTAAATGTCAAGTAGTATGTCTATATGTCTAGAGTATGTCTAAGTAGTATGTCTATATGTCTATGTAGGAAATATAATATCTGTAAAAGTTACCCATTCTTATTATATAGTTAGTTGTATAGTGACATTAAATATTAGTAACTTTCCAAACATATTCCAAAATTTTTGATTTTCGACCCACCCTAGTGTTGAACGGCAGTGAAAAAATCCGAGCCATATCCCAGACCGACTCCTCGATCATTCGGTTCGAAGTCAAGAGACTCTACCACTCTACGGGCATCCCCGGTTTCTTTTTTTAAAGTCATGTTTTCGCTAACTGTTGTTTTATGAATAAATAAAGTTTCATAAAAAAAACTATATGCTAATTTTCCTTCGCCTCTGAAAATTGTTGCGCTGAGCTTCAATGAAAATGTCAATCAACTGACAATCAATTAACGTAACGAAGTATGAATTTTCATAATCTAGGAATAGTGTTTTACTTCTTTATTTATTTACCTATAGTTAGAGCAATCCAAAAAAGTTGAATTTATGTTTAAGTTAACTTCCATAATAAGTTGAAGTAATGCAAGAAGTTAAATTCATATCGATTTTAGTGACGAGCGACAAAGACGAATGCAAATACAATTATTTTCCCTGGAAAACGAGCAATGGTTGGTAAATAAATTACCTTATATAGGGCAAAGCAATTAATTAATTGACACTTGATCAGCATTCATTTTCCAGCGTGTAAAATACAGAGCTCTTTTCTAAGAGCCACCGTTCTTAATGGATTGAATTCAAAACATTATCCTTTTTCAAAACCAAAGATTAAAAATAACATTGGCCGCCTGACAAACCTTGTTCAGATTCTCATGAAACTAAATTCTCGAGAAGAAAAAAAAAACCGCATAACTGAAACAAATTCGGTGGAATCGCTTTTTCTTTTTTTTTTTTTTTTTTTTTTTTTTTTTCCTCCCCCCGCAGACGGAAAAATAACGAGGAAATCCTCAACTTTTCTTATTCCTTTATTTCCCTTTTGTTTGGACTCTTTTCGATAGTTTTAAAGTTTTCGCTATGCATTGTTATTTTACGGATAAGGAAATATTCTTGTTTAACTTTTTCTAAATCTCTTGCCGTTATCGCAGCAGGATTGAGGGGAGGAAAGAGGGGGGAGATTCGAACAACGATTCCGCTTTAACGAGAAACCTCTGCCTTTGTTTCAAAAACCGATTTACGCTTTCCAAGGCAAACAAAACGGTGGATTTCCTTTTTCCATAATTTATCATGAAAAATTCAAATTATGCTTGAAAAGATCACACCACACAAAAAAAAAGAAAAAGAAAGAAAGAGACTGAGACTATACTGTATACGGAACGTTTCTTCGATGGAGAAAATACGTTTTTGTTAACATAAGAAAAATGGCAGATATTATTCAACGCTCTCAGGGTTTTTCACCCTCGGATCGGTAATCCGAAGGATTATTTGAAAAAATTAATCTTTAATCTCCAATCTGAAATGTATTTTTTATTTACCGTCTCCGGAGGAAAATTCTTTAAAAAGGAAAAAAAAAACGCTATTTTTATTTCACACGATTACTTTGTAAACCGAGCTACAGGTTCAGAAAAAAAAAGGATAAAAAAAAGGTTTGGGGAAAAACTACTTAATTTTTTTTGTGTGTTAAGGAATAAATCCAGGGCAGATTTTTACTGATTTTTTAGTTTTCAATAAAGAGATGACTTGAAAAATGATAGCGGAAATCACAATCATAAATTGTTAAACGGTTAGTAATAAACAATTTTTTTTTTCTTTTTTTTGAAAATTTGTGTTAAATAAAGCTGATTTTAAACCTTTTACAAAAAGTAAGGCCAAAGTCAAAATTACATTCAGATAAAATTACGATTGATATAATTTGTACACTCAAGATGAGGTGAGCTGAGCCTTGAGTTTTACACTCAAGGTCAATTTAAGGCACTTTAAGGACATTCTCAAGGTCAACCCAAATTAAGAAAGTTAAGGGCAATACCCGAGATCATTATCGAGAACAATTAACGAACCAAGAAATATGAATATCGGAAGGATCAATATGAATGATCTGAGAAAAAAATTAGAAAGTCAAAACATGACTTTGGCTGACTTTGGATCACAGTTCAAAAAACTTAAGAAAAAAATGTTCAAAATGGAATGAAACCTGAAAGTTTTCAAATCCTCTCAAAATTCTTTAAAATTTAAAAGTAAAAAATAAAGGATCTTCAATCAATGTAAAAGCCTCTATTGCATCCATTCCTGAGCGTAGGCCTTCCTCATACCTTTCAATTTTTCACGGTCTTCTGCCTTGTTTATTCAATGCAGCCCGCTACTTTCGATATCATTCAAGGCCATTCAAGCTTTTCTAAAAGAGCTTCAAGGTCAAGGTCAAGGTCATATTCAAGGTCAACCCGAAAAAAATTCAGATACAACATTCAAAACAACCTTTTAAGTTAGGTTCGCTTTCAATTTATTTTTCCCAACTTAATAGGGTTGTTTCACTTAATTAAATTAAATTTTTTGAACCGCATAAAAAATTTGAGGAAAAAATAAGGACTCATTTTTCGACGGGATTTCTTTGCTTCAATGTGTCATTAGCTCATGACAGTTAAAAAAATTTTGGTAAAAAATTGATGCATTTAAAACGACTTTAAAAAGCGAGACGGCCAAAATAACGTCGATTTGTTTTTATCGTTCTGTTTTTCGCAGGCAGTGGATAATGATAAATTAATCAGACACTGCCTGCCAATAACAGAAAGATAAAAACGAATCGACGCCATTTTGGTCATCCCGCTTTTTGAAATCGTTTCAAACACAGTGGTCCTGAACAAAAATATTATTCGACAAAAATGTCAAAAAAAACTGCTAATGAGGCTTTGTTAGGAAACATCTTAACTATCAAAATTCACTAAAATCAAAATCTTACCTGATCGTCTTCCCCTACCCCCGACAACCCCCCCGGCCCCTCAATTTTTTTTCCAAGGCTTGTCACATATCAAGGCTTGTTACATTTTATATGAAAGCCCATGGAAAATGCTTTAAAATGAGACATCGCCGAGGTTTATATCTTTTACCGGGACGGAGATATCGTCGTTTCAATTTCCCAAAATTAAGCGTCTAATTTTCGATCTCTCAAACGACCAAATCTGATATCTCCGTGCCGGCGAAAGATATAAACCTCGGCGAGGTCTCTTTTTAAAGCATTTCCAATGGGGTTTCATATGATATGTAACAAGCCTTGAAAAAAAATTGAGGGGCCGGGGGGGTTGTGGGGAGTAGGGGAAGACAATCAGGTAAGATTTTGATTTTAGTGGATTTTGATAGTTAACATGTTTCCTAACAAAGCCTCATCAGCAGTTTTTTTTGACATTTTTGTCGAATAATATTTTTGTTCAGGACCACTGTGCAAACGCATCAATTTTTTACCAATATTTTTTTAACTGTCATGAGCTAATGACACGTTGAAGCAAAAAAAATTCCGACTCAAAATGCGTTCTTACTTCTTCGTCAAATTTTCTAAATGATTTAAAAATTTAATTTAATTATGTGAAACAACCCTATTGGATGGATTAATTTTTTCTCACAAAATATCCTCAGAGAAAATTCAGAATGAATCCTCAGAGCCAGCTTTCAAATCTAAGTAATAATACTTGGCTTACTCTTCTTATCAAATGCCTGTCGTCTACTGAAACTGATCTAAAAAAAATTAGAACATTTGCCATAGACCTCTTTCACTTTAGACTAGTTTTCAAAAACGGAATAGGCTTCGGTTGAAAATGGTCTAATTTCCATAAAAAAATTCAAGTTTGAAAAAAAATAAAAATAACTAAGATCAAAATGGAAATGAATTCCTTTTAAATGTTATTGTAAGCTTAAAAGAATTACATAAAGCCTGCTTCATGTTTAGCTTGTGAAAAAGAAAAAACAAAAAGACGTAAACTTGACGATGCAAATAATTTTGAACGTTGTTAATTTTTTTTCTCCGAACGATGTTTCATTATTGAAGTGGATATATTTATATATTGTTAATTTTTAATTTCTCCTTTCCAAACGATAATTCATTACCGACTTGAAGTTCATAAAATGCATCATGAAAAGAAAAAGTCCATCAAGTCTCCATGTGTTGTTGGAAATTATAGCACTTCAACAGTAACATCCTCCGTTTTCGGAAACTGCTCTAAAGTGAAAATGGTCTACGGAAACTGGTATTGTTTTTTTTTTTTTTTTTTTTTTTTTTCAGACCAGTTTCCAGTAGACGACTTTTACATGACCCCAGGAATTTTTCCTGGTCATATGAAAGCCGTCTACTTGCCACTGAGCAAAAAGAAGGCACCCACTATTATTCGTTCTTACTCCGATCCCTTATTTTTTTTCTTTAAACTTTTTCCGCTCTGAATTTTCAAATCCTAATTTCTTGATTGGTTTCTTGTTTCTTATTTTAGAAATTCCCCGACGAGGAAAATAATTAAGTTAACGACGGCGTTTTTAATGAATTGATTTTCGTAATCGCGCAATTTAGCACAAATTCAAAAATACGATGGAAAAACAATCCGGAGAAAAAAAGGATAAAAACAAGCAAACAACAAAATAAAAATAAAAACAAAAACAAAAACAAAAACAAATCCTGATTACCGAAACCGCGCAATAACAATTTATACAAAATTCAATAGCAAAAAAACAAATTCACAAAACAACATTTTAGCGAATTAAGCATCGAAAAAAAAAAAAAAAAAAGAAGAGACCCAGCGTTTATTTTTGCTCTTTACTGAAAATCCTTTTCGGTGTTTCATCCACTTTGTCAAGGACGTAAAATCATCCAGCCAGACGTCTCAAACTCTGAATAGTCTCATTAGTATACTTGACGAAGGGTTTATTTCCGACGGAAGGGACGGAGGAAAAAAATAAAAAAACAATCGACACAGAAAATTTCCATTCATGAATCGAGGAAATACGAAGAAAAGCAAAAGGAGGAAAAACACAAAAAAAAAATGAAGATATAATATCAAGTATATTTTCCGGAGTGAAAATAACAGCATTGAAGTAAAGAACGTGATTTGAAATTAGTCTAATAAGCACATTAAAAACCTCTTGGAGGGATAAAATAAATAAGCGAAAGAAAGTTACGCAGGGAGACGTGACCGCTTTCATTGTGATTTCGCGTAAATGAAAAAACACGATGGTATTATCATTTCGTATTTTTTTTCTTTCTTTTTCTCTTCGTTCTTGTTATTTTTTTCAAAGCAGCAAGTAGAGTAAAATTGAAACGGAGTAACCGCAAACAGAGAATAATATATAGGAATACAAACAAGTCGTAATTGGGTGTAAGTAAGAGCTCCGGGGCTTCAAAAGTTTATAATAGATGAGTTTAGCGTGATATATTCTCACTTTGAGTCAAAAGAAAATTCATTAAGAATGTTTCAAACTTGGAAGACACAACCTAAATAGTCAATTTCCCTCCTACGAAATGGTAGCTTGGACGGTCATTTTCCGTTCGACCCTTTTCACCGCACGGAAAATTGGGATAAATTTTCCGTCCTTTGAAGACGGCGGAATACGAAAAGCAGAAAAGTTTAAATACCCAGGAATGATGCCGGTGACGTGGTTTAAGTAGAGGAAAAAGGAAAGAAAACGAGTGCGGATGCAGATGACTACCCTATGTTTTCATAGCTGGAATGAGATGTCATCATATTTGTGAAGCCGACTAACGAGTTAATATCAAACTTTCTCAGGCGATTTTAGGAGACAGATTTGTCCGCGCGAAGATTATCTGATTATTACATTAAACGGAGCGGAACACGGATTACCAAGTTAGATTATGCGAAACCATGAGAATTAAAGAGGGGGGGATCCTTCTTGGTCACTTCCGTGTTTTGTGTTTCGGAAGATGCCTTTAAACGCATGAAATATTCCATTAAGATGAGTTTATTTCTCTATAATGGGGAGTAATGTAATTCTCAAAGTTTTCGCGGTTATAGGGAAGTTATGACGCAGCTATAATTTTCGTTTCGTTACTCTCGACGCTCATTCGTCAAAAAGAAGCAATTTATGCAAGAGTCGTCAGGCTTGAATCTGAAATCGTAATACCAGAGCATTTTCATCCTTAAAGTTGACTAACAACCAAAAATAACATTTGTTACACATTCAAAAGTTTTTCTTTTTTTTTTTCTTTCTTTCTTGTTTGTCGAATGAGCTTTAGAGTACGAAAATATTATTTAGATCATTACGAGCTTTTCATAAGCGTTGGAATGAAGCAGACAGGTTAACGAAGTCAACATTTTCTGAAACCGATAAGAATTAGAAGAGACCTGCTTCGTTAAAATATTTACTTTGTACACATACACACCAACATACTAGGGTGTCTTTTATTTTGGCTATTTTAGAATTTCAAATCCCGTATCCCCAAAAATGGTTCTCCTGGGTGTACTGATAAAACCTATTTTTTTTTTAAATTTTTAACTCGACGGAAAATCGTGCCGACTTGAGCTTAAAGTACCGAAAATTGCCGTAAGAGAAAAAAATCTAGTCCTGTTTTTGAGCTAGGGACCAAAATACGAGTGAAACAGAGGACTTTGTATGTTTCGTAATTTTACCACTTTTTTTTTTTTTTTTTTTTTTTTTTTTTTTTGGCCATATTTTTCCTTTTAGCTCAAAAACAGCTGGCAGCATTAAGAGTTTCAAAAATAATATCCCTTCAGATGAGGGATGAGATAGTGAAAAAAGGACGATTTGGCAGTATGGACAATATCAAAGCAAAGTTAGGTATGTAGATAAGTATTATTTACATAATTATAAACAAAGCTCTTTGTACATAATATCTTTTAGGCCAAAAATTCTTGGAAATATCTTCTGGTTCTTTTTTAGTTAAAGTTTTAATTGATTTTTAAAAAAATAACAAATAATAACATGGAAACCGCGCTACGCTACAGTGCTCGCCGCTTATAAAGATTTTCGAGCTGTAATTTTTTTTTTTTTTTTTTTTTCGATATCCCCATATGAAAATCAGGTAAAATACGCGGTTTTGGTTTACATAGCCTTTTCTTGGAAATAATAATGTAAACCTTGTAAAATGAGAATTACACTATTTAACACAGACACCGATCATATGAGTTATAATGAAAGAGTGCAAATTCCCGATATATTTCCACCCACGAGAATCGGGAATTTTCGTTTTTGAAAAAAAAAAAACGTCAATCCCGGGAACAGAACTCCTGGTTTGGTAGACTTTTTCATTAGGGCGGGTCGAAAAACGCAAATTTTTGAATTTGAAAACGTCTGATACGGGAATCGACGCCTTCTTATAATACTATTAACCCTAATTTTTTTCAGACTTTTTAAACGACATTTTGAGGTGCCGCAATGGCCTTGAAATTTTCAAAAAGCCCATTTGAGTACCAAAGATGGAAATTTTTTTTTCGCATAAAAGACAGTCGATTCCTATCGGAAATTTTGCGTAGGTTACGAATTTGAAGTCAAAAATTATTTTTGGTGCACAGTTTTTGAACCACATGCCGAATTCCAAAATTCTGAATATCTTGCTATGGCTTTCTGTCTGTGGCTCAAAAACCGTGCACCAAAACTAATTTTTGACTTCAAATTCGTAATCTACGCAAAATTTCCAAAAGGAAACGACGGTCTTTTATGTGAAAAAAATTTTTCATTTTTGGTCCTCAAATGGGCTTTTCGAAAACTTCAAGGCCATTGCGGCACCTCAAAGCGTCGTTTAAAAAATCTGAAAAAAATTAGGGTTAATAGTATTATAAAAAGGCATCGATTCCCATATTAGGCGTCTTCAAATTCAAAAATCCGCGTTTTTCGACCTGCCCTAATAGGTAAGCAGCAAAAAACGAAAAAAAAAATCACTGGTAAAAGTTACTTTTTAATTTGTTACACTGTAAAAAATTTTGTGTATATTTAAAGTAGAGTCGCTCACATGATGTGTAATAGGCAGTAAAACTCAGTGAAGCGTAATGCAGGGTGGTAAAATTATTTTTTTGGCGATACCTAAATGTACCTGCCGCAAAAAAGTTTTACACAACCCTTATGCCTGAACCTTTTTTGGTTTGAAGGATTGTTACTTAGCCCCTTTTTTAGTTTTCCACCCGATTTCACCGAGCGGATTTCAATTTTAAAAAGGGTGTATGTGCAAAAATGTAATTATAGTCGACTGAAAAAATCAAACCGCGAGTTGTCTCGTTCTCTGCTAAATGGCTGATTTTCGGCTGATAACATTTTTAAGGTAATAAGCCTGAAAAAATTAGATTAAGGGTGAGTAATGTGTTTTTAAAAAGTATTGACTGTGAAATAAGCGTACAAATGAAAAAATAACTTTGTATTATATAAAAAAGGATGTAATTCACTCTGGATTTGCTTCAATTTAGGAGGAAATCGGAAGCCTGAGGGAATTGGAAGCCCCTCTCATCCTCATTTTTAACATTTCCGTAATTTTAATTTTTCCAATATACCATACAACTGCTTTAAGGCACGGGGAGGGGGGGGGGGTGTAATAACTAAAATAACAAAAATTACGGAGAGCAGCCGTCATGAAAACGGAAGGTCGGTGGTTCAAGTCCACTCTTCGAGTGCCTTTGGTGTATTCTTTTACTGAACATCTTCCCGATTCCCTCTTTGATCCACATACCGATAACCCCAACTGAGAGAATTACACCCCCCCCCCCCCCCCGTGCCTTAAAGCAGTTATATGGTATATTGGAAAAATTAAAATTACGGAAATGTTAAAAATGAGGATGAGAGGGGCTTCCAATTCCCTCAGGCTTCCGATTTCCTCCTAAATTGAAGCAAATCCAGAGTGAATTACATCCTTTTTTATATAATACAAAGTTATTTTTTCATTTGTACGCTTATTTCACAGTCAATACTTTTTAAAAACACATTACTCACCCTTAATCTAATTTTTTCAGGCTTATTACCTTAAAAATGTTATCAGCCGAAAATCAGCCATTTAGCAGCGAACGAGACAACTCGCGGTTTGATTTTTTCAGTCGACTATAATTACATTTTTGCACATACACCCTTTTTAAAATTGAAATCCGCTCGGTGAAATCGGGTGGAAAACTAAAAAAGGGGCTAAGTAACAACCCTTCAAACCAAAAAAGGTTCAGGCATAAGGGTTGTGTAAAACTTTTTTGCGGCAGGTACATTTAGGTATCGCCAAAAAAATAATTTTACCACCCTGCATTACGCTTCACTGAGTTTTACTGCCTATTACACATCATGTGAGCGACTCTACTTTATTTTTAACAAACTCGGTCTACACACTTTGTTTGTTATTCTTTTTATGTTAATTTTGACAAACACTTATTGTTATTTTGACACATGTTGCTAGGCAATATTTGTTATTGTGTTATTATTGACAAATAAAAATGTGTGGATCGTTTTTGACTTATAAATTGTGTTAAAATTACACAAAATTTTTTACTGTGTATAATAATTTTTTTTTTTAATTATTGAAACCAAGTCAAATTAATTGTGCGAATTCGATTAATTTTGTATTTTCGCGTTGAAAAAAAAAAAAAAAGTCTTGTTAATTAATTGTTGAGTTTAACTAATTATTGAATCTATCTTAAATTTTTGAAACCTAGTTAAATTAACTGTGTAAATTAATTATTGCCACTCCCTTTAAAGTTTTAGTTCCTTTACATAACCGGTCGGTCAGCCGGGCGGTGAAAATTTTTTAACAATAAAAAAAGTTAAATTGGAGTATTAATTAATTAATTTATTTTTTTATTTTACTCTCTATTTTACACATAAAAATGAGATCGGAACGCACTGAAACCGTGCCAAAACGTTTTTTTATGTTTAAAAGGTAAAGATTCCTAATTGAAAATGTATGAAAAAGGCTTTATGGTGACTAAATTTGATCATTTTTTTTAATGGTTTCGAAATTAAAAAATAAGACGCCATTTTTGTTTTTGTTGTTGAAATAGTTCGCGGTTTCACCGCTAGAGCGCTGTACTAGTCCCTCGGAAATAAACATTTTTTTTTTTTTTATGCGAAACCAACTAAATATTATCAAATATAAGAACTATTAACTGTTGTTCATGCATTTAATATGATGGAAATTGATCTCTGAACATAGCAAAACGTTTTGGGTACGGTTTCGGTGCAGTTAGACCCCGTTTTCATCTATAAAATATTAGATTAAAAAAATTTTTTTTAGCATATTTTTTTATCGTTAAAATGTGTACACCGTCCGGCTAACCGGCCGGTTTTGGAAACGAACTAAAACCTTTAAAAACCCTATTCGGTTTAAATAAAGAAATTTATTTATTTATTATTTATTTATTTTCAAAAATTGTTACATACTGCCAACTATTAATACTGCCCTAACGCTCTTTATATACAGTCCGAAATGTAATAATTATTTACTTACAAAATTTAAATTCTTTACTTCTCACTTAACATGTAATTTAAATGCAGTCTAAAAATTTTAAAAATACTGCCCCGTAAAATACAAGCCGCAGAATATCTGGAAGGGAAGACAAGGGGGAAACAAACTTGAACCTCCACCAGCACTACTTTCAAAAATACGTACATCGGCTTTTAAATTTTATTCAGCAATAAAAAAAGAGGCAAAATATTATATTTCAACACTTTTTTGCTTCTAAAATTTTACTTCAAAGCGTGCACGCTAACGGGGATTGCGGTTTCCTTGCTTCGGACAAAAAGTTAAACGTGTGTAAGGGTTGAAGGTTTTTAATCGTTAATAAAATCGTCCTCATGACCCAATTAAAAGGCAAGGTATCTTAAAATGCAATCTGCATTTTTTTCCCTAAAGGTTCAAAATTTTCCAAATCTGGACTTTTTTTTTTTCCTTTTCTCCCTTCTCGGGAAAAAAAAAAAAAACAAAGCGCTTAATGAGAAAACGGCAGAGATTTAAAAATGCCAGGGGAATGCGGGGTTGACCTGTGAGCGAGCGTTATCGTCGATGTTAAACATAATGTAGTTTTCCCACAAGGAGTATATACATTTTATCATCCGACCTTAAACAATACTGTTTTCTGCCACGGCAAACAAGTATGTAGCTAACACTTTTGTTTGCCTATCATTTCATCCGATGTGTATGGTTCTATCCTCCGCGTCAGATTCAACAAATTTTAACGAGATGAAACAAGAATTGTTTTCCGGCTTCCAATACCCACTTATTACATACTCGACTTACGCCTGACTGACAAATTCTGCTTCCGTCGTTTTCAAAGAAAAATTCCCTCGGCATTGTCGAAAGGACTTCAATACATCCTCGGCATTGTTTTAGAAATAATAATTAAACGTGCGCGGAGGAATTAAAACCGGATGTATCGCAATTTACGGAAAATACAAGGGCTTTCGATTTCAAGACGAATTTCCAAATTTCCGACAAGGGAAGATCGATCTCATGAATCAAACACCCGAGGAAATTTATGAATGAGGTCTCACCCTCCGATGCCCCGGAATGGTCAAGAGGAACTGAATAAACACAGCATAAATACTTGCCTTCCACGTTCGAAAAAAAAAAAAAAAAAAAAATACATCGCTTTGAAATAAATCACGAATCCTTTCCTCTATCATGACAAGACCGGTAAATAAAATATCGGGTTTAATTTTATCGCCATCATTATTATTATTTTTATTTTTATTTTTTTTCATTTTTAATTCCAGCGGAGACAGTTTCAAAAAGGCAGAAAGTAAAAGTGCTTTAGAGACAGAAAATAGGTGAAAATACATCCGAGCAGTTATTCATGCATGCGGTTATGTAGCAGAGCGTAACTTTCAACACTCGGAAGTTGAACTCATAATTCAGCTTTAGCTTAATACGAATACATGGAAATTTTTTTTTTTTTTTTAATTAAAAGCAAAAGTGCTGACTGAGTTTTTATATGGGGCATATATAACACGGTGTTAGATTAACGAAATTCATTGCTTTATACCTACTTCAGTCATTTAATTCGCGATGTATAAAAAAAAAAATAAAAAATAAAAAAAAAATGCACGTTTCAATAATTCTGACTGGGATAAAAAAATTTTTTGACAACACAAAGAAAAACTTTTTGAAATAAAAAATGCCAGGAAATTCCTGCGTACATTTAATCGTGTCGTTCAAAAAAAAAAAAAAAAAAAAAAAAAAAAATGAAGTTGTTTTATGATAAAATATTGTTTAAAATCAAAAAATATATTAAAATTTCACAAGCGTTAGTTCTTTTTTTTTTGGATTCCTAGAATCTCCTTCAATTTAATTAAATTTTCAACGGTATAGTGGATCGAGATATAAAATGAAACGATAAGTATGTGAACCTTGTATCAGAATATTGAGAAAAAATAAAAAAAAAAAAAGTTTCTTAAAAATGCTGAACGTAATTTTGTGTTGATTTATTTGATTCGGCAAGGTTTCTATAGCTTCCAGGTAGAGCTTTAAAAGTTTCCTTTAAAATGACTGTTTTGATTTAACTTATGGGCGGACATTTTTTAAAATAAACTTTAAATCTCACAACTAAAAGCGGTGAAGTTCTCCCTCGATGTAATTAATCATCATTAGAAAATTCCCTTCGTTTCGAGAGATCGAAAATCGCATATCTTTCATTAGAATTATATCTACGACCTCCTTCGTTTAACAATTATAAAATAAATTTCGACTATAATTTGACATATGAAGAGTGCACAAGAAAAAGGCTGAGGATTCTCAAGGCTCCTCCACTATTTTTTTTCACAGGATTTATTTGCTCCTGTGAGCGAATTGATCGTACCATCCATTTTGGAACCAATGGATGTCTCATTCTTTTAACTTATACAACAAGTCTATTCCGCTGCGGGAGCGTTCAAGTATTACGTAAGACCGAAAGGGGGGGGGAGAGGGGGTACTCGAAATTCTTAAAATTTCTTACTTGGGGGAGGGGGAGAGTTTGGAAAATCTTACATAAGAATTTCCATTATAATTTATTGTTCAGAATTTTTTTTAAATTTCTAATTTTTTTTTCTAATTTCTAATTCGAATGTCTAAAGTAGAATAATTGAAATTTTTTAAAAAATTTTAAGAAATAAAAATTAATTTTTGATGAGATTTTATGCCAATTGTAGCCATCTTCAGGGATATGAGTATGAACTATAAATCTAGATTTAAGAAAAATCTTCCTCCAATTTAAAGTTGGGGGGGGGGGGGTCAAAGAAATCTTACTATTTCTTAGGGGAAGGAGGAAGTCCAAAAACCCCCAAAAAAAGTTTTACGTAATACTTGAACGTTCCCTGTTTCAAAAATTGAAGATACCGGCAATCGGCTTCCAGGTCAGCGGTGGTGATGTGCATGAAATGTAAAATTTTCTTCGCTTTAAGGTCGTTTCGTTCAAAACCAAAAATCCAAAATAAAATGTCCAAAACAATAATCTCCAACGTGTAAAACGTTCATTTTATTTGTTCGTCCATTTTTTTTAACCAAAAATATAAATGTTCGTCCATTCTGTTAATGTCCATTGCACCAACTAAAATATTTTCGTCCAATGTTAATTAATTAAGTCCAAAAAGTTTCGTCCGATTTTTTGACTTTTTTTTTTAATTTTCAAAAAACTAATGTCACTCTAATATCATTTGGATATAAACCTTTTTACAGTGCGAATTCTTTATTTTAAATCATTGTGATGTCTGATCAATAACACTGTATTATACAATTTATATCATATTAATATTGTCATGATAACACTTAAATCTTAGGCTGATATTCAATTTGAAAAGAACACCTGGGATTACTATACCTAAGAACAACGGCAACATGCTACAGTATTTGCGAGCAGTTAGTTATAAACTAAAGTTATACCCGGTCCACGAAAGTTTTTCGTCGGAGGAAAGTTCCTCCGAATAATTCTCAAGCCAGGTTCCCGTAGGATTATATTATTTTTAATTTTTATTCAAAAAGGGTTACGGTGCGCCGGCCCTAGGCTCCCTCCCCAATAAGTTTATGATCATTTTCCTTTCTTTTTACCTAACTACTCCCCCCCCCCCCCCCCTCAAATATTTTTTTTTGAGCCAAAGAATTTGTATTGTTATTTTGTTTACCTAAATTCTGAATGGAGATCGGTGGGAATTTTTTGTTATTATTATTCTCAGAGGAAAATTCGTTCTGTGCTCTTTTTAATATGTATCTATTAAAGTTTAAATGTTTAATTTTTATACCCTTAAATTATACGCTTAAATATATACGCTTTAAATATATTAGGCACAGTTACTTTCCTTCACTCGAGTGAAGTAAAGTATTTCTCGTGTGAACCACTTACAAAATTTTTTTACCCAAATAACATTTTGGGTAAAAAAAAAATGGACGTAATATAATGGACAAAAAAATATTTAAAGCTTTTTGGACCAAAAATTTTTGGGTTAACAAAAAATGACTAAAACATTGTAGGACTAAAACCGCAAAGGCCAAAAAAAATTACAAACCAAAAATAAATTTGGACAAAAATATTTTGGACCAAACGACCGCGAATCTTTTCTTCTCATCCATTGCTATGTTTCCGCTCGAGTAATTTATAACACATCATGTTATTGTTTGCAGCACTGGAAAAACATGCAAATCTTTATTTACCGATAAATAAAGATTTTCATGTTTTTCCTGGAAAAATTTGGATTTTTTTCGCCTTTTTCGCAATTTATTTTTAAAAAAAAATGCACGTTTCAATAATTTTGCCGTGGTAACCGAAATGGGCGTATGTCCATTCTGGAATTGAATCTTTGTTTACATAAGTTAAAAATAGAAGACAAGTGCCAACTTAAGAATGGACATACGCCCATTTCGGTTACCACGGCAGAATTCTGACTGGGATAAAAAATTTTTTGACAACATAAAAAAAAGCTTTTTGAAATAAAAAATGCCAGGAAATTCCTGCGTATTTTTAATCGTGTCTCCCAAAAAACCAAAAAAAAAAAAAAAAAAAAAAAAAAAAAAAAAACTAAAGTTTTTTATTAAAATTTTAAAAAAATTCCTTTTTTTTTTTTTTTTTTTTTTTTTTTTGGATTCCTAGAATCTTTAACAAGCGCATTTTCACTGTAAAAACATGCAAATTTTTATTTATACCCATAAATAAAGATTTGCATGTTTTTCCAGTACCGGGTGATTGCAACCGGTGTTTTATTATTTTTTCTTTTAATTGTATGCTTTACCGACTTAACGAGAGCGATCTACCGGAGAAACAGACAACTTTCACCGGAAGAACAAATGATCGCCATTGTTATCGACTCAGTGGCTGCGAATATGTTTCAATATTCGTTTTCGATTGATGAATTTTTATGTTGTTCAAATTCATTAAACAACAAAAATTAATTTTGCTTATTTTCATTACAAAAATGCTTTCAGTCATTCACTTTTCCGTATGAAAATACGGTTTTTTCGGTAACGAACGTATGAAAAACGAATGAAAACAGTGACAACTTTGATTTTCCCATTTAAATTTTTTTAATTTTCACATACTTTATTTTTTCCCTGGGCAAAAAATAAAGTGTGAAAATTAACATAATTATGTTAAAATCGGTCTACATCATTTTTGTGTTGTTTTTTTGTTTATCTTTACCTTTTGGAAAAAACAAAAAAATTTTGTGTAGACCGATTTTAACATAATTACATAATATTTTTTAATGTGTGCGAGTAAAATACGCCTACAAAACTAAACTTCGTCATCGAAAACAAGATTTAAAAAGTAGGAAAGGTTGAAAGTTCAAAATAGTGTATTACATATCAGGTCCATATCTGATATGTAATATACTATTTTGAAAGTATATTACACACTATCAAAATAGTATTGATAGTATTGATAGTTTATTACATACTATCAAAATAGTACATTACTAGTTTTGATACAATTATACAATTTGGAGGTGGCGTATTGCAGGCTGAAACTAAGTCGTAAACCCTAGGAAAGAACATCACTTAGGTTTTATTATTATAGCATATTATTATAGTGCATATTATTATAGCATATTATTATTATAGCATTGGCTTAATAGCCTTTCCGGTCCTCTACATTATCAAAGCCCAAACAACAAAGATTAACAAAAAGATAATAACAACAAAGATTCGAAAATAGATAATCAAGTAAATTTTAAAAACCATGATCCTCGAAAAAATCATTTAGGGTCAAGTGGGGGAAAAAACGGCCATTGAAAATTTGAGGTAAAAAAAAGACACTTGAATATTGGATTAATGACAGATCTTTAAAGTTCCGAAAAATTCATGATAATAGTTTGAAGCTTATATTTCGCGATGTCGTTAAGAAATTTTTATTTCCTCCTATATTTCCAGGTAAAAAAAATTATTTCTTAAACATTCGGCTTTGTTTTGAAAAAGCAATTGTTGACACTTGTTTCAAAATTACGTTTTATTCGAAAAAAAAGCAAAACAGGTGAAAATATTACGGAACGTAAATAAACAATAATGACTGAGGAATCATTATGTGGTTCGAAATTTACAAATGACTGATTTTAGCACGAGTTATATAGCTTTAAAGTTGTGGGGTAAAAACGAGACACCATCACGGGTAAAAAAAAAGCCATTCGATATATGGCACTTTGCATGTTCGGAAAAAAATTGACGCCATATTGAGTGCAATGTTTTGGTTTTGTGAAAATTGTGAAAGATGACGAAAAAAGTGCTTTCGGGAAAGGTCAACGCTTTATTACGGCAAAATATCATTTCATAATAATATTATCTTGCCTTGTACCGCGAAAAAAATTTTCTAAAACTCGATGTGGTGTTACTTTCGCGGGTGTCCCGTTATTACCTCATGTCTGGCTCGTTTTTGCCCCACTTTGCGGGTAAAAAATGGCAGCATTTTTCTGAGATTTTGACTATATTCGGTTAAACAGACGCATATTTGCTTTTGAAACATAAGCTAGATATAAAATTAAAACTTCGTACCGGAAAAATTTTTTTTTTAAAACATTAATTGCTAGGTTATTCATAATTTTCAAAAATTGGCTTTTTTTTCCCCCATTTGACCCTAATTAAAAAATTTATTTACGCCTATTCAAGTATTTGCGCAGGCCCGAAACGGGTGCAAATAGTTCTGACTTAAAAACAATTGATGGGAGGATATCAAGGTTTTTTAAATTATTCAATATCAAAACTAATTCAGAGCGAAAAGTAAATGAATAACATTTTCCTCCATTAAACTAAAGTTAGGCCTACCAAGAGAAAATACCAACAAAATCGGTCCCATTTTTCGGTACTCCAGTAAAAAGCATCAAAAATAATTAACAGCTTTACCAACTGCAAATGGAACTGCGCACAGAATCAAGAAGTCTAGACAGAGAGACGACAACAGATCACTTTTTATTTTTATTGTCAAACGATTTCGTTTATTTCATTTTTTTATTTTATTTTCCTTTATTCCACTTCAGGGGAGCTTCTGTCATGTACGACCTAATGACAGCCTCATTCCTGGCGGTTTAGCTTTTTTTATGTAAAACGAAATCGTTATGTCTCGCTGTAACGCGATTAAACTTGTGTATGATCATTTTCTCAAAAAAAAAAAAAAAAAAAAATCATTGTAATTCAGTAGGTGGGATTTGAATTTTACTCGAAGTCTAAATATTATAACCAAAACACTCAGAGAATGAAAAATTCATAAATCCTTACAATCATAAACGAAACTCTTTAATTTTTTTTTTTTTTTTTAAAGAATTTCAATATCAAAATGATTCACTCTTTCCTTTTTTAAATTATATCTGATGACATTTCATTTTAATCTTGCCGAGCACAATCAAGTAAAGAGGCAGCTAAGGGCGCAATAGGGTTGTTAACTTAGTTTAAGATGAAAGCAAGTAAACCCACGTTTTCATCCCACTTCCTTTCCTTAAATTTCCTTAAAAATTTTCCTCTAAGCAAGTTCCCCCAAAAAAAATATTTATATTCGTATAATAACGAATTGTTAAAAAAAAAAAAAAAAAAAAAAAAAGGTTTTTTTCCACAATTTTAAAAATTCATCGCCGTCACTGAACAACGCCAACGAACCGAAAAGTTAAAAAAAGATTCCAAGAATCTTGATATAATAATACACTCAAAACCAATTACCGTTTTTAAAAAGCGATAAAAAATGATTTTCCGCGTAATACGTAATGAGTACCGACTTTGAGCTTTGAAAACGAAGGAAACTTTCATAGTTTTTAACGGCTTGCACCCTCAGCAAAAAAAAAAAAAGATTAAATTACATTTGAAAAGCAAAATTCTTAGAAAAATCGGAGGAGATGATTTTTAAAAAAAATCAAGGCTAACTTAACAATGCCGTAAAAAAAAAGATTTCACGTGAACGGTACATTAAAATTTAAAAGATTCATATTAGGTAAAAAAGTTTTCCCGAAGAAAATAAAAAAGGAAAAAAGGTCAAATCTGATATGGCAAAAGAAAAAGTTCCGCAATGGGAAAAAGAAAAACCACACACGCATACAACCGCTGAGGAAAATCTCGCATGGGTGTTGTTAAATTCAGAGATAAACTGTCATTAAAAGAGCTCCCCGGATGGTGGGTTGGCGTGCCAGAAAGTTAGGAAGAGAGTTTTCAAAATCCCAAATCATTTATTTCGTCAAGAGAGAATCCTTTCAAGAACAGCAGCGGACAATCTTAGATTTATTGACCGAATGTTAACGGAATCTTTAGTTTAATGACGAGACCCAACATCATCCGCATTCCCGGATTTCAATCCAAATCCCAATCCAATTTGCTCCAACTAGAAACAATTCTTTTTTTCTTTTTGAAAAAATACCAAAAGTTAATTGAATAACGATAAAACCAACAACGGTCTAGTTTTTTTTTTTTTTTTTTTTTTTTTTGCCCGACATTTTGCCATCATGAAAACGTTAACATCTGCTTGGAAGATAATGCAACTTAAATCGAAAAAAAAAAGTATGAAGCATGTTCTAGTTTTTTTTTTTTTTTTTTTGTAGCGCTCATCAAAGTTTCTAAAAGAAAAAAAAATTGAACTTTCTTTTTCCCCTTGGAAGAGCACATGCTTTCGCGTTGAATTTTTTTTTTCAATTTGAAGATCTCCCTTGGAGTAAATATAAATAATAAAAAAAACTTCGAAAAAAAAGTCTATGTCACAATTAGAGAAAAAAAAAAAAGGGGAGTTCGTTGCTTCGATCGAGTTTAGCCGCTGCAGATATTAAATCTGCGCAAGTTGACCAAGAACGAAACGAAAAGAATATAGAGAAACAAAAAAAAAAAAAAAAAAAAATTCACGTGCGTCTTCTTAAATTCTAAGGCTTTTTCAGATCACGGTTTTTTCCCCGTTAAAATTATCTCGAGAACATAAATCTAATTAAATCCAACTTTATGCTTTAATTTGAAAATAAAAACGTACCGTTTAAAAATTAGCTGAAGCAAAGATGTAAGGAAAATCCAACATAAAAATAAAAACCCGATGGTTGTTAATAAATCATTAAAACCATATAATCACTTCAACACTTCAAACACTCCGGATAAGAAAGCAAGAGGGGAAGAAAAAGGAAACGAAATAAAAAAAAAAAAGAGAGAAAAGAAACTTCACCCTTTGAATGTATATGAACGAGAGAAAACGCGGGAAAGATCGCTCAGACACGCAAAATTGTGGCTAAACTTCGAACGGGGGATAGAGTCATGAGCGAAAGTCGGATAACGACTGAAATGTTCCATGCAGTGATGCTGTATGAGACCGACGCAAAAAGTTCGTTGTTTTCTCTCGGAATGTCTGGATCATATTTTGTCATTTTTTTGTAATTCTTTTTTTTTTTTTAGTTTAGTTTTCATGTCAGGAGATTAATCTTAAATTCTGTGATTAAACTGGCAATCTTTGACCACTCTTTTTTGATGCATGGCTCAGGGAAAAAAAAAGGGGGGAATTGAAATTTAAAGCAATCGTTTCAACATCCAGCATAGATGAAATTGTCTAAACAGGATAACTGAAAAATTCTGCTCTTCACAAAAAAAAAAAAAAAAAAAAAAACTCGCAACTTATTTAAGGTGGAATCGAACCACTTAATTCCAATGTTATATCCGGTGCTCTTACCGATTAAGCTACTGAATTGCATAGAGTATAAGGTGTAGCAAATCATTTCTAATCTCATACTCAACAATAGCAAAAAAAATCAGCATATTCATAACGGGTAAATACAACAAAATAAAAGGAGAGAGACAAAAAAATCTAGTTAACCATTTGCCGGCCAAATTTCGAAATTTGGGAATATCCCATTCCTCCCAAATGTTATTTTTCTGATTTATATCTACAAAGGTAAAGCACTAGGCCAAACGGACGTTAAAAAAAAAAGTTATGCAACCGGTGACGCAAACTCAACTTCAATTTTCTGTAAACCCTTTTCCTAAAAATGTTATGTGTATGAATCAAGGGGTTTTAGGGGTCACTGATTCCGAATCTGAAATTAGTTTTTATGTGGGGGGCACTGGTGGCTCTCCAGAAAGCTGACGTTTTCTAAATTAGAAAAATAACATATGGGCATTGATTTACATGTTTTCCGGTACCCTGATTTTAAATCTAACATAGGATTTTACGTAGGGGGCGCTTGAGCCCCCCCTCCATAATACATATTATTTTTTCAGTAATAATAATTCAGAAAACTGAAAATTTTAAAAGTTAATAGTCCGCCGGGTTTAATATCAATTTTTTCAAAATTTGGACTTCAGATTCAGAATTAGTGATTCAACTCCCCCTCCCCCCCCAAATATTTAGTTTTGATTATTTTTAAACTTATAAATTAAATGCCTCTTTACAGAAAAAGCTGTTTTGCCCATAAGCTAAACATAGGTGAAGCATTCTTTGTTAAATATTGAATACATGACTATCCTTCCGTTTTTTGTTTGCATTTTAAAGTTCATAAGAATAAATAGAGCAATAAATAAAGCGTTTAAAAAATTTAAAAAAAAAAATCTGTAATATTTCAAATAAGATGTTACAAACCATCCGCCATCTTGAATTTTGTTTTTTTTTTTTTTAAATTTTGACTTCATATTCGGATTTAGGAGTCCAAAATACCCCATTTTTACAATTTTTTCACAAAATTAAAGCTTTGCAGGGTTGCAAGATTGGGTTGCAAAGAGTTATAGACTGTCCTAGACAATGTAAAAAAGAAACAGTTCTGTACCTCAAAGCCAGAAAGTTAAATATGCAAATTTAATATATTGCTAAAAATGGTTTAACTGTATCAAACGGCCATCTTTAATTTGCTTATTTAATTTTCTGGCTCTAAAATACAGAGTTCGGAGAAGGAAAAAAAGAAATAATGCAGGAGCAGGAGTCCTGAAAGGATGAAAACAATTATAATGAAAATGTTAGCGTGAGGATATCGAGAAGTTACATTTGGATGGTTTAGACCAAGGAGGCCTAGTGACCCAGAAAATGCTAAAGAGGACACAAACAAAAATAACACACACTAACTAAAAAATAACCTACTAATAACCGGTACACACCCAACTTAAGTTGCTTTTCCCAGTTGATATCTTTTCTAAAAGACGTGCACATATTTATGGGAACTGATTCCTTTTTCAGCATCCTACAACTTGTCCTTGAAAAAGATTTTTCATTATATTTTTTAACTAAAAATAAAAAATAAATAGATAAATAAATTTATAATGAGCTTTTTACATTCATATTAATGTTCAGAAATTTTACAAACTTTTTAAAAGTTCACCAAAGGACTGGGAAAAAAAACTGAAAGTATAAAGCAGCTTCTTTAAAGAAAACAAAAATGATCATTGATCGCATCACATTTTAGAACGTGATTCTGAATTCTAATTTTGAAAAACTCGTTATTTTCCCTGATAACAATACCGTTATTTATTGCGTAACGGTAATATTTGATGTTTTTTCTCCCGCTTGTTTTTTATTTTTTTTATTTTCTCGAAGAAGAAAAAAAAACCACGCCTGAAGCTTTTAGGTAGTGATTTTTTAATAAATTTAAGACCTTTTGTTTTTGGAGTTTCTTAAAATTTTGATGTTTTAATTCTGTATCGAGTAACAGAGCTGGACCAAGTCTATTCGAGGATTGCAACTTCTTACTTCAAACCCGACTTCACAAAAGGTATACAGGCTCAACGGTTGGCAGTGCTGATTTTCTGCCTTCTGCTACCCCCAAGAAAAAGTGCGTTATAAAATTTTATAACTCTACAACGTTTTGGTCGATTATAAAATTTTATAACTATTTATAAATTTTAATAATTAAAATTTGTAACTGAGCAATATATTACTTTTATGCTGGAACTGCATTGTATTTAGGATATGGGGACTTTATAGGCTCTTTTTCAAAATTTTTCTTGAGAAAAAAAAGAGGAAAAAATTACTATTTTTTGGAATAGAACCCGAGCCTTGTGGTCGACTTACCAGCTGCCTTTATCCACTACACCACTTTTCAACTGATTTTTAAAAGCGGCAATATGGTTCTTAAGTTGCTAATTATTTCGACTTATATTTTCCAGATTTTTCCGAAATTTCGGTTTATTTTTTGTATTATTAATTTTACAAAAGCTCAAAAATAAAGAAAAACAGAAATAGAAAAATTCGGGAAGCGTTAGAAGAAAATAAAAAAACTTAAAAAAAACTGAAAACAATTTTTGTTATAAAATTTTATAACGAATTATAAACAGATGCCTTTTTTTGGCTGGTTATAAAATTTTATAACGCAGTTTAAGTTTTTAATAACTCAATTTTATAACACACTTTTTCTTGGGGGGTTTGAAATAAGAAGTTGCAATCCTTGAATGGACTTGGTCTAGTTCCGCACTGAGGTACAGAATTGTTTGTTAATCGACTTGTAAAAGGGCGGAACACCTGCAACGAAAACATAAGTCCTTCCTTTCTCTCAAAAACAAGAAAACTTGCACCTCTCGCGCGCGGTTATCCTCCTATAATTAATAATTCATATAACATAATGCTAAAGGTTGAAATTAAAGGAGAGTCTGACTGGAAACAGAGAAACCCGAAGGTGATTATTTATGAATTTAAATGTCTTCAAATAAACAGGAAATAACAACCAGAGAAGTGGAAATAGAAAGGATAATATGAAAACCATTTCCTGGGCGTATGTATTAAAATAAAAGGGGTTTCCACGGGAGAAACTAGTCATTTTATAAGACAAAGAATATATAAGCGAAAAACCGCATTTATTCAGTTACAAAAGATAGGTCTCGGATCGGTGACTGCGAAAATCAACGTGCGGAAATTAGCGGAAGGCGAAAACGGACAAATTGAATCATAGCTGTGTTATTAAGTTAATTTGAAATTAGATTTAGGGGGAGAGAGAGGTTGAATGGATAGAACTTTGGGGGGATGTGTCAACCGGTTGGGCTCGCGTGTGTGTATTTATTTCATAAGCTTTGATTTTTTATTCATTAATTATATCTTTGTTATAGGTTGTAAAATTCAAGATTAAGATCTAGGATCCCGGATAAAGGAGCTTTGAAGCAAGCACTGATAAGTGAATGTCATAAATAAGAAACAAGACCCAGATAATAAAGGTCGAGAATTCAAATTTTGAAATCGAACCGACAAATCAGAATTTTCCGGAATGTTTTCAAAAATTAAGAGTGCAAATTCACTATGAAATGTTGGACCAACATGTTGTACCAACTTGTTGCACATGTTGTACCAACTTGTTGTACATGTTTGACAAACGAACGAATCGACTATTTCAGAATTTACTCCTACGCCAAAATTAGAGGGGAGTGTTGGTCCAACAAGTTGGTACAAGTTGGTACAACATTGTCAAACAGTTGGTACAAGTTGGTACACACTAATTTTGGCGTAGAAATAAATTCTGCAATAGTCGATTTGTGCGTCTGTCAAACATGTTGGTGCAACAAGCTGGTACAACATGTGGCATTAACATGTTGGTCCAACATTCCATAGTGAATCTGCACCCATACTCCTACGCCGAAATTAGTGTGGAATGTTGATCCAACAAGTTGGTACAACATGTTTGTCCAACATTCCCTAGTGAATTTGCACCCTTAAAGACGCACCGAAATTAGTGTGGAATGTTGGTCCAACAAGTTGGAATGTTGGTCCAACAAGTTGTTACGTGTTGGTTCAACTTGTTGTACCAACATGTTGGTAACATTCCATAGTGAATTTGCACCCTAGCCAGTCTTTTCTGGTTGAGAAGACGAAAAAAAAATAATGATAATTAAAAGATAAGATAAAAAAAAGATAAAAAAATTTCGAATTTTTTTAAGTGAATCCCGATGAATGAATGAATCCCATTTTGAATGAATGATGAATTATATAAGAAAAAAAACGGTGCTACTTTGGGATTATAAATCATTACTTCTCTTTTTTGTAAAATAAGTATAATTAGAGAAAAAGATTCTTTTTTTTTTTTTATCATTTAAATTTTTTTCTAGGCATCCCGTTTTTATAATTACGCGGAAAAGCTCTTGACATGAAGTCATCATAAACAACATCCCTCGTTTTTCCGCTTTATGCTTTTTCAGAAAAGTAGCTTGCAAAGAAGTGGCGTAAACAATAACTTTCACTTAATAAGTTTGTTTTATAAGGACGGATAACTTATACTAAAGCCACATGCAAAAACGAAGAAATATACGTCTCGGTAAGTTCTTTTAAGTTTCGTCATATATCTTGTGCTATAATAATCGTCTTTTTGCTATCATAAAAAAATATTTTAACATTATACTGGGAAGATATAGCGCCATATACATATTTTTAAATAAACTTTCGAAGGATTTTTTTTTTTCCGAAGTCGGTTTATTTCCCTTAAACGTCAGTCAAAATGACAGAGTCTAATAAAAAGTGAAAGCTATGTGACAAGGACTCTTGCTTCTTTTTTTTTTTTTTTTTTTTTAAAGGGCGAAATGTTACAAGAGGAATTTACATGAAAAGGGAAATCAAAGCCTTTTTCAAAGGAGCGACGAAACAATGATTGCGCGTGTAATCGCATTATAAACGAGAAAGCCTTTTGTGAATTTTTAAAAATGCATTTTAGAATTTCCACCTTGAGGTTGAAGGAGAAAGAGAAGAGGAAAAAAAGAATTATTTTATTCGGGTCTTGCGTGATTATTGCTGCGAACATATCCGGGTTGTTTAACAACAACAACGTGAAAGGCTGACCCCCCGAAATGCTTGCGGGATAAGAGATCTAAGATCCCACAGCGGAAACCACGAATTAAAGGCGAAACCTGAAAACAGTGGAAAACAACCTTTTCAAATTTATATTTAATGGATTCACCTATTTTAATCTTTTACCATCTTTGCTAGTACCGGATGAAAACATGGTAATCAATCGGTTTATGGGCTTAATGTGATAGTAGAAGCAAGCATGTTTTTTTTATTAATGGAACTACAAAGTCTAAAATTCTGGAATTTCGAATATGATTTTTTTTTTTTATTATAAATTCATTTTATAATAATCTGTCATTTTAACGGACGTTTAAGCATGCAAATTCACTAGGAATGTTGGATTAACATGTTGTACCAACTTGTACCAATATGTTTGACAAACGAACGAATCAGCTATTGCACAATTTACTCCTAGGGCAAAAATTCACTACGCAACGTTGGACCAACATGTTGGTACAGCGGGTTGGACCAACATGTTATACCAACTTGTTGTACCAACATGTTTGACAAACGAACGAATCGAATATTGCAGAATTTACTACTACGCCGAAATTAGTGCGGAATGCTGATTCAACAAGTTGGTACAACATGTTGGTCCAACTTGTTGTACGAACATGTTGTTCCAACATTCCATAGTGAATTTGCACCCTTGGAATGTTAGACCAACTTGTTGCACCAATATGTTTGACAAGCGAACGAATCGACTATTGCAGAATTTACTCCTAGGCCAAAATTGGTGTGGAATGTTGTACCAACAGGTTGGTACAACATGTTCCTTAACATGTTGTACCAACATGTTGGTACAACATTCCATAATGAATTTGCAGCCTTACCAAAACTCTTTGGGTGCAAATTCACTATGGAATGTTGGACCAACATGTTGGTATCACAAGTTGGACGCCAACATATTTGACAAACAAACGATTTGACTATTGCAGAATTTACTTTTACACCGAAATTAGTGTGGAATGTTGACCTAACAAGTTGATATTACAAGTTAGTCCAACATTTTTTATCAACATGTTGGTCCAACATTCCAAAGTGAATTTGCACCCCTACGCCGAAATTAGTGTGGAATGTTGGTCCAACAAGTTGGTACCACATGTTGGTCCAACTTGTTGTACCAACATGTTTGACAAACGAACAAATCGACTATGAGTTGCAGAATTTACTCCTACCCCGAAATTAGCGTAGAAGGTTGGTACATACAACATGTTGGTTCAATAGTGAATTTGCACCCTAAAAAAAAAAATAAATCGACTTCGGGGAGAAAAAAATCCTTCAAAATTTTTTTCAAAGTTTTTCTTTGAAATTTTCGACTATCCTACGTTTTGAATGTTGTACCAACATGTTGGTACAACATTCCACAGTGAATTTGCACTCTTTATGTATAAATGATTCTCTTCACAATTGTCTTATTCGACGTTTGAGAGGGTATAACAAACTCAAGTTCAAGCGTTGGTGCATTTTAGTTTAGGCGAAAACAAGGAAAGCAAATAGAAACGTGGTTGGAAAACTCAAAACTTCCAAGGCACGCGAAATCCGAGCAAGAGGAGTTGCTCAAGATGATGAACAACTCTTAATGCTTTTGAAATGTGCACAACTTTTATGTAATCCTAATTAGCATGATAATAGTGCAGTACAACTATTTACCTTCATCTCACGTAAAGAACATTAGCAGTTAGTATCTTTGGAAACGATAGGGATTATTTTCTTCGGGGGAAAAGAAGAAGAAAAATTGTAAAAACGACGCACAGTTTTTTTTTTGGAACAAAGATAAGTTAAAGGCAGTTAAGATAAAGGAAAAGCGAAGAAAAGATGTCCTAAATGTTATGAGATTTTTCTACGAACAATAGATTGCGGAATGTATGAATATTTCAAACCTCGTTTCCTGTAATTCCCTTTCTCCGAATAAAGATTCAGAAAGGGAAAAAATGTAATTTTCATACTTCACTTTTGTAAGCATGGCAAAAAAAAAAAAAAAGTTATTCCTTTCTTCGAAAATGAATCTCAACTAAAAAACAAAGCCAAATAAAAATCCAGGTACCAGTAATTAATTCATCGGCAAATTTTTATTCATTAAAAATAATGCTTCATCCGTTTTTCTGTTTGTAAAACAGAAAAAAAAACAATAAAAATTATTCTCAAATTTTCATTCAACTTCAGTGTTTTCATTTTGGACTTTCTTTTGGGATTTGAAGCCCTTCGTTCCCTACACAAACCAAATTGTTAACCACAGCCGGTTTTTTAAAAAAAAACTTTTTTTTTTTTTTCATTAATATTTTTAAAGGCTAACATTGCATTAAAAGGAAGGAAAACTACACCAATAGGGTGGGGTCGAAAAACGGGAATTTTTGAACTTGAAAACGGCTGATATGGGAATCTATGCCTTTTTATAATACTATTAGCCGTTCCGCGCGGCGCTAAGCGCCTCCCCCGACCGGGGGTAGATGAGACTGACGTTAAGCGCTATGCCTAAATTTAAATCAATTTTTGGTAAAATTAACAGTACAATCTGAAACTATAACTAATTACTTCATATTCAAAAAAAAAAAAAATTCGTTTTCGATTTTTTTTCTGGGTTCCCTCCCATACTTACAGAAAAAAAAAATTGAACAGGTTTTAACTGATCCTGATTCAAATTGACAATAGATCACACTCGAAGTTTATACAAACTTTGATCGACTACTCTTGAAAAATCCAAGGAAACTTACCTGAAAATAAAAAATAAAAAAATTATAAAACGACTGTTTTTAAAAATGATTTAGAGAACTTTTTCCTGGCTATGCATCTAGAGTCTTAAAGAATAAAAAAAATTTCAAAGGTGCAAAATCAGTTGTCTATCCTGACCAAATTCGGTAAGAATGTGTGGCTCAAGATTTTTATGTTAGATGGCAATTGTTCCCATGCGAAAAAGTGATGTAAAATATGTATAAAATTTTTGCAAAATAAATGCAAAAAATGTATAAAAAAATTTCACTGTTTTTGTACAAAAATTTGGCAATGCATAATTTTTGCATAATTTATGCATATAATTTTTTAAATCACAAAGCAGAAAAACCTGCAAAAATGTTGTTCATTTAATTTTTTTTTCAGTTTTATGCATATTTATTTATGCATACATCACATTCACTTTTATACAGATTAACCCTAATTTTTTCAGATTCTTTAAACGAAATTTTTAGGTGCCGCAATGGCCTTGAAATTTTCAAAAAGCCCATTTGTATGGGTAAAATTTTTTTTCGCATAAAAGACCGTCGTTTTCTATCGGAAATTTTGCGTAGATTACGAATTCAAAAATTATTTTTGGCGCAATTTTTGAACCACACGCCGGATTCCAAAATTCTGAAAATGTTATGGCTTTCTGTCTGTGGCTAGTAAATAAATAAATTACTAACCCATTTTTCGTAAAAAAAAAAAAAAATAAATAAATAAATAAATAAATAAATAAATAAATTAATTAAATTAAATAAAATAGGCCTAAAATAAAAATAATAAAAAAAATCATAAAGTGTTGGAATATAATTCGTATATTGATATAACGGAGGTTGTAGCCTCTATGTTGACGTGTAAATAGATAGTTTCCGGAAATAGACGTCTTGTATAAAATGGCCGAATTAACTAGTATTCTTTTATCTACGTGATTTAAAATTTAAAAAAATCTACGATATTTATTTATTACTCCTATGAAGGAGTAATAAATTTTTTTTTTTTTTTTTTTTCTAAAAATTTTGGTTCCTAAAATTTTATTCTAAACTATTTTTTTTCCCCTAATTTTTAAGTTTCCTAAAAATTTTTGATTCCTAAAATAAAATTTCTTAAGGGCAGTCTCCACTTGATAACGTTCACCGCATTCGCGTTATCCGCCTTCTCGATGAACGTATTCGCACCGGAAGTTTTGTGGATCTTTTACCACGATTTTTTTGATCATCTTCTGCTTTTTTAAATTTACAAACATTAAAAATGGCGGTTTTGAAAGATGTTCTTACGGTTTTAAAAAGAAAAATTTTAATTCGGGCATGGGGAAGACAATAAATCTGTTCCAAAACAAATTCTGGGTAAGTCAATTTTGTATACTTAATGAAATATACGGAACTCTTTTTATGCGTTCCTCCCACAAACGTTTACGGGAGCAAAACCTGCAAAGTACTTCCGGTGCGATTACGTTAATCGCGATGACGGACAACGCGAATGCCGTGAACGTTATCAAGTGGAGACTGCCCTTTAGAATCCCTAAAATTAAATTTCCTAAAATCCCTTTAGGGATTCAAAAAATTAGGAAAAATATTCATTGCAGCAAATTTTAATTTAGGAATCAAAAAATTTGGGAAAATTAAAAATTAGAAAAAAATGGTTAGGAAAAAGATTTTAAAAACCAAAATTTTTAGGAAAAACGGATTAGGAAAAATGGTCGGGAACGATCAAGTAACATTAGGTAAGTTGTTCACTTGAGAGGGTCGAAGGGGTTCCTTATACATCAGAGGAACATCTCATCAAATTATCTCTATCATCCATTAGCTAATATAACGACAGCCAAAAAAAAACCTGGATGCAATGCAAGAAAAAGAATAAAAAAATTACAAACTAAGCTTGCTGCGGATCTTTTCGTATCATTTATAAAAATGTATCTCTTTTTTTGTTTATAATTTTTTCAGAAAACCAGAAAAAAAAAGATTTATCATTCAAAGAAGAAAAAAAGTGACAAGTAAAACATTGTGATAAATATTACAAAGAAATCGTATTTATTAAAGGTTGAAAAACATTTTTCAAAAAAAAAAAAAAAAAAACTTGTAAAAAAATTATAGAAATTGATCCTGACTTTTTTTTTTTTTTTTATTATTTATTTGAGATCGCGTTTGTGGTAAAGTTTTTGATGACTTTATTCTTTTATTGCTAAAAATCTTAAGAAAGGAAATAACGCTTTGAGTTGAATTTTCTTTGGTAAGTTGTAAATCATTTTCAGCGCCTGCAGGATTTAATCGAGAATTTTGTTACTTTATTTTCGGGATTTTACTTTTTATTTCGGGGGGAAAGAAACTGGTTTCAATGATTAATGAAAAAAAAAAAAAATTATTAAAAATCTCCTTCTACCGGCAATTGACGATTCATTAATTCGTTTGGATGATGCATCATTTTGTCTATGATGTTTAAAAAAAAAAAAAAAAAATCGAATTTTTATTATTATTATTATTTTTTTTTTCAAGTGTATTCAAAATTTTGATTAATGTTATGACGAATCCTGTTAGGCCTGTCAGCATCAGCACTGGAGTCATTAATCTGATAAGACGAAGTTACGGTTTAGATTTTGCGGTGCGAATAAATTAAAAGAGGAAAAAAATTATAGGGCGTTTTGGTTTATGTCGGATTTTTTATATTTTTTAGGAATATGTTTCACGTTATTTTGAACGTCATTTCGATAAATTGATTTTCATCCGTTAAAGCTCAGATTTAATGCCGATTAATTCCTTATCGAATGGATGCGAGGTAATAATTTTGTTTTATCGAAAATAAACTTATTTATTGTTATTGATTATTCGGAGAATTTTGGATTTGTTTCCCCCTGCATTCGACCAAAAGTCAAAACTTAAAAAAGTTATTTGAACTCAACCAATCAAAACTGAAAACTTACTAATTTCATCGAACTAATCGACTTTGAAAATCGAGTAGAGATTGCTCCCGGGAATCCCGGGACTGGGACTGGGACGAGAATTGATTTTATCCCAAAAAAAATTTCTCGGGAAACTTTTTTTTTTATTGTCGGGAATCCCGCTTCTCAGGAATTGGATTTTTCATTTTCGAGAATTCCCGATTCCAGGCACCGACAAGTTTTTTCCCGGGAACAAGAATAATAAGAATTTTATTAACTTTTTGACCATTTATCACAAGAAATTTTCAATATTTTAGAAAAAAGTTTATAAAATCAGAATTTTTTTTACATGATTTCCTTTTTTTTTTTTTTTTTGCCTTTAGTACAACATGGAAAAATTTCTTTCGAAATGGTTCCGCTTATTCACGATCTTAAAAACCAAAAAATACGGAAATCAGGGTTATTTTCCTTTTTTCATCGTATAAATAAATTCCCGGGTTTCCCGGGATTCCCAAGAATCCAAATATCAATTTCTCGATTCCCCAAAAATAATGAAAGAGTTAATCAAAGCGGGAATTCCCGTTCCCGGGATTGATATTTTTTTCAAAAACAGAAATTCCCGATTTCCGGGAATGAAAATATGTCGGGAATTTTTAGTATTTAAAATCGAGAAAATATTTGGAATCCTCATAACTGAAACAAAGTTACACGAAATAAAATATCATTTTTGCAAATTGAATTTTACAGTAGATAAAATTCGAGTTATTGGGCACACCTAGAGATTCCTTCCGGATATTCCCGTCCGGAATTTCCTGGGATCCCGAGTTTCTTTTCCCGAAAAATTTCCCGGTAACATTTTTTCTTAACTAATCGGGAATCCCGCTTCCCGGGAATCGAATTTTTTTCATTTTCGAGAACTCCCGATTCCCGGGAACGGGAATAATATCAATTTCATCAACTTTTTGACCATTCATCACATAAAATTTTCAATATTTTAGAAAAAAGTTATAAAAATCAGACTTTTTTTTTTCATAATTTGCCTAGAGTGCCCTTTAATCAATATAGAAAAAATTTTTTCTACATGGCTTTGCTTATTTCCAAACTTACTTCCCGAAAATACGGAAATCAGGATTACGTTCTTTTCTTTTCGCCTCAAAATAAATTCTCGGTTTTCCCGGGATTCCCGGGAACTTAAGTGTGCCAATTTCTCGATTCCCGGGAAATGAAAAGCAAACTCAAAACGGGGATCTCGTTCCCGGGATTAATATTTTTTTTTCAAAAACGGGAATTCCCGATTCTCAGGAACGAAAAAGCGTCGGGAATTTGGAATCTCTAGGCACACCCTCTTCCCAAAATGAAATCCTGGATCCGCCATTAGCATAAACATTAATTTGTCAACAGCTTCTTTGAGAAAAACGATCGAGTCTGCGATCCAAACTCCAATCATAACAAAACCACGAACTTTGAACTCTCGTTTCACCGTTCACTCAAAATTAAGAAGCGGCGGTAAATCAAGAATCAGAAGAACCCCTGAGCCCAGGGTGCAGCCGGTTTACAATCCGATACCTCAAATAGTTTCAATTAAAAACCACCATGTTCATTCAACATATTGTTTTGAGTCCAGTAAACAATTAAGAAAATGAATCAAGTTTTAAACTTTAACCTTTTCTTTTCTGCATAACAATGCAGAAAAAAAAAATGAAAAGAAGCAGTTCAATGAAACAGAAAAATAAAAGCAAATAATCCTTCGAAGGGAGAAAGAAACAAAATGAAAAGGAAAAACCACACCGTCACCTTAGTACTCAGAAAATCAAGGGTAAAAACATGCATACTCATTTTAGAAAGTTGATCGTCATTGTAGCTGAAGGAAAGAAAAAAAAAAAAAAAGAAAATCTCGACGTTAATTATTTTTCTCCTTTTTTTTTCATTCTTTTCTCCGAAAGGAGCGAACTTTTCTCGGAATATTTTTGCTTAACTTTCTGTCTCTTCATCTAAAGGAAATTAATTTAACCTTCTATTACAGGTAATTGAAAATTATATCTTACTTTTTTGAATTCTTTTTTTCGGAGTAATTAAAAATGTTTTTTTTTTCTGAATGCTTATTACTTCATTGATTATATTAAGTACAAGAAAATTTTTATTATGAAAAATACAGAAAAAGAATTTATTATTTTACGCAGAGGAAAACAAGACATTAAAATGCTTTCTTTCGGTGTTATCCCAGGATAACATCAGCTGAATTTTACTTCCATTAAAATAACTTCTTCAATTTTGGCAAAAACGCACTCAGTGCCTTTGTCAAAAGCCAGACAGCTCTTTCCCCGGTGAAAGTTTTAAACGACAGAAAAGCTAACATTTGGCCGGACAAAGGATGTTGCGATCAAGGCTGTCGTTGATGGGGTTACCTCCCCTGATCTAGACGAACTCAGAGCTTAAGACTATTTATTCAAAGAGGAACCTTTGAAAATTCCTCATTGTCGCTTTTCTTGGGCAAAGACTAAATGTGATTATTTATTCAAAGCTCTCTTAAAGTTCCCTTTCAACATTGTAAGTGTGGAAGATCCGAACAAAATTAGTTTTAGACGCGATCTGAATCCCTTGACCATTCTCTTACGGAAAATAATTATTTAAAGCTTGGATATGGTTGAAATCGTTTTGGGCTCCCTCCCTTCTCCCCCCCCCCCCCCCCTCTTGCTTTTTAACAAGCTGCGAAAATCATGTTACCGAAACGGTAACGAGGGCTAAGTTCCGGGAATACGAATTAAGCCGCCAAGAAGAATATGAAAATCAGGCAAAAAGCAAACCTCATCCTCAGATGACCCAACCGAGGGCATGATTTTTCAATGCAAAAAAGTTCGATGATTGATGAAGATGTTTACAGTTGTTTCCCCGGATTTTTATAAATAATTTCTTCCCGAAAAAAAAAAGGGATGAATGAAAAAGAAACAGAGGGGGTTGAAAAATCTGCTAAGTAATAATAAATGGATGAAAATGATTTTTGCTGGTGTAATTTTTTTTTTTTTTTTTTTTTTTTTTTTTTTGAAGGGATAAAAGAAAATATTAAACTCGTTATTAAATTCGTTTAATTCGTGATCATGTCAACATCTGCTCGTGTTCTCCGGCAAATCGGAATGATACCAACTGTAAATCGCTACCTTAGAGCTAAATCATCAATAACTTATTGGCGATGTGATTTGCGAAATAAAGTTAAATGTTTATTTTAGAAAGTAAAAAAAAAGGAAACTTTCGAAAATAAACAAACTATTTCAATTTCCCTGATGACGAATGCGTTATTGGCTCATTAAAATACAACACTGATCTCTGGATACGGTAAGTTGAATTTTTTAGTTGACAGTGTGCAATTAGCGTCATCTGTGTTTGGTCCACAAACTGTACAGTACATTAGACATAGGGCACAAACGACTGGTGTATGTTAGCGTGGCTCACTTGAAGATCTATTTTTAATTTTCGCTCCCTGGGCAAAAAAATCATTCATTTACATGTAAAAAGAAGCCTGAGTTTTTTTCAGGTCGAAAAAAAATTTTTTGGCCCAGGCGCAGGGGTTTGAAGTTTTTAGGGTTGAAATGGTACTTAATTTGAAAATTAACACTTTTTAATATAAAAAATTGTCCTGAAATAATGTCCGAAATGTAATTTCGATGCCAAACATTTTTTACCCTATGTTAACCCCATTTTACCGTATTTCCGGCTCTTTTTATTCTAAAAAATTGCATTTTTAAAGCCAAAAAGTGAATTCCCAACGTATGTAAGAACCCAATTTAACAAAACTTGATAAGTTCTGCAAAATAAAAAATTCAAACTTCAAATTTTTGGGCATTTTCAATTTTTTTAAAAAATTAATTAAAGATCAATTTATTCCAAATAAATTCGTCTAAATCAAGTACCATTTGGGCCCTAAAAACTTCCAACCCCTGGGCTTGGGCCAAAAAATTTTTTTTCGACCTAAAAAAAATTCAGGCTTCTTTTTACATATAAATGAGTAATTTTTTGCCCAGGGATCGAAAATTAAAAAATTGACCTTCAAAATGAGCCACCCTAATACAGCTAGACATAGTTTAGTCCTAGAGGTATGTCTTTATTAACTTTTTACCCACCATCTTAGATTCTTCAGACTGGGGAAAGATCCCACTCATGCAGAGACGAAAACGGACAAAACATGGTCCATTTGCATAAAAGGGCGTTAAAAGCAATTATTGGTAAGTTTTGATGTAATAAATCATTTGGTTCCGTTAATTATTAAATCAACGACCATTTTTGTCCTACAGATTTTGCATTTGCGTTTCACAAGAAAAAAGGGTTTAAAGATCCTGCTCATAAAGAGGGAGAATCAATTAAACTGACGAAAACGGCCATAGAAGCCGCCGTTGCCCAGCATTTAGGGGGAATAAAGTCGGGGAAAAATAAGCAAGGAAGTCTGGAAATTGGTCCAAGTGGAAATTGGTCTGGGAGTTGGTAAATCCAGCGGTTTACAAAATGACGTTACGCTGAAGTCACTAACAGCGGAAGCATTACCGTGCGTCGGAGGTGAACTAACGTATCTCCGTCGTAAATATAATTGGACATAGTGTGTTTCGACTGTTTGTGAAAATCATGTGACTACAAGTTTACACGCTCATGTTGGTGTAAACTTGTGGTCACATGACACTTGCGCGAAATGTGGAAACAGATTTTGAAGAAACAGAATTGTGGAAACAGATCCTTTTTTTTTTTAGGGATGAAAATTTTTTGATAAAGAAATTTTGAAAATAATTTTTTTTATTTCAAAAAAATAAGTTTGTGAAGTAAAAAAAAGAAAAAAAACTGAAATATTACAGCAGAAAATAACAAATTTATCTAAAAATATTAATTTTAGCTAAAAAAAATTGATTTTTTTTTAAAGCCATTTTTTAATTATAACTACAAAAAAATAGGAAAAACACAAAAAATAGAACATATAGGACAACTGTGATGCCTGCGATATAGGGATCACGAAATAAAAATTCGCATTCTCAACCTTACACTGGATGATAGAAAATGCATAACGGATACTATTCCATTTCGCACATGCTATGCATACAGTAAAGGCAAAGTGACCTTGATCGTGCTGCTGATGCAAGACGTTTCAACGAGGAAAAAAACATTTTTTTTTTAGTTCTTCACAACAAAGTCCGACTGCTTTAATTTTTTGCAGAAAGTAATTCAAAATGAAATAAGGGTACTGATGTACTACATACTCATGTACATTTAATTGTCGCCGTAACATAATTATGCATAATCAATATCGAATTTGACGTCCCTAAGTTTTAATCCTTTACATTAGGGAATGTCGCACACACCTTTTCCACGTATGTCCATCATGTTTATATAGAAATGTTTTACGGTTGCTTAGCAACCTCCTCAGAGTAGAACAACATGTTAAATCGATATAAAATGACAAGTGCGTTAGTTTTACATTTTTTTTTCTATAAATTCATCAATACGAAATAATGGCATCAAAATGTTACGTCAAAAATCAAAAAGGTAAGTTCTTATTTACTTTTGTCGCTTTAACCGATAAGCTTCCGGTGAGTGGACAACACAAGAGCAGCCTAAAGCACCGGGGTAACTCAATTAATGGCGTTGCTAGAAATACACCTCGCATCTAATGACGTATAATGAGACATTCAGTTTCTAAACCCGGGCTATCCCAATTAATCGGTCACCTAGTACAATTGCCCGATATCAAAGGTGATCATAATAAAACGGTTTAATTGATCGAAGGGTATGAAACCGATATAAAGTTGGTGTGAGCTCTTTTTGATTTTATTTCCACATGGAAGTAAAACGTATGATATAAAAAAAAAAATATCTTTGATTTAAGAAACTTGAGTTTTTTAATTGTTTCTTTTCTTTTATTTCCATCAATCAAAAGTATTTTTTAGACAGAGCCATTTTCAAAAAAAATTGTCTGATTTTTAATGGTCTGTAATTAACGGGGCAGCATTTTTTTACGGTTTTTGGCAGTATTTAATTGGCAATATTTTTTAAATTTTTGGGGCAGTATTTAAATTAAATGGGCAGTAAAAAAATCAACTTTTGTAAGTAAATTAAATTATTTCAGGCATATTTATTTTTTATTTATAATAAAAATATATATCAGGGCTTTATTATTACCTGGTAGTATGCAACAGTTAAATTAAAGAAAAGAATTTATGTGCTTAGACCTCAGTGTATCGGCAATTCCAAAAAACATGCTCTAAATTTTTTTTTTCTAATTTTTAAAAAAATGTCTAAGAGGTCAAGCAAGTTTTTTAGGCGGTTAAAGTTTTTTTGGGCTCGAAGCATTCTATTTTTCTCTTTCTTATTTTCAAAAATAAATGTGTAAAAATTTTTTCATGATTTCTATTTCTAATGGCAAGACATAGTCAGAGTTTTATGTTGGAAAAAAATTTTTCCGCCATTTTTTAATATTTTAGGTCCAACAAACTCTTGTCCGTGTAAAGTTCCGGATAAAGTTCCGGATAAAGTTCCATTTTAGTAAAAAATTATGAAAGACATGTATCTAGGGGTAATTTGAACCGCTGATTCCAAATCTGAAGTCAAAATTCTGAAAAAACTAAAATCCAATATGGCGGAGCATTTTTATTTTTAATACAGTCGACTCCGGGTATAATTGACATGGGATATAGTGGATTTTCGTTTATAGTGGACAAGATCGTCCGGTACCGTTGAGAAATCCCATAAGCCCCATGTTAAAACATCCGGATATAGTGGACTGGGAAAAAAAGGAACCCCTGTTATAATGGTCAAAATATTCATTTCGATTTGGTTCACGGTCCATAAGACACTGTATAAAAATTTTCGGATATAGTGGACTCGAAGTTTTACTTTGGATTATAGTGGACAAAATATTTTTAAGGCTCGATAATTTTTTCTCGTTCAGGTTTTTTCACGAACTAAATCATTTCAGAGATGCGTCATTCTTGTTTTTCATTCAAAAATTTCTTAATTTCACTTAATTGACAGTACATATATGTTCTGCAGTGATAAGTACTGATTATTTTATTGATTTTTACAAAAAATAAAGAAAAATTATACTGGGATATGGCAGCATATCCCTACGTAGGACTACGTCTATGGGGTACTGTTTTAATATTACTCTCGTAAATTTTATCTCGTTAATTTTAAAAAAAAATGAAAAAGGCTCTACGTCGGTAAAGCCTAAAGAACTTGAAGTGAAACTTCTTATGGCGTTGCGTTTTACTATTTTTTCAACCGATTTTAACTTGAAATAATTAATTTCAATTTTTTTTCATTGTTTTTTACTTACTTAAATTTTAATAAAAAACACACCAGAGTTAAAATTGCCCAAAATCGCCCAATTGCCCTTTTTCAATTTTTTTTAAAATAACCCTTTTCATCCATTTTCAAAATCGTTTTTGAAAATCACCCTTTTTTCAACGATTTTATTTTCAACCTAAAACCAACATTCGTTTTAAAAACGCTGAGTTGGCTGTGTGACCACACGGCCGGAAGATTTTTCGTGGATACGTCATTAAAAATTGCTATTAAGAACATTGGCATCGAGAAAAATTGCCATTAAAAAAATGGAAAATTGAAATAGTTAAACTTTCACAATTCCTAAAGCAAGGAATAAAAAATAATAATGAATCAAAAAAGAATTATTTTAATTATTTAAAAATTAAATTAATATTTGAAATGCAGATTAATATTTGATTTTCGGAGATCTGACCTGGCCCCAACACCTCGACAATTGCCGCTCTCGCTTCGCTCGAGCGGCAATTTTGTCTCGGTGTTATTTCGCCCATAACTTTTAATCTAACTTTTGATCTTTTCAAAATTCGTTTTTGAAAATCACCCTTTTTTCAACCATTTTTTCAATTTTTTTAAAATTAACGAAAAATAATGAAAAAATCTTCAAAGTTAAAATTTTGAATAGTCAAAATATTATTTAAAATTTTCCAAGTTAAAACTTTAATATTTAAAATGATCGAAAAATATTATTCAAAAATCGATTTTCAATAAAATTTGTGACTAAAGAAGTTTCACTTTAAATATAGTCCGACAGCTCTCGCTTGTCTCAAATTTTCGAAGTTAAAATTTTAATATAAATAGTAATTTGACTATTTGAAATTTTAACTTTGAAGTCTTTAATTAAAATTTTGACAAATGTGTACGTGCATATGAAAACCTCCCACTTATACAATCCGCATAGTGTGTTTTGTTTTTTAACAAACTATTTTCTCTAAACAAACTATCTAAATAAACTATCTTTTCAAAACAAACTATCCGAATTGTATAAGTGGGAGGTTTTCATATGCACGTACACAAATTATTTCGGGGAAATAAAATCGGGGATTCGTTTTTCGGAGATCTGACCTGACCCCAACACCTCGACAATTTTGTCTCGGTGTTATTTCGCCCATAACTTTCGATCTTTTCGTTAATTTTAAAAAATTAACGTTAAAATTAACGTTAAAATTTTCAAAGTTAAAATTATGAATATTCAAAATATTATGAATATATAATTTAAAATTTTCGAAGTTATTTACAATTTTAATATTTAAAATGATCGAAAAATATGATTCAAAAATCGATTTTCAATAAAATTTGTGACTAAAGACGTTTCACTTCAAAAATAGTCAACACCTCGGCAATTTTGGGGATTTGATCTGGCCCCAACACCTCAACTAATTGCCGCTCTCGCTTCGCTCGAGCGGCAATTTTGTCTCGGTGTTATTTCGCCCATGACTTTTGATTTTTTTTTATCAAAAAATAATCCATAATTTCCGTTATTTAAAAAATTAACGGATAATTTAGAAAAACTAATGATGAATTAAAGAAAAATTCACGAAAATTAACGAAAACTTTCTAAAAATTTACGAAAATTTTAAAAAATTAACGAAAAAGAAATGAAAAATTTAAAAGATTAACGAAAAATTCGAAATATTTACCAAAATATTTGCGTTCCTTCAATATTTCATTTTTGGACATTAATAGTAAAAAGTTTCACTTTTTTCTCTCAAAAACATTTAAGTCCCTTCTTTGCGACATGTAATTTCACAGATGTGTTAGTTTTGCAAAACTTGTCACTAGTGGGAACTTTTCGACTTAAATTTGTAGCTTTTATGTCCTAACGGTGAAATTTTCGAGCAAAATTTGTCACTTTTGTAAAATTTCGGTCGAAAATTTTATTGTTTTACGAGCTCACCCTCGGCAAAAACCCATAACTTTTGACCTAACTTTTGATCTTTTCGTTAATTTTTTCAAAATTAACGAAAAATAATGTAGAATTTTAAAATTATAAAATATAGGCTATAAAGGTTCTAGTTCGTTTACCTAACCGGCCGGTTAGCCGGGCGGTGTATACATTTTAACGATAAAAAAATATTAAAAAATTTTTTTTTTTAATCCAATATTTTATACATGGAAACGGGGTCTAACTTTACCGAAACCGTACCAAAACGTTTAGTTATCTTCAGAGATGAAGATCCACGATATTAAATGCATGAACAAGAGTTAATTATTCTTATATTTCATAATTTGTAAATGTTTTCGCAGAAAAAAAAAAATGTTTGTTTCCGAGAGACTAGTGCAGCGCTCTAGCGGTGAATCCGCGAACTGTTTCAACAACAAAAAGCAAATGGCGGTCTTATTTTTTTTTTCGAAAACATTTAAAAAAATTATCAAATTTAGGAACTATAAAGCCTTTTTCATGCAATTTCAATAGCGAATCTTTACCTTTTAAGCATAACAAAACGTTTTGCAACGGTTTCAGTGCGATCCGATGTCATTTTCATGTGTGAAAAACCGAATTAAAAAAAAAAATATATTAAACTTTTTTTATTGTTAAAAAATTTTCACCGCCCGGCTGACCGGCCGGTTATGTAAAGGAACTAGAACCTTAAAGTTTTAACTTCGAAAATTTTAATTAAAATTTTGACAATTTTTTTTTTTAAATCTCTGAAAAATTATTTTTGGGGTTTGTTTTTCGAAGATCTGACCTGGCCCCAACACCTCGACAATTGCCGCTCTCGCTTCGCTCGAGCGGCAATTTTGTCTCGGTGTTATTTCGGTGTTAATTAAGAAAATTAATTAATTAATATTAATTGTTAATTAAAAAATTAACGATTTCTAAGTTAAATTAAGTTAATTAAATAATCAAAACACACCAGAGTTACGCGGACACCTACGCTTACGTGGACCCCCCCCCCCCCCATAAGAAGTTAATAAGATGTCATTTTTTAAGAAACTTTCTGACCAAAAATTAAAAAATTTAAATTTTTGGTAATTTCCGTTAATTCTCGATAATTTCCGTTAATTTTAGTTAATATCGTTATTTACTTTTTAACTTTCATAAAATTAAAGTTACGCGGACACTTACGCTTACGCAGGACCCCCCCCCCCCCCCATAAGAAGTTTCACTTCAAAAATTAACGAAAAATAATGAAAATTAAAAAGATTTAAAAATTTTAAAAAAATTTAAAAATTTTCGTGAAGTTTTCTTTAATTCATCATTAATTTTTTAAAATGATCCGTCAATTTTCTGTTAATTTTTTTAACTAACGAAAATAATGAAAAATTTAAAATATTAAATTGAATTTTTTTTATATCAAAAAGATAATCCATAATTTCCTTTAATTAAGGAAAATTAATTCGAAAATTGTTATTATTATTTATCTTATGGTATTAAATTATATTATTTAAAATGATAAAAAAAGATCAAAGTTATGGGGAAATAACACCGAGACAAATTTTTAGAAAGTTTTTGTTAATTTTCGTGAATTTTTCCTTAATTCATCATTAATTTTTCTAAATTATCCAGATTATTTGACGTTAAAAATATAAGTCACGACTCTTATTATTATTATTAGTTAAAGATTAACGAAAAATTCGAAATATTTACGAAAAATGTGTTTTTTTTTCTTGTGACAACTACACGTTAATATAAAATTTCCGTTAATTTTTGTTAATTTTCCTTTAATTTCGGTTAATTCACGACAATTTTCGCTAAATTTTAGTTAATACTAGCGCAACGGCGCGCTACGCGCGCCTTTTTCGCTAGAGGGGGGCTTCGCCCCCCCCAAAATCGCTTCGCGATTTTGGGTCCCCCCCGCGCGCTTCGCGCGCCAGAATGACCGCCGCCGGGCGGCCGGCGAGAGAAGTATAGCAAATCCACCGTAAGGACCGCAGCTCGGCCTTCGGCCTCGCCCCAGAATCTTGATGAGGAAAGTAAGCAAGAGGCCCGTATGGAACGCAGCTCGGCCTTCGGCCTCGCCCAGGAATCTTGATGAGGCAAGTAAGCAAGAGGCCCGTACGGAACGCAGCTCGGCCTTCGGCCTCGCCCAGGAATCTTGCTAAGGAAAGAAAGCAAGAGACCCGTATGGAACGCAGCTCGGCCTTCGGCCTCGCCCGATAAGCTCAACCACCCTAAGGACCGCAGCTCGGCCTTCGGCCTCGCCCAGGAATCTTGCCAAGGAAGTAAGCAAGAGGCCCGTATGGAACGCAGCTCGGCCTTCGGCCTCGCCCGATAAGCTCGACCACTCGAAGGACCGCAGCTCGGCCTTCGGCCTCGCCCAAGAATCTTGCTAAGGAACGTAAGCAAGACGCCCGTATGAACCCAGCTCGGCCTTCGGTCTCGCCCCGGTCAGTCCCAATCGAAAATAATTATCGTGTTCAAGTTTGAATGCAAGAAAATTATTAAAGTTCATTAAAGGGTGAACAAAATACTGCGAAAAAAAAAACTTCTGTCGACAAACGACAGAACGACGATCAAACTTTACTATAATCGAAGCCGAGGTGGGAGCATTGAATACAGTCCATTCGGTTCATACCGTGCTAAGGTCCACATCCTGGTTGCCTATCATCCATACATTGCCCATTCACCATACAGTGCCTATCGTACATACAACGCCTATCGTCCATACAATGTATATCCTCCATACAAGGCCTATCGTCCATACAATGCCTATCGTCCATACAAGGCCTATCGTCCATTCAATGCCTATCGTCCATACAACGCCTATAGTCCATACGCCGCCTATCGTGCATACATTGTATATCCTCCATACAGTACCTATCGTCCATACAACGCCTATCGTCCATACAATGTATATCCTCCATACAAGGCTTATCGTCCATACAATGCCTATCGTCCATACAAGGCCTATCGTCCATTCAATGCCTATCGTCCATACAACGCCTATCGTCCATACAACGCCTATCGTCCATACAACGCCTATAGTCCATACCACGCCTATCGTCCATACATTGTATATCCTCCATACAGTGCCTATCGTCCATACAACGCCTATCGTCCATACAACGCCTATCGTCCATACAACGCCTATCGTCCATTCAATGCCTATCGTCCATACAATGTATATCCTCATACAAGGCCTATCGTCCATACAATGCCTATCGTCCATACAAGGCCTATCGTCCATTCAATGCCTATCGTCCATACAACGCCTATCGTCCATACAACGCCTATCGTCCATACATCGCCTATAGTCCATACCACGCCTATCGTCCATACATTGTATATCCTCCATACAGTGCCTATCGTCCATACAACGCCTATCGTCCATACAACGCCTATCGTCCATACAACGCCTATCGCCCATACAACGCCTATCGTCCATACGGCGCCTATCGTCCATACAACGCCTATAGTCCATACGACGCCTATCGTCCATACCACGCCTATCGTCCATACAACGCCTATAGTCCATACGACGCCTATCGTCCATACAACGCCTATCGTCCATACATTGTATATCCTCCATACAGTGCCTATCGTCCATACAACGCCTATCGTCCATACAGTGTATATCCTCCATACAAGGCCTATCCTCCATACAATGCCTATCGTCCATACAAGGCCTATCGTCCATACAACGCCTATCGTCCATACAACGCCTATAGTCCATACAAGGCCTATCCTTCATACAAGGCAAGAGAAGTATAGCAAATCCACCGTAAGGACTGCAGCTCGGCCTTCGGCCTCGCCCAGGAATCTTCGTAAGGAAAGTATGCAAGACGCTCGTATGAAACGCAGCTCGGCCTTCGGCCTCGCCCCAGAATCTTGCTAAGGAAAGTAAACAAGAGGCACGTATGGAACGCAGCTCGGCCTTCGGCCTCGCACGAGAATGATAATGATGGCCGGTAACCTAAACCACCGCACAAACCAAGAAACGCAGCTCGGCCATCGACCTCGCCCAGGAATCTGCGAAAAATCCGAAAAATTAGAGACCGGGTTGGTCGGACGGAATCCTCCTTTTTCCTTGAATATTTTTCATGTTTCACTTATTTTCGAGAACCAACAATTTTCAACACGTTCAAAATGTGAAGAAAAAGACCCCATTTCCAGATTTCATTTTTTTCCCGTGTCCCATTTTTTTCGACTTTTTTTTTTTCAATTTCCGATTTCGAAGGTAAAAAATGGTGGGAAAAAAATAAGGCCCATACTTAAACGCCTGCCAAAGAATTGATGTCAATGTGTAAAATTGCTGTGCAAAAAAAAAAAAAAAAAATAAAATAAATAAGTAAATAAATAAATGATTAAAATAAAAAATTGGAAAGTAAAGAAAGACCTAGGCTTTTCCAAAATTTACAAACTAAAAATAAAAGTAAACACGTAGGCTTGGTTCTCAGAATACCTATATTCAACCCCTCCCCAACCTCAAGCTCATTCTCATTTTCAGCCCTTTTCCAGTCATGCCACAAATTCATTCATCTTTTTTTTATTTCACTCCCGTTCCTCTCTTTTCTATTTATAATAATTCCTATTTTTTAAAATAAACTCCGGGTCCCCTGCCATATTTTCCTCATTTTTCATTTTTCTTCCTTTAAAACTACCGCAGCTCCATTTTCACCGTTTTACAAGTCTTGCATTTTTTTAAACCCCCAATTTCTATTTTTTTTTTTTTTTTTTTTTTTTAACATTTTTAATTAATAAAGGTCCATTTTTATAAACGGCTGCAAAATGATTAAAGTCAAATTGTTGTAAATAAAATGTTGGAAAAAAAAAAAAAAGGAAAAAAAAAAAAAGTTCAATACGGGAATCGAACACGGTTACCGGGGGCAGCGAGGCGACGCTTCTACCGACCAGACTACGCTGCCGTATCGAAGGTTACCTATGAAATGCGTCCTCATCACCGCACGTTGATTTCCCTATCCCGAGTTTGTAAAATCTTGCACGATTTTGCATGGAATTTCCCTTTTTTCGAATCGCGATTTCGAACCTTTCCCGGTGTCGGAAAAATTCGGGAGCGGGTTCGTTCGATTCCTCTTTTTTTCTAGATTATTTTTCGTTTTTGGTTTTTTTTTTCCGGACGATTTTTAGACCTCGAAAACGTCTGAAAACAAAACGCCATTTTGACACCTTTTTTTTTTTCCGTGTTCCTTTTTCAATGTTTGATTTGGAAGGTAAAAATTGTCGGAAAAGGTCGGGATTTTTTTTAAAACGATCGGAAAGACCTAAGGAATGTTTTTTTTAAAACGGATCGTCAAAATTTAAAACCGGGACCCGGGAAAAACGCGAAAAGACGGGACGCGCGGACGAGTCGGAACCAGCGAGTACCGTTTCCCCGCTGCGACTTTTTTTTTTAATCATTTTTTTTCCGGTTTTTTAATTATCCCGGATTCGGGAAGAGGTAAAAAAAATCGGGAAGAAGGGGAAAAAAAAGAGAAAAAAAAATGCGATTTTTTGGTGCAAATTTCAAATTTTTAGGACTTTTTTTCGAATTTAGCCGGATTTTACAAGTTTTCTGTCGACGGACATACAAACAAACAAACAGAGGGACGGTCAAACTTTAGTATATTAGACTAGCGCAACGGGGCGCTACGCGCCCCTTTTTCGCTAGAGAGGGGCTTCGCCCCCCCCAAAATCGCTTCGCGATTTTGGGTCCCCCCCCGCGCTTCGCGCGCCAGAATGACCGGCCGCCGGCGGCCGGAATGGGGAAGTGCAGCTGCACTATCAAACAAAGCAAGAAACGCAGCTCGGCCTTCGGCCTCGCACGAGAATGATCATGATGGGGGATGAGCTAAACCACCGCCCGATGCAAGAAACGCAGCTCGGCCTTCGGCCTCGCCCAGGGATCTTGATAAGGAATGTAGGCAAGAGGCCCGTATGAAACGCAGCTCGGCCTTCGGCCTCGCACGAGAATGATCATGATGGGGGATAAGCTAAACCACCGCCCGATGCAAGAAACGCAGCTCGGCCTTCGGCCTCGCCCAGGGATCTTGATAAGGAATGTAGGCAAGAGGCCCGTATGAAACGCAGCTCGGCCTTCGGCCTCGCACGAGAATGATCATGATGGCGGATAAGCTAAACCACCGGCCGATACAAGAAACGCAGCTCGGCCTTCGGCTCGCCCAGGGATCTTGATAAGGAATGTAGGCAAGAGGCCCGTATGAAACGCAGCTCGGCCTTCGGCCTCGCACGAGAATGATCATGATGGCGGAACTAAACCACCGGCCGATACAAGAAACGCAGCTCGGCCTTCGGCCTCGCACGAGAATGATCATGATGGCGGATAAGCTAAACCACCGCCGATACAAGAAACGCAGCTCGGCCTTCGGCCTCGCCCAGGGATCTTGATAAGGAATGTAGGCAAGAGGCCCGTATGAAACGCAGCTCGGCCTTCGGCCTCGCACGAGAATGATCATGATGGGGGATAAGCTAAACCACGCCCGATGCAAGAAACGCAGCTCGGCCTTCGGCCTCGCCCAGGGATCTTGATAAGGAATGTAGGCAAGAGGCCCGTATGAAACGCAGCTCGGCCTTCGGCCTCGCACGAGAATGATCATGATGGAGGATAAGCTAAACCACCGCCCGATACAAGAAACGCAGCTCGGCCTTCGGCCTCGCCCAGGGATCTTGATAAGGAATGTAGGCAAGAGGCCCGTATGAAACGCAGCTCGGCCTTCGGCCTCGCACGAGAATGATCATGATGGGGAAAAGCTAAACCACCGCCCGATGCAAGAAACGCAGCTCGGCCTTCGGCCTCGCCCAGGGATCTTGATAAGGAATGTAGGCAAGAGGCCCGTATGAAACGCAGCTCGGCCTTCGGCCTCGCACGAGAATCATCATGATGGGGGATAAGCTAAACCACCGCCCGATGCAAGAAACGCAGCTCGGCCTTCGGCCTCGCCCAGGGATCTTGATAAGGAATGTAGGCAAGAGGCCCGTATGAAACGCAGCTCGGCCTTCGGCCTCGCACGAGAATGATCATGATGGGGGATAAGCTAAACCACCGCCCGATGCAAGAACGCAGCTCGGCCTTCGGCCTCGCACCAGAATGATTATGATGGGGGATAAGCTAAACCACCGCCCAAAGCAAGAAACGCAGCTCGGCCTTCGGCCTCGCCGCGGTCAGTTGGAATCCAAAATTTTTTAAACTCAACCTAAAATTCATGAAAATTATTAAATTCGACTTAAAATGCAAGAAAATTATTAAAGTTAATGAAAGGGTGAATAAAATAGTGCGAAAAAAAAGAAGAGAAAAATCCGAAAATAATAAACCCCCTATTTCTTTCTTTTTTTTTTTTTTTTTTTTTTTTTTAAATTTTAAAAAATTTTTAAATAATAAAGGTCCATTTTTATAAACGGCTGCAAAATAATTAAGTCAAATTGTGAATAAAATATTGGAAAAAAAAGAAAAGGAAAAAAAAAAAAAATCCAATACGGGAATCGAACACGGTTACCGGGGGCAGCGAAGCGACGCTTCTACCGACCAGACTACGCTGCCGTATCGAAGGTTACCTACGAAATGCGTCCTCATCACCCTACGTTGATTTCCCTATCCCGAGTTTGTCAAATCTTGCACGATTTTGCATGGAATTTCCCCTTTTTCGAATCGCCATTTCGAACCTTTCCCGGTATCGGAAAAATTCGGGAGCGGGTTCGTTCGATTCCTCTTTTTTTGTAGATTATTTTTCATGTTTGATTTATTTTCGGGAACCATTTTTAAGACGTTGAAAATGTAAAAAAAAAGACGCCATTTTGACACCTTTTTTTTTTTCCGTGTTCGTTTTTCAATGTTTGATTTGGAAGGTAAAAAATTGTCGGAAAAGGTCGGGATTTTTTTTAAAATGATCGGGATAACATGAGGAATGTTTTTTTTAAAACGGATTACCAAAATTTAAAACCGGGGCCCGGGAGGGAACGGGAAAAGACGGGACGCGCGCACGAGTTTTTACCAGCGAGTACCGTTTCCCCGCTGTGACTTTATTTTTAATCCTTTTTTTTCCCGGTTTTTAATTATCCCGGATCCGGAAGAGCGGAAAAAAATCGGGAACGGAATAAAAATTTAGAGAATTAAAAATGCGATTTTTTGGTGCAAATTTCAGATTTTTACGATTTTTTTTCGAATTTAGCCAGATTTTTAAAGTTTTCTGTCGACGGACATACAAACACAAACAAACAAACAGAGGGACGATGAAACTTTAGTATATTAGACTAGCGCAACGGGGCGCTACGCGCCCCTTTTTCGCTAGAGGGGGGCTGCGCCCCCCCCGAAATCGCTTCGCGATTTCGGGTCCCCCCCGCGCGCTTCGCGCGCCAGAATGACCGGCCGCCGGGCGGCCGGAATGGGGAAGTGCAGCTGCACTATCAAACAAAGCAAGAAACGCAGCTCGGCCTTCGGCCTCGCCCAGGAATCTTGATAAGGAATGTAGGCAAGAGGCCCGTATGAAACGCAGCTCGGCTTCGGCCTCGCACGAGAATGATCATGATGGGGAATAAGCTAAACCACCGCCCGATGCAAGAAACGCAGCTCGGCCTTCGGCCTCGCACGAGAATGATCATGATGGGCAATAAGCTAAACCACCGCCCGATGCAAGAACGCGCAGCTCGGCCTTCGGCCTCGCCCAGGAATCTTGATAAGGAATGTAGGCAGAGGCCCGTATGAAACGCAGCTCGGCCTTCGGCCTCGCACGAGAATGATCATGATGGGAGATAAGCTAAACCACCGCCCGATGCAAGAAACGATGATCATGATGGGGAAAAGCTAAACCACCGCCCGATGCAAGAAACGCAGCTCGGCCTTCGGCCTCGCACGAGAATGATCATGATGGGGCATAAGCTAAACCACCGCCCGATGCAAGAAACGCAGCTCGGCCTTCGGCCTCGCCCAGGGATCTTGATAAGGAATGAAGGCAAAGGCCCGTATGAAACGCAGCTCGGCCTTCGGCCTCGCACGAGAATGATCATGATGGGGGATAAGCTAAACCACCGCCCGATGCAAGAAACGCAGCTCGGCCTTCGGCCTCGCACGAGAATGATCATGATGGGGGATAAGCTAAACCACCGCCCGATGCAAGAAACGCAGCTCGGCCTTCGGCCTCGCCCAGGGATCTTGATAAGGAATGTAGGCAAGAGGCCCGTATGAAACGCAGCTCGGCCTTCGGCCTCGCACGAGAATGATCATGATGGGGAAAAGCTAAACCACCGCCCGATGCAAGAAACGCAGCTCGGCCTTCGGCCTCGCCCAGGGATCTTGATAAGGAATGTAGGCAAGAGGCCCGTATGAAACGCAGCTCGGCCTTCGGCCTCGCACGAGAATGATCATGATATGGGATAAGCTAAACCACCGCCCGATGCAAGAAACGCAGCTCGGCCTTCGGCCTCGCCCAGGGATCTTGATAAGGAATGTAGGCAAGAGGCCCGTATGAAACGCAGCTCGGCCTTCGGCCTCGCACGAGAATGATCATGATATGGGATAAGCTAAACCACCGCCCGATGCAAGAACGCAGCTCGGCCTTCGGCCTCGCCCAGGGATCTTGATAAGGAATGTAGGCAAGAGGCCCGTATGAAACGCAGCTCGGCCTTCGGCCTCGCCCCGGTCAGTTGGAATCCAAAATAATTTTTAAACTCAACTTAAAATTCATGAAAATTATTAAATTCGGCTTAAAATGCAAGAAAATTATTAAAGTTAATGAAAGGGTTAATAAAATAGTGCGAAAAAAAAAAAAAAAGAGAAAAAGAAACCCCCCCATTTTTTTTTTTTTTTTTTTATTTAAATTTTAAAACATTTTTAAATAATAAGGTCCATTTTTATAAACGGCTGCAAAATAATTAAAGTCAAATTGTGATTAAAATATTGGGAAAAAAAAAAAGAAAAAAAAAAATGATTCAATACGGGAACCGAACACGGTTCCGAGGGCAGCGAAGCGACGCTTCTACCGACCAGACTACGCTGTCGTATCGAAGGTTACCTATGAAATGCGTCCTCATCACCCTACGTTGATTTCCCTATCCCGAGTTTGTAAAATCTTGCACGATTTTGCATGGAATTTCCCTTTTTTCGAATCGCGATTTCGAACCTTTCCCGGAATCAGAAAAATTCGGGAGCGGGTTCGTTCGATTCCTCTTTTTTCGTAGATTGTTTTTCGTTTTCGGTTTTTTTTTTTCGGACGATTTTTAGACCTCGAAAACGTCTGAAAACGGAACGCCATTTTGACACCTTTTTTTTTTCCGTGTTCGTTTTTCAATGTTTGATTTGGAAGGTAAAAAATTGTCGGAAAAGGTCGGGATTTTTTTTAAAAGGATCGGAAAGACCTGAGGAATGTTTTTTTTAAAACGGATCGTCGAAATTTAAAACCGGGACCCGGGAAAAACGCGAAAATACGGGACGCGCGCACGAGTTTTTACCAGCGAGTACCGTTTCCCCGCTGCGACTTTTTTTTTTAATCGCTTTTTTCCCGTTTTTTAATTATCCCGGATTCGGGAAGAGGTAAAAAAAATCGGGAGCGGAATAAAATGTAGAATTAAAAATGCGATTTTTCGGTGCAAATTTCAATTTTTACGATTTTTTTTTAAAGAGTTGTAGATTTTACAACTTTTCCGTCGACGGACATACAAACAAACAAACAGACAGACAGACAGATAAACAGGGGGATGGACAACTTTTAGTATATAAGACTAGCGCAACGGGGCGCTACGCGCCCCTTTTTCGCTAGAGGGGGGCTGCGCCCCCCCCGAAATCGCTTCGCGATTTCGGGTCCCCCCCCGCGCGCTTCGCGCGCCAGAATGACCGGCCGCCGGGCGGCCGGAATGGGGAAGTGCAGCTGCACTATCAAACAAAGCAAGAAACGCAGCTCGGCCTTCGGCCTCGCCCAGGAATCTTGATAAGGAATGTAGGCAAGAGGCCCGTATGAAACGCAGCTCGGCCTTCGGCCTCGCACGAGAATGATCATGATGGGGAATAAGCTAAACCACCGCCCGATGCAAGAAACGCAGCTCGGCCTTCGGCCTCGCACGAGAATGATCATGATGGGCAATAAGCTAAACCACCGCCCGATGCAAGAAACGCAGCTCGGCCTTCGGCCTCGCCCAGGAATCTTGATAAGGAATGTAGGCAAGAGGCCCGTATGAAACGCAGCTCGGCCTTCGGCCTCGCACGAGAATGATCATGATGGGAGATAAGCTAAACCACCGCCCGATGCAAGAAACGAATGATCATGATGGGGAAAAGCTAAACCACCGCCCGATGCAAGAAACGCAGCTCGGCCTTCGGCCTCGCACGAGAATGATCATGATGGGGGATAAGCTAAACCACCGCCCGATGCAAGAAACGCAGCTCGGCCTTCGGCCTCGCCCAGGGATCTTGATAAGGAATGAAGGCAAGAGGCCCGTATGAAACGCAGCTCGGCCTTCGGCCTCGCACGAGAATGATCATGATGGGGGATAAGCTAAACCACCGCCCGATGCAAGAAACGCAGCTCGGCCTTCGGCCTCGCACGAGAATGATCATGATGGGAGATAAGCTAAACCACCGCCCGATGCAAGAAACGCAGCTCGGCCTTCGGCCTCGCCCAGGAATCTTGATAAGGAATGTAGGCAAGAGGCCCGTATGAAACGCAGCTCGGCCTTCGGCCTCGCACGAGAATGATCATGATGGGGGATAGCTAAACCACCGCCCGATGCAAGAAACGCAGCTCGGCCTTCGGCCTCGCACGAGAATGATCATGATGGGGAAAAGCTAACCACCGCCCGATGCAAGAAACGCAGCTCGGCCTTCGGCCTCGCCCAGGGATCTTGATAAGGAATGTAGGCAAGAGGCCCGTATGAAACGCAGCTCGGCCTTCGGCCTCGCACGAGAATGATCATGATATGGGATAAGCTAAACCACCGCCCGATGCAAGAAACGCAGCTCGGCCTTCGGCCTCGCCCAGGGATCTTGATAAGGAATGTAGGCAAGAGCCCGTATGAAACGAAGCTCGGCCTTCGGCCTCGCACGAGAATGATCATGATATGGGATAAGCTAAACCACCGCCCGATGCAAGAAACGCAGCTCGGCCTTCGGCCTCGCCCAGGGATCTTGATAAGGAATGTAGGCAAGAGGCCCGTATGAAACGCAGCTCGGCCTTCGGCCTCGCCCCGGTCAGTTGGAATCCAAAATATTTTTAAACTCAACTTAAAATTCATGAAAATTATTAAATTCGGCTTAAAATGCAAGAAAATTATTAAAGTTAATGAAAGGGTTAATAAAATAGTGCGAAAAAAAAAAAAAGAAGAGAAAAAGAAACCCCCCCATTTCTATTTTTTTTTTTTTTTAATTTTAAATTTTAAAACATTTTTAAATAATAAAGGTCCATTTTTATAAACGGCTGCAAAATAATTAAAGTCAAATTGTGATTAAAATATTGGAAAAAAAAAAAAAGAAAAAAAAAATGATTCAATACGGGAACCGAACACGGTTACCGAGGGCAGCGAAGCGACGCTTCTACCGACCAGACTACGCTGTCGTATCGAAGGTTACCTATGAAATGCGTCCTCATCACCCTACGTTGATTTCCCTATCCCGAGTTTGTAAAATCTTGCACGATTTTGCATGGAATTTCCCTTTTTTCGAATCGCGATTTCGAACCTTTCCCGGAATCGGAAAAATTCGGGAGCGGGTTCGTTCGATTCCTCTTTTTTCGTAGATTGTTTTTCGTTTTCGGTTTTTTTTTTTCGGACGATTTTTAGACCTCGAAAACGTCTGAAAACGGAACGCCATTTTGACACCTTTTTTTTTTCCGTGTTCGTTTTTCAATGTTTGATTTGGAAGGTAAAAAATTGTCGGAAAAGGTCGGGATTTTTTTTAAAAGGATCGGAAAGACCTGAGGAATGTTTTTTTTAAAACGGATCGTCGAAATTTAAAACCGGGACCCGGGAAAAACGCGAAAATACGGGACGCGCGCACGAGTTTTTACCAGCGAGTACCGTTTCCCCGCTGCGACTTTTTTTTTTAATCGCTTTTTTCCCGTTTTTTAATTATCCCGGATTCGGGAAGAGGTAAAAAAAATCGGGAGCGGAATAAAATGTAGAGAATTAAAAATGCGATTTTTCGGTGCAAATTTCAAATTTTTACGATTTTTTTTTAAAGAGTTGTAGATTTTACAACTTTTCCGTCGACGGACATACAAACAAAAAACAGACAGACAGACAGATAAACGGGGGATGGACAACTTTTAGTATATAGACTAGCGCAACGGGGCGCTACGCGCCCCTTTTTCGCTAGAGGGGGCTTCGCCCCCCCCAAAATCGCTTCGCGATTTTGGTCCCCCCCCGCGCGCTTCGCGCGCCAGAATGACCGGCCGCCGGGCGGCCGGAATGGGGAACTACAGCTAACTACCGCACAAAGCAAGAAACGCAGCTCGGCCTTCGGCCTCGCCGCAGAATCTTACAAAGGAAAGTAAGCAAGAGGCCCTTATGAGAACGGACTTAGAGCAAAACCGCCGTAAGGACTGCAGCTGGGCCTTCGGCCTCGCTTGTAAGCCGTGTAGCCATTGGAAGAACAGCGAAGTCGAGGTCTGAGCATTGAATACAGTCCATTCGGTTCATACCGTGCTAGGGTCCACATCCTGGTTGCTTGTCATCCATACATTGCCCATTTAGCATGCAATGCCTATCGTCCATACAATGCCTATCCTCCATACAACGCCTATCCTCCATACAAGGCCTATCCTCCATACAACGCCTATCGTCCATACAGTGCCTATCGTCCATACAGTGCCTATCGTCCATACAAGGCCTATCGTCCATACAATGCCTATCCTCCATACAAGGCCTATCGTCCATACAATGCCTATCGTCCATACAACGCCTATCCTCCATACAGCGCCTATCGTCCATTCAACGCCTATCCTCCATACAATGCCTATCGTCCATACAACGCCTATCGTCCATACAGTGCCTATCCTCCATTCAACGCCTATCGTCCATACAGTGCCTATCGTCCATACAACGCCTATCCTCCATACAGCGCCTATCGTCCATACAACGCCTATCCTCCATACAAGGCCTATCGTCCATACAATGCCTATCGTCCATACAAGGCCTATCGTCCATACAATGCCTATCGTCCATACAACGCCTATCGTCCATACAGCGCCTATCGTCCATACAACGCCTATCCTCCATACAATGCCGATCCTCCATACAAGGCCTATCGTCCATACAACGCCTATCCTCCATACGATGCCTATCCTCCATACAATGCCTATCGTCCATACAACGCCTATCGTCCATACAGTGCCTATCGTCCATACAAGGCCTATCCTCCATACAATGCCTATCCTCCATACGAGGCCTATCGTCCATACAATGCCTATCGTCCATACAACGCCTATCCTCCATACAATGCCTATCCTCCATACAATGCCTATCGTCCATACAATGCCTATCGTCCATACAACGCCTACCGTCCATACAACGCCTATCCTCCATACAATGCCGATCCTCCATACAGCGCCGATCCTCCATACAGCGCCTATCGTCCATACAACGCCTATCCTCCATAAAATCCCCATCCTCCATACAAGTCAATTTTTCACCGGAGTCCCGATATTTCAACACTCCGTTATTCACCTTGTTTCAAGAGGAAGCCGTACCGTCGTATACATTGGTTCCGGTTCATACAATGCACGGATATACACAAAGTCATTTAAATACTGCAATCGCAGCCTCATTTTTTGGTATATGAATCAAAATTAATTGTTTTTTTTTCTTTTCAGGTAAGTTTCCGTCGTATGGGCACTCATTATTTCATTAATTATTATTACTATTATTAAGCACGTAAGTGAAATTTTGAACATAAGTATTTTCATTAAAATTTATTTCATTCCATTAAACATCACGTACAAATTTGGCATTTAATAACGATATCACAAAATTATTATAATTACATCTAAATTTATTTTATTTACATAAAAATTAGAATTTCAACAACCATTTTCATTTTTCCCGACATTTTAAACCCAGTTTTGCCGCCCAGATCATTATTACTCATAATTAGCAACATCCCCATGAGGAAATAAGTTACCATTCGTTAAATACCCAGCTCCCCAATAAATAATTTTTCCCTTCTTTTTAAAGATGTCCACAAAAATGAAAAAAAGACAATTATTTTAATTTAATTTCAAAAAATAAGATGAAAAAAAAGATATGAGATCCTTATCAGTGGCACGACCCCCTTACCCTCCCGAACATGATGTAATGGCTCCCCTTTCCTAATGATGATGATGATGAATACCCCCATTAAAGACAAATTGTGCGGTTTTCCCTTTCCTTAATTCTTCCTTTCCCCCCCTCCCACGCCCTCTTCCGTTACCAAATTCTTCGTTTCTCCCCCTCCCACGCCCTCTTCCGTTCCCATTGCTCCCTCCATTTTTACGCCCTCCTCTCCATTTTCTTCTCCTCTTCTTTTGTGTACTTGCTTAGTCTAAAGTAATGGAAAAAGATTTAATTAGTTATTTAAAAAATTATAAATAAATTAAACAAGTAGTTCCAAGAATCCAAGTTAATTGTACGCGTTTTACCTTCTCCATTTTTTCTTTGAGCATCAGATTCTCGGCCAACATTTGTTCGTATGCCTATTAATGGAATCATAATGAAAGAGAAAAAAAAAATTTGATAAGTAATTGAATGGTAAATATATATCACAATTATAAGGAAAATAGTTATACTAAGAGTTATACTAACAGAAGTCATGTCTTGCACGGTATTTCTGGTCAGGACCTTCTGCTTCCCACTATTTGTGCTACTTAATAACTGAAGCATTTTCCGATACCATCGTGTTCCCGTTTTTTGGAACCGGTCGTTGATCCGGAGGGATCCAAAGGGTTGTCTACAACAGATCCAAAGGGAACTACCGGTTCTTTATCCTTATTTCCGTTTGGATGTTCTGGTTCAACACCATCAGTTTCCATCTGGAAGAACAACAAAATCGATTAAAACAGTTATGTAGTTACGGATAATCTTAATTAATGTTTCGAATATTACGATCCTTACCGGTTTATGTGTACCGTCCGGATCCGGGATTGAGTTCTCGTCCTGGAAATCGACCTTTAAAAAAAAATAGCTTTAACCATCGTATCAGTGGTTGTTGAATGAAAGGAAATGAAATAACCTTACCGAGTCGTTCTCATGATGATGTAAAAAAAAAAAAAAAAATGCTTCTAAAAAAAAAAAAAAAAAGAATTAAAAACGAAATTTAAAAGTCCTTCGAGTCCATTCTTCAGTGTTTATGGCGTATTCTTTTACTGAACATCTTCCCGGTTCCTTCTCTTGATCTGTATAACAATAAACCCAACTGAGAGAATTACACGCTACCCCGACCCCCTTTTCTTAAAGCAGTTTTTAGGTTTCTTGGAAAATTAAGAAAAATTTTTTTCAATAACTTTAAAAGTATCGTACGGGAAGGGATACATATATATATATATATATATATATATATATACAGAAGGAGTCCCGTAAGACCTCAGAGTGTAACTCTGTGATGAAAGTCGGACATGAAGTGTTAGATGAAATGAAGTTTTCGTCATTTCATGTCAAAGCTTTCGACCCACGGTTGAACTCAACGATGAAAGTTTTTATTAAATAAAACCCCACGGAGTTACACTCAACGATGAAGGTCAGACATGCCAAGTGATAAGTGAAATAAGCCATCATTTCAAGTCAAAGCTTTTGACCCACGGAGTTGAACTCAACGATGAAAGTTTTTATTAAATAAAAACCCACGGAGTTACACTCAACGATGAAAGTCAGACATGCCAAGTGATAAGTGAAATAAGCCATCATTTCAAGTCAAAGCTTTCGACCCACGGAGTTGAACTCAACGATGAAAGTTTTTATTAAATAAAAACCCACGGAGTTACACTCAACGATGAAAGTCAGACATGCCAAGTGATAAGTCAAATAAATCATTTATGGCAATATCTTAAATAAAAAAAGCTTTTCGACCCACAGAGTTGAACTTAAGGATGAAAGTCTTAACGTGACACATGTATCTATCGAGTTTAAAATGTAATATATGATGAATGATAAAAGTAAACCCGTAGAGAGATTTGGATGAACGGAGGCTCTTCTATCCCGGTGTGATAAAGTTTGATGTTGAACTTCGACGATGATATCACGATTGACCTATGTTTACAAAAATATTCGGTAAATATAGGTTTTATAGTTGGAATTTAAGAGAAAAAATACAAGCTTTTTTTTAAGGTGTTCCCCTACCCCTAGAAGTTTGGCCGGTTTAAGAATAACTTTTCTAAAACTTTTAAAATAATAAGAAAAATTAGAAAATGAAATTCTAGGATGGGGTTTGGCCAAAAAGAAAAAATTAACAGAATTAAGACAAGTCAGTAGACAATCCTGTAATTTATCATTATGCAACCGTTTATTTTTATACGTTGTTTCCGCTCAATGATGAAAGTCGCCAAAAAAAAATATATATGTCGTTCTTGCTACCTTGCCTCCCATTCAAGGAACAGGAACAATTACGATTCAGAATTACGAGTTAATGTTTGATTTTGCGACCCACAGAGCTTTTGAGATTTGTAATCTTGATTCAACTTTTTATGAATTTAAAAATTACGGGTGTGTCGGCTCAAGAATTTCTTGATAGACAACATTTTGAATTTGCCCGTCATTCTTGTCTTCTTCCCCTATCTGAATTTTGACGCTCTCCGCGTTCCTAACTCTTGATAGGGCGACGTACAACTGACCGTGAGCGAAAACCGGTCGTCTTAAATCGATTCCTACGGAATCAAAGGTTTGCCCTTGGCTTTTGTTTATTGTCATAGCAAAGGAGAGCCGCAACGGAAACTGTCTTCTAGACAACTTAAACGGCATATCCGAATCCTCCGTGGTTAAGATAACCCTCGGAAGGAGGACCCTTTCTCCTCTTTGTTCCCCGGTTATTATTTCGAGATCCAGACAATTCGTCATGGTTCTTTTCACGATTAGTCTGGTTCCGTTGCACAGACCTTGGGATACGTTCATGTTCCTCAGCAGCATCACTACTGATCCGTTTTTGACGTTAAGCTCGTGCGGTGGCATACCGGACGGCGTAATGCTGTTAACGAACTCTATCGGCACGTCCATTTCTTCGTCCTCTTTGACGACGGTGTCCACGCTTAAATAAGTTTTTTTCGGCCCTTGAAGCTTGTCCAAAATAGTTTCGTTGGTGGCAAGGGCGTGATCGTTGGTGCCGCACAAAATGACTTTATTTGTAAAGTCCATCGAGTTCATGTCCCCGAAAACATCTGCTACGAGATCTTCGGAGATCATGTTTGTGGACGGGAGGTTGACGTAATCGTCGGAATCCGTAATCGATTCCTCCGCCAAGGATATTTGTTTTCCGGCTCCGATTTCTAACAACCATCGAGCAAATTCGACTTCGTTTTGGTTCACCCGCATGTTCCTGGTTAAGGAAACCTTTTTGAAGAGCGGCCACAGGGGACTTCTTTTGATGCAAGCTTCCACGATTCCTGCTCGGTTCGAATGCTTGACTACCGGGAGACATTGGTTAAAATTTCCGCCCAAGAGGATGACCTTCCCTCCGAATGGTTGGTCGTTCCTCGTCAAATCTCTTAACACGAGATCTGCACACCTCAAAGCGTCCTTGGGGGCGACGGTTATTTCGTCCCAAATGATGCATTTGACTCTTCTGAGATTTTTGCCGGCCATGTTGTTAGCGGTGGCGCCTGACGTGGAAGTTTCGTTCATGGCGAAAGGAAACTTGAAGCCGCTGTGAGAAGTGCGGCCTCCTTTCAGTAAAGTCGCTGCGATGCCGGTCCACGCGACCGCCATAACCGGAATTTCCAACGCATCGAGCCGTTGGATGATGGCGTTGTAAAGGAACGTTTTGCCGGTTCCGCCGGGTCCTTCCATGTAGAAGAGCCTTTCTTTGGCGTTTTCGTCGAGGACGGCGGTCATTATTTGATCGAAAATTGATTTCTGATCGTCGTTGAGTCTTTCGGACATGTCTTCCTCCTCGGCACGGACGTCTTCTTCGTTTTGGTTTTCGAGATCGTCATCGTTTTCGTCTTCGGCTGGAGGAGGAACGACAGGTAAACCGAAAGTTGTCGGATCGTCCCCGTTTTTCCTCACGATTTCGTAAATATCTCTGAGGGCTTTTCTCTCTGCAATTTCGGCGGGAAATTTCCTTAAATAATCCTCGCACAAATCCGCTTTAAAGTCATTCCAAAGTACGGGGGGGTCCTTGGGATTGCAAAACACCAAGAGAAATGCGAAAAGTTGCCTCATGGCTCTGGGCATTTGCGTGGTAGCGGCGTCGGCCAAGCATAGCCTCCACTCCTGGTCGTCTTCTACCAGTCCCATGGCGATGGCGGCTTGTTTGAAAGTCGCGTGTGCAACGCCCTCGATTGTCCTGAGGTCTTCGTAGGACGTGGCTCCTTTCTTGTGGAGCAAAAGGAGGCGGAGATAAAATCTTTCGGCGTCTTTCGGGCTGACGGAATACATGCGACCGATTACGGGTTTCGTTAAGGCTCGCCTTGCCCTCCATTGTTTCACGTCTGTATGATAGACGTAATACTGCGGGAAGTCGCAGTAATATATTTCTCTGGCTTGCGGATCGGTTTCGTTGATTGTGAACCAGGCCGTGAGAGTTGTTTCCCTGTTTCGCTCGAGGGCATTCTCTTCGTTTCCTTGTCTGAAAACGACGGTCTGCTGATTCGGAAGGTGAACGGCCAGCCTGTAAATGGCGTGGGACTGTTCGTGCATTTTCTTTTCCAATAAATGGTGCATGGCCTCCGGAGCGCAGACGTATCTCGCATCGAGGTATTGGTTTATCTCGTCCCAATTGACGCATTCCTCTTTCCGTATGTTTATTAGTGCACAGTCGTGTCCTTTGTACACGTACTTGAAGAGATATTTTATGCTTTTGATGGAGGCACAAATTTCGACGTTAACGTGAGTATTATATTTTAGGGTGAGATACGGGTTGTAGGGTACTATCCACCGGTTATCGACCGTGTGCTTGATACTTCCGTCCCTGTTAAGGATTCGGATGACGCGTTGGTTGAAGCGCCTTCGGTATTCCGGATACCCGTTCACGTTTTCCTGAGTTTCGTCGAGGAAATGTTTCGGATAGGTTTTTGAGCATTTGTCGTTCTGCATGCATGGGGAAGACATGTTTTCTTGTCCGCACGGACCGTGGATCATGTAGGACTTTACGGCTTCGTAAAGTCTCGGTGATTCCGTCGGATCCGGTATTTCGGCACAGACGACGTCGTCGATATCGTCGGGTCCGGTTATTTTATCTTGCAGGGTGTACAGCATGTGCGCGTGCGGTAATCCCCTCTTTTGGAATTCTATGACGAAGAGCCAGGACGTAACGGATCCGAAAATTTCCCTCTGCAACATGTCCTTTTTGAATTCCATAAGCTTTTCCCAGAAGACCCGGGCGACTAAGTCCGGACGGTCGGAGGCCGTTTCACCGGGGGCGAGATTCTCGGTGATTTCGGCCCATTTCGGATTGCACGTCATGGTGATGAAAAGGTCCGGCCTTCCAAATTTACGGACGATGCTCATGGCATCTTGATAGTTTTGCTGGACTTGTCTCGGACTGCCGGAAAAAGACGAAGGAAGTATGACGACTCTTCCTGCCGGTAATCCTTCCGTTTCCGCGATGTTGTTGATGTGATCCATCAAACCTGAGTACAATTCGGATCTGAGATTGCTTTGGTTGTTTCTGATGAAGCAAAGCCTGTCGGCTTCCACTTTGACCCAGGAGCCTACGACGTATTCTTGCGTGAGTTTCCCGGCGTGCAACACCGGATCGAACTCTTCCCTCACCATTAGTCTGTTCGAGTAATATTGGAGGGCGGTTAGTTTTGTTTTTTCGTCCGTTTGCTTTAAATCCGGGGACCAACCTCTTTGGCCAGTCGGAAAGAGAATCGGATACCGCATCGGATCCAAATTCGGACTGTTTTGATTAATGTAATACGGCATTTTGTTTTTTGGATGAACCAAGAAATCCACATTAGCAGGTGGAGCACCGTCGTTTGCTTGGAACACAACGGCTATTTCGTCAGCTCTGGGCTCGTTATATCGTCTTTTGTCGTAAGGACCGTAATCCTTGAGGATGCTCATGAAAACTTCGCCGGGTTGTTGGTTGTTGGCAATGGCGTGTTCTTCCATTTCCCTTTCGACTTCGGCCATGTGGTTGAAAGTTTGTGCGAACGGATTACCGAATCTCATTATTGCATCTATTTTGCTCATGATTTTTTCGGTGCAACCGACGTTGGCCGCTTCTCCCATTCGGTTTCGGAGGGCTTCACTCGTGTCCAAGATGTACAGCTGTGCGTACTTTTCTGTTTGACCCTGAAGCGGGTGAAGGGGTCCTATGGAATGGTACATTGCCCCGTGAATCCTAAATACGTAGGGCCCTCTGTTTGGCGGGGCTTCTATATTTCCTCTGAGGGAGAGAAAGGAGAAGGCGCTGTTGTAGCTGCGGATGTGCTGCTTGAAATTTCGAGAGTCGGCCTGATTAATGGCATCGTTGTTTGGTGATATTGGGCTCGAGCTTTCGCCATCGACTACTTGAATTTCTCCCGTCAATAATTTTTTGAGATCGTCCGGATATGATATGGCAGGGAGAGGAGGGACTCTTCCTTTGTGGCAGCAACTGTTGAACTCGCCTTTGGCGTTCTTTTCCGATTCAAAATGTAACGCGGAGCAATGCTCACATTCTACATTCATGGGTCCCAGATGGTGGCAAGGGACGTCGGTTTCCGTCACCGGCATTCGTGCAAGTGCTCGGTTCCCCTCCCTGACTGTCCTTCTTCTGTTTTGCCGCCTTTGTCTGGCTTCATATGCTTCATTTGCGAGCCTCGCTTGTTTTTCTTCTTCTGATTCATTCTCCCGGGCCTCTTGTGCTCGCAGTCTGTCGTTTCGTAATCTCAAGTCCCTTTGTTCCTGAGTTTCATTTTCTCTGGCCTCTCGTGTTCGGAGTTTTTGGTTTTCTAATCTTAATTTCCTTTGTTCCTCCGTTTCATTTTCCCTGGCCTCTTGTATTCGGAGTCTGTCAGTTTCTAACCTAAATTCCCTTTGTTCCTCCGTTTCATTTTCCCTGGCCTCTTGTGTTCGGAGTCTGTCAGTTTCTAATCTAAATTCCCTTTGTTCCTCCGTTTCATTTTCCCTGGCCTCTTGTGTTCGGAGTCTGTCAGTTTCTAATCTAAATTCCCTTTGTTCCTCCGTTTCATTTTCCCTGGCCTCTTGTGTTCGGAGTCTGTCAGTTTCTAACCTAAATTTCCTTTGTTCCTCCGTTTCATTTTCCCTGGTCTCATGTGTTCGGAGTCTTTCGTTTTCTAATCTCAATACCCTTTGTTGCTCCGTTTCATTTTCCCTGGCCTCTTGTGTTCGGACTGTCTGATTTTCTAATCTCAATACCCTTTGTTCTTCTGTTTCATTTTGCCTGGCCTCTCGTGCTCGGAGTCTTTCGTTTTCTAATCTTAATTGCGTTTGTTGCTCAGTTTCATCTTCTCTTTTTTTTTGTGCATGTTTTCTCATGTTTTGTAATCTGGAACCTGTTTCTTCGTTGGTTTCGTTTTTCCTTGCCTGTCTCTTACGGTTTCTCTCGGACTCCAATCTTTTATTTCTATCATCTTCAGTTTCTTTTTCCCTTTTGCGTCTAGCATAGTCTCGTTGTTGCTGTAATCGCGTTTCCCTTTTTTCTTCTGCTGTCAAAGGATTAGTTTTCTTTCCTTGATTGTTTTCAACAGATCGGTCAGATTCGTAGGCTTCGTTGAGCTGTTTCCGCGGTCTGCCTCGGCGTATTTTTTCTGACGGCTCTACTTTTTCTTTTTCTTTTTGATTTCTTTCGTTTGAGGCTGTGTTCGAACGAAGTCTTTTTCCAGTCGGTTCCCCTTGCTGTTCTCGTTTTTCATGATCTTCATTTTGATTTTGAGTCGCACTTGGAGGCCTTTCACCTCCTCTTTCTTTCGATGGTCTTCCGCGACGTTTTTGCTCATTTGGCGCTAAATTTTTCTTTTGGGGTTCATTGCTGGGATCCGTTGTTGCATTTTTTTCTTCTCCTTTCGTTTGTTCGGAGGGCTTTCGGGGACCTTTTTTTCCAGTTGGTGAGGAATTGTCTTTTTGCTGCTGATTGGTAGGGTTTTTTACCGTTCCTTCCGTTTCTTGCTGTTTTTTGTCTTGTTTGGCGGGCCTTCCGCGGCTTCGTTTTTCAGGCTGACGAAAAGTTTCCTGTTCATTTTCTTTTGTTTTTTCAGTGTTCTCTTTCGAAGATATATCATCTTGTTTTTCTTTCTGAGAATCTTTTTCTTCAAAAGATTTTTCGGCGGTTTTGAATTGACCGTTTTCGTCAGGTTGGGTTTTGTTTTTCCTCGGCCTTCCTCTTGGTTTTTTTTCTACCTGTTTCCGTTCATTGTTTTCAATGTTTTTATTCGAAGATACATTATCTTGTTTTGCTTTTTGAGAATCTTTTTCTTCAGAAGGTCTTTCGGCGGTTTTGAATTGACCGTTTTCTTCAGGTTCTGTTTTGCCTTTCCTTGGCCTCCCTCTTGGTTTTTTTTCTACCGGTTTCGGTTCGTTGTTTTCAATGTTTTTGTTGGGTGGATCCTGTTTAGATGAGTTTTCTTTTGTACGCTTTGCAACAGTTGGCGGAGGGTTTGCGTCGTTTTTACGTTTTTGTCCACCCGTTTGCTTTTCTTTTGATGTATTCCCATTTTCAGTTCTATGTCCGTTTTCCCTGGTTTTATTTTGTGCTGAAAAAATTTCTGGTGGGAAAGGATGGACGAGGGGTGAATTTTCGAGAGGGAATGGGGTGATTTCTGATGTTTCAAACATCCTCTTAAGATGTGGTCGCATTTGACCTCGGTCGTATCGTTCTTTTGATGGATCTCGGTCGTAAAGAATGCTTACTACGAAAGCGATTGCATAAACTCCGCAATCGTACGCGTTAGTTTGATTCTGAACATCCGGGAATATCGGGTTCGGAATTCCTGCTTCGTATAATCCCCTAGGGAATAGGCCTTTCAAGTAAGGTTCATATGCTTTGTCCAGCATTTTTGAATTGGTGGAATTGTAGATATATAATTTACGATTTTTATAATGCATGGTGATCCAATGTCCGACAGATTCTGGGGTATTCACCATGGGTGGTTTGAACAAAATTTGTACGTAAGGCTCGTCCCTTGGAAGCCCATTTATAGAGCTCAGCAATATGTCTGGATCTTGAGGCCAAAACTGTCCGTTTGTTTCTTCCCGAACCAATTCATTGAATCTTGCGATGTGCGCATCGAATAGACATTTATTTGACGCATTGTCATTGAAAACGTCGTAAAATCCTTGATTTATCGAAGGAAGGGAATTGTTAGCATTTCCTTTCGTACTTCCTTTAGTACTTCCAAAAAATTTTAACATGGTTTATAATTAAAAAATTAGGCAGAAAGAAAAATTATTAAATAAAAAAATAAAGAAATAAACAAATAAACAAATAAAAAAAAAAAAAAAAATAATCGTTGGAAAAAAAGGGTGAAAGAATGAAAGAATGAAAGAGTGAAAGAATGAGGAATGAGGAATGAAAAATAAAAAATTAAGGAATCTTACCTCGTTAATTAAATCTTTAGAAATCGAATGGGATAATAACTCTGATAGCTGAAAGGAAAAAAAAAGGAAAAGTTAAAATTAAGTAACTTGAATTTTTTTAGGATTGGAATACTTTAGGATTATAAATTAAAAATATAATGGTGAAGCAAAAAAGTGGGAAGGACGGAAGTAATAATTAATAATTAATAATTAATACATAAAAATAAAAGATTTCTGCGATGTGAGAGATGAAAAAAAAATTCGTTGTTATTGTGTTGATTCGATCCTTTGTTAAAAAGTAAAGATATTTAAACGATAAATGTCAAGAAAAAAATTGCAATGGAATCCTTTTTGTTGGGGATAAATAAAATTAAAACAATGAAATAAGTAAATAATTATATAAGAAATAAGCGATTAAATAATTAAGGAGCCAAGGAATAACGTGACGATTGTTTCCTGAGGAATTAACAAAAATGGCTTATGTGTTGAAAAAGGAGGAAATTAATTATTTGAACAATTAATTTATAATCTTTAATGAATTATTAACGGGATATGGATCTTTTTATAAGCAAATCACGATTAAAAGTTCGTGAATTTAGTAAGCTAAACATAGAAAATTCATTAAAGATTATCAATTAGGATCGAAAATAAAAATCTTAAAAGTTAAAATTAATTTATATTTATTCGTGCACTTTTCAACACCCTTCTGGAAATTGAGAAATAATTATTTAATAATTTTTTTTAAAATTTCCTGTACTTAAAATATTTACAATGACAATTTAGCCTCCGTGATATGTGTCGAGTACAGGTGCCTCGTTTTTTTGTGTTCGCGAGTTAATGACTTAACAGGATTTCGACTGCTCCGAACAAAAAGTCCCTGTTTTTTTTAGCAGTACAAAAACTCATCTTTTTTCGGACAGTTCAAAAAACTCCTTATCTTTTTTTTTTTGACGACTTTAAACGTTCTACTTAAATGGTCATTGCTATATAGGATAGATCGTTTTTGCAGTAACAAAAAAAAGACAGCGAGTTTCTTAACTGTCCGAAAAAAAATAGGGATTTTAATAATAAAAAAAATTATTCTGTTTCAAAAAAGATCAGACATTTTGTACAATAGTGTGGAAAGTAGAGGAAATTAAAAAATAAAGAATTAAAATTATTTTGACACTTCCACAGGGGTGTGCAAAGTGCAGGGAAATAATTAAAGAAAGAATAATAAAAAATGATAATTCCTTCTTTTTCCATACATAGGCCATTCTTGTGGATTCGTCAGGAAGACATGCTTGGGTTATTGTTTAGTGTCAATAATAATTAATTAATTAATTAATTAATTAATTAATTAAACATTATTACATACGCACTCAAAACCATTTCAAGCACAAAAATTGCATGCCGTGAAAATAATGCCGAAGATTGTTCAGGCGAGCACAAACTGAGAATTCGCTAAAAGGTTGAGAAGACGGAAAAAGAAAACTTTTGTCACGTTACATTATCTATCATGCGTAGTACACACTCATGATGATTATTTTCAAATAATATTTTTAAAAAAATGGTAAATAGCGAGTGTTTACTTCTATTTTTTAAGGTATTATCTTATGCTCAAAGCAAACGATGCGGTACTCTCAAATCGAAATCCTAGGCGGAACATACATATATCATTTAGGAAGCCGAGATTACAGAAAAGGAATCACAGACAGTATTAATCTGTAATGGCAAGAATTTTCCTCCTTGTAGGGCTCCAATTCTGATTCCTAAAGGTGGGAAAAAATTTCAGGTTCCGATTTCGATTCCAATTAACAAATTTTTTAAGGATACCGATACTTATTCTAATCTCGATTTTAACGAAAATTGATTAACTGTAATAACGGAATTTTCGTACTTTTCAAGTGAAATTGAATGAAAAATATTTTTCGGATGCGTATTGCGATTCCGAAGATTGGATAGTGTTTTCAGAGGTTCTGATTCCGAATCTGATTTTGATTCTGATTGTTAGTTGTTAAAATAAGCACTCATTCGGATTCTCATTCCAATTACTTTTAAAATATCAGTTTCGGATTTCGATTCCAAATAAAAAATCGATCGGAATTGGAGCCCTTTTCCTATATGGGAAACTAATAATATTTTACAAATCCAACAGTATCTTTGTGTTGCGTTTTGTATTTAATTGTTAATGCGAACTAAGTTTGAAGGACTTGATTAACAAGTAGCCTTTTTTGGCTTTAATAGTATATGAAACTATAAAATAGGCTATAATAGTAAAAAAAAAAAAAAAAGAAAAAAAAAAATTAAACTATGCCCCAGGTTTAAAGTAACAGACTTAAAGCATGTCAGTAGCATGACAACTTTCGGTAAAAAAAAAAAAAAAAAATATATTTAGTTTTATTTATACATTTGCCTATTCCTTCATAAGCTAGATGTCGGGGGAAATTCAAGCTAGATTTCTGCGAAATGTTCTTGATTGGGAATACTTGAATTAAACAAATAGCATGACTTTAAAGTGTTTAACCCTTTGCTTACTTATTTTTCACTTAAAAAAAAGTATTATCCTATTTATTGTGTTTTTGGGGTTTATACGTGGGAATATGCTTGCTTAATATAGTGTTTAAAAAAAAAAAAAAAAAAATTGTTATCATAATGACTGCTACAAAATCGAATTTAGCCAACCGCATTGTATGAGGACGGAACGAAACACCGTTTTAGGTTGGAAAAATAATAATTTAGAGGGTAGTAATGAAGTAAAATTTTAATGTGGGAGTTTTAGAGGATTAGGATTTTAAAATCGATATATTATTTTTATAAAATGAAACCTTTCTTTCAGAAAAAGAAGAAAGAAAGAGTAGAATTTGTAGATTTTTTTGGGGGAAAAAAATTATTTATTTAAAAATGGATTTTCATCCGATGAGGATTAACACAGATGGTACAATTTTTTTTAGGGATTCTTTCAAAGGATTCGACGTCGAAAATTTTCGTGAAAAAAAAAGGAAGAAAGAAAGGTTTTTAAGTATATTTGTATATTTATATATTCGTTTATTTATTGCTTCATAAGCTAAACATTGGCGGAAATTCAAGCCAGGTTTCCGCGAAATGTTCTTGATTAGCAATTCTTGATTGAGTTATCGAGCATGTTAAATTGTTTTTAGTAGAACTAAAACTTAAATTCAAGAGTGAATTTAAGTAGTAGCGAAATTCAGGGTTCATATTCGAAATCGTCGACTGAATATACATAGTTAAAAAAATTTTTGACTCTTTGAAGTTGTAATTATCCAATATATGAATTTTTTAAGCAATGGTGGCTGTAAGGAGCCATTGACAAGGAACGACATTTTGGGAAATAGCCGCCTGCGAGGGTCATTGGTAAGCAAAGGGTTAACTTTTTAATGTCGAAAGCCTATTTGTTGGTAACAGGGTTTGGGGCGTACATTTTCTTTGCTCTTTTTCCGGGATATTTTGATACAATATGATCCACGGAGGGAGTTTGTAAAAGTAAAAAAAAATTTGCGTGGCTATGTTTAGTTTATAGAAAGAAAAAAAAAAAATTATAAATTTTAATGAAATTCAAAGAAATCGGTAAAAAACTAAGGGGTGATAGTATAAAATCGAGTAAAATGAAAGTAACAAGTGTGGGAATGTAAATTGACATCAAAATTTATAGCTTATAATATAAAATTTTTCTGTCATATTTCTGTTTTGAAAGTGTGGTCTTATGTTAGCTCCATAAGATAAGTAGAGGAGAAAGAAATTCGTCATACTATAAGCAAGTTAGCTCACAACTGTTAATTCTGACCATACGACAATAGTTTGTAATTTATGTACTTACTTCCATTAATATCAAAGATATCATTTTAACGCCTTTAATTAATATAAATTAATAAATATTCCAATTAAGTAATAATAATATTCTCATAAGCTAAACACAGGAAGTCATCGTTTTTAGTAAAATTTCAAGATTTGATGATTTTTACCTCATACCATCAGAACTAAGTCAATACCGTATCGTTGAATTAAATATTTTACATTTAATAATAGCTGCTGTCTCAAATAAGATACACCCGCCCGTAGGTCATTAACGTACAACTTTTATTTTGACAATAATTATGCCATCACCTAACCAATTCCTTAATCCTACTACTGATTTTTTTCGTTTATAAACAAACCAACCAACCGTATATTGAAAGAAAGGAAGAAGTATTTATTTAAAAAAAATTGAAATTATGTCGGAGCTTTAATGTAACAACTTGTTTTAACTTTATGAAAAGAACTTCTCAAGCAAGAAATACCGTGGTTTGAAATTATTTACTTCAATTTTGAAATTTGAAATATGAGCAGGAATAATTATTTTAAAACGGAATTCCGGTAAACATAAATTAATTTTTTGTATCCCTACAGTTGTAACTGACACAATTTCTTACCTTCAAATTTCCTCCTCCTGATTCTTGCTACATTTAAAATCAAAAACTTTTTTTTCCTAACCCTTCAGATTTCACATTTCAATTTCTCATTTTATTTTTTCTTAATTGAAGCTCAATAACTTCATGACACTTTTTTTTTTTCTTTTAAATCCCTGTAATCAACTCCCATTTCATATTTGTAAGCAAAAGCAACAAAAAAAAAATTAGAAGCCATAACAGTTGTACGATACACTTAATCAGACTCTCAACTTGAACATGTCATTCGTATTCAGTTTTCAGATTCCCAACCCATGCACTCATACAAATGTCTCCTTTCGATTAGCAAAAAGTTTTTGAATTTCTTTAGTCGCTCAAGTAAAAGTGTTATGGTTTTTTTCTTGAATTTTTTCTGTCCCTAAAGTTGCAACTTGACACAATTTCTTACCTTCAAATTTCCTCCTCCTGATTCTTGCTACATTTAAAATCAAAAACTTTTTTTTCCTAACAGTTCAGATTTCACATTTCAATTTCTCATTTTATTTTTTCTTAATTGAAGCTCAATAACTTCATGACACTTTTTTTTTTTCTTTTAAATCCCTGTAATCAACTCCCATTTCATATTTGTAAGCGAAAGCAACAAAAAAAAAATCAGAAGCCATAACAGTTGTACGATACACTTAATCAGACTCTCAACTTGAACATGTCATTCGTATTCAGTTTTCAGATTCCCAACCCATGCACTCATACAAATGTCTCCTTTCGATTAGCAAAAAGTTTTTGAATTTCTTTAGTCGCTCAAGTAAAAGTGTTATGGTTTTTTTCTTGAATTTTTTCTGTCCCTAAAGTTGCAACTTGACACAATTTCTTACCTTCAAATTTCCTCCTCCTGATTCTTGCTACATTTAAAATCAAAAACTTTTTTTTCCTAACAGTTCAGATTTCACATTTCAATTTCTCATTTTATTTTTTCTTAATTGAAGCTCAATAACTTCATGACACATTTTTTTTTTCTTTTAAATCCCTGTAATTACCTCCCATTTGATATTTTTAAGCGAAAGCAACAAAAAAAAAATCAGAAGCCATAACAGTTGTACGATACACTTAATCAGACTCTCAACTTGAACATGTCATTCGTATTCAGTTTTCAGATTCCCAACCCATGCACTCATACAAATGTCTCCTTTCGATTAGCAAAAAGTTTTTGAATTTCTTTAGTCGCTCAAGTAAAAGTGTTGTGGTTTGTTTCTTGAAATTTTCTGTCCCTAAAGTTGCAACTTGACACAATTTCATACCTTGAAATTTCCTCCTCCTCATTCTTGCTACATTTAAAATCAAAAACTTTTTTTTCCTAACCGTTCAGATTTCAGATTTCAATTTCTCATTTTATTTTTTCTTAATTGAAGCTCAATAACTTCATGACACTTTTTTTTTTTCTTTTGCATCCCTGTAATCACCTCCCATTTCATATTTGTAAGCGAAAGCAACAAAAAAAAAATTAGAAGCCATAACAGTTGTACGATACACTTAATCAGACTCTCAACTTGAAAATGTCATTCGTATTCAGTTTTCAGATTCACAACCCATGCACTCAAACAAATGTGTCCTTTCGATTAGCAAAAAGTTTTTGAATTTCTTTAGTCGCTCAAGTAAAAGTGTTATGGTTTTTTTCTTGAATTTTTTCTGTCTCTAAAGTTGCAACTTGACACAATTTCTTACCTTGAAATTTCCTCCTCTTCATTCTTGCTACATTTAAAATCAAAAACTTTTTTTTCCTAACAGTTCAGATTTCACATTTCAATTTCAATTTCTCATTTTATTTTTTCTTAATTGAAGCTCAATAACTTCATGACACATTTTTTTTTTCTTTTAAATCCCTGTAATTACCTCCCATTTGATATTTTTAAGCGAAAGCAACAAAAAAAAAATCAGAAGCCATAACAGTTGTACGATACACTTAATCAGACTCTCAACTTGAACATGTCATTCGTATTCAGTTTTCAGATTCCCAACCCATGCACTCATACAAATGTCTCCTTTCGATTAGCAAAAAGTTTTTGAATTTCTTTAGTCGCTCAAGTAAAAGTGTTATGGTTTGTTTCTTGAATTTTTTCTGTCCCTAAAGTTGCAACTTGACACAATTTCATACCTTGAAATTTCCTCCTCCTCATTCTTGCTACATTTAAAATCAAAAACTTTTTTTTCCTAACCGTTGAGATTTCAGATTTCAATTTCTCATTTTATTTTTTCTTAATTGAAGCTCAATAACTTCATGACACATTTTTTTTTTCTTTTGCATCCCTGTAATCACCTCCCATTGTAATCACCTCCCATTCATATTTGTAAGCGAAAGCAACAAAAAAAAAATTAGAAGCCATAACAGTTGTACGATACACTTAATCAGACTCTCAACTTGAACATGTCATTCGTATTCAGTTTTCAGATTCCCAACCCATGCACTCATACAAATGTCTCCTTTCGATTAGCAAAAAGTTTTTGAATTTCTTTAGTCGCTCAAGTAAAAGTGTTGTGGTTTGTTTCTTGAATTTTTTCTGTCCCTAAAGTTGCAACTTGACACAATTTCATACCTTGAAATTTCCTCCTCCTCATTCTTGCTACATTTAAAATCAAAAACTTTTTTTTCCTAACCGTTCAGATTTCAGATTTCAATTTCTCATTTTATTTTTTCTTAATTGAAGCTCAATAACTTCATGACACTTTTTTTTTTTCTTTTGCATCCCTGTAATCACCTCCCATTTCATATTTGTAAGCGAAAGCAACAAAAAAAAAATTAGAAGCCATAACAGTTGTACGATACACTTAATCAGACTCTCAACTTGAAAATGTCATTCGTATTCAGTTTTCAGATTCACAACCCATGCACTCAAACAAATGTGTCCTTTCGATTAGCAAAAAGTTTTTGAATTTCTTTAGTCGCTCAAGTAAAAGTGTTATGGTTTTTTTCTTGAATTTTTTCTGTCTCTAAAGTTGCAACTTGACACAATTTCTTACCTTGAAATTTCCTCCTCTTCATTATTGCTACATTTAAAATCAAAAACTTTTTTTTCCTAACAGTTCAGATTTCACATTTCAATTTCAATTTCTCATTTTATTTTTTCTTAATTGAAGCTCAATAACTTCATGACACATTTTTTTTTTTCTTTTAAATCCCTGTAATTACCTCCCATTTGATATTTTTAAGCGAAAGCAACAAAAAAAAAATCAGAAGCCATAACAGTTGTACGATACACTTAATCAGACTCTCAACTTGAACATGTCATTCGTATTCAGTTTTCAGATTCCCAACCCATGCACTCATACAAATGTCTCCTTTCGATTAGCAAAAAGTTTTTGAATTTCTTTAGTCGCTCAAGTAAAAGTGTTATGGTTTGTTTCTTGAATTTTTTCTGTCCCTAAAGTTGCAACTTGACTCAATTTCATACCTTCAAATTTCCTCCTCCTCATTCTTGCTACATTTAAAATCAAAAACTTTTTTTTCCTAACCGTTCAGATTTCAGATTTCAATTTCTCATTTTATTTTTTCTTAATTGAACCTCAATAACTTCATGACACTTTTTTTTTTTACTTTTAAATGCCTATAATCACCTCCCATTGGATATTTGTAAGCGAAAGCAACAAAAAAAAATTAGAAGCCATAACAGTTGTACGATACACTTAATCAGACTCTCAACTTGAACATGTCATTCGTATTCAGTTTTCAGATTCACAACCCATGCACTCATACAAATCTCTCCTTTCGATTAGGAAAAAGTTTTTGAATTTCTTTAGTCGCTCAAGTAAAAGTGTTATGGTTTTCTTCTTGAATTTTTTCTGTCCCTAAAGTTGCAACTTGACACAATTTCATACCTTGAAACTTCCTCCTCCTCATTCTTGCTACATATCAAATCAAAAACTTTTTTTCCTAACCGTTCAGATTTCACATTTCAATGTCTCATTTTTTTTTTCTTAATTCAAGCTCAATAACTCCATGACACTTTTTTTTTTCTTTCAAATCCCTGTAATCACCTCCCATTTCATATTTGTAAGCGAAAGCAACAAAAAAAAAAATTAGAAACCATGGGATATGCCTCACATTAATCTGAATTAAGCTATTGGTCTGATAACTGGGTTTAATGAAAACAAAACGATTTGAATTACCTGGAATCCAGTCTTGGTTTCTCCCACTGCCTTTTTTGGTTTTACCAACGCGACCCGGGACGCTAAGGTCTCCCGGTAGCGAAAAGGCAGCCGAAACCCGTTGGATCCTGCATGAAGGAGAACAGAAAATCCCTATTTCAAGTGAAATAGGCAAGATCTGCTCGTGGTTGACCTCCATGCAGATCATCGTTGCTTAATTTTTGTACCTGAAACGAAAAAATTACAAAAAAAAAGAAGAAACAATAATCTTACCTGTTTTCGAAAGTTTATCAAACCGTTAACGTTTCTCTGAAATGTGAAACAAACACTTGTAACGAAACAGGTGTACCAACCCCGGCGCGAAAAAGTTTAAACTCCGGAACGGTTTTGCAGTCGAAAAACAAGTAAATTCCCGGGAATTTAAAAAACAAAGTTAAATATTTCAAGAAATTAAAAAGTGCTTGCTACAGTAACAACTTTGTAAGTTTGTTGAAAATTTACAAGAAATTTTCTGAGTCCTTGCTTTGGTTCATGTAGTTTAATTTTATTATTGGGAAAAAAAGGGCAAGGTTAAAAAAAAAATCATCATGGTTGTCCTATTATAAGCATACGGGGGTTCGTTATATTTTTTCTTTTTTACACTATATTTTTCTTTCGTAACAGGGAGCAAAAAAAATGGAAAACGATTTGTGTAAAACACCATTTTCAGGTTTCTTGTCCCTCCCGCCGAATGGGAAGCTTTTTTTTCAATCGCCAAAGTTTCAATTTTTCTCGCGAGTCCCGATGTTTGAAACACTCGGTTATTCAGCTTGTTTCAACGGTAAGCCGTAGCGTCGTGGTCAAGCCGAAGGCTTTGCAAACAGGGTTCTGGAGATCGATTCTCAATGTGTATTATTGTTTTTTTTTTTTTTTTTTTTAATTTAATTTAATTTTTTTTTTCTTTTCATATCCATTACTTTGTAGCCGTTTAAATATAAAGCTTATTTTTAAATATTAAAAGAAAAAAAATTATGAACATTGTTAAATTAAAAATAAAAACGATTTAAAATCAGTATCATAAGCAAACGTGAGTTCGTTGCATTTCTCGTTTTTTAAACAAATTTTTTTTTCTTAGTTTGAACGATTTTTAGGAGGGAAAAAAAATGGGAAACGGATTTGTGAAATGCCGTTATTTTTTTTCCTCCCCGAATGGCACGTTTTTTTTTTAATCGCCGATTTCTCAGTGAAAAAAAGTTCAATTTTCGCTGTTTTTAAATCGTTTTTATTAATTTAATATTCACATATAATCCTAATTTTTTTTTTCTTAATTAATATTAAAAAATAATGTTTATATTCAAACAGCTGCAAAGTAATGGATATCAAAATAAAAAAAAATTGGGTATAAAAAAAAGAAAAAAAAAATACACATTCAAAATTGATCTCCAATATTATTTAGTTTAATAATAATATTTTCGGAATTTATTTTTTTTTTTCCGGGACTATTTTTAAGACGTTGAAAATATTAAAAAAAAAAAGACGCCATTTCGAGATTTGATTTTTTTTCCGTGTTCAATTTTTTTCGACTTTTTTTTTCAATCTTCGATTTGGAAGGTAAAAAATGATGGGAAAAAAAAATAAGGTCCATATTTAAACCCCCCAATTTGCAATTTTTTTAAACCCCCCATTTCTATTTTTTTTTTTTTTTCTTTTTATTTTAAAAAACATTTTTAAATAATAAAGGTCCATTTTTATAAACGGCTGCAAAATAATTAAAGTCAAATTGTGATTAAAATATTGGGAAAAAAAAAAAAAAAAAAAAAAATGATTCAATACGGGAACCGAACACGGTTACCGAGGGCAGCGAAGCGACGCTTCTACCGACCAGACTACGCTGCCGTATCGAAGGTTACCTATGAAATGCGTCCTCATCACCGTACGTTGATTTCCCTATCCCGAGTTTGTAAAATCTTGCACGATTTTGCATGGAATTTCCCTTTTTTCGAATCGCGATTTCGAACCTTTCCCGGTGTCGGAAAAATTCGGGAGCGGGTTCGTTCGATTCCTCTTTTTTTCTAGATTATTTTTCGTTTTCGGTTTTTTTTTTTCGGACGATTTTTAGACCTCGAAAACGTCTGAAAACAAAACGCCGTTTTGACACCTTTTTTTTTTTCCGTGTTCGTTTTTCAATGTTTGATTTGGAAGGTAAAAAATTGTCGGAAAAGGTCGGGATTTTTTTTAAAAGGATCGGAAAGACCTGAGGAATGTTTTTTTTAAAACGGATCGTCGAAATTTAAAACCGGGACCCGGGAAAAAGGCGAAAAGACGGGACGCGCGCACGAGTTTTTTACCAGCGAGTACCGTTTCCCCGCTGCGACTTTATTTTTTAATCGTTTTTTTTCCCGGTTTTTTAATTATCCCGGATTCGGGAAGGGCGGAAAAAAATCGGGAACGGAATAAAAATTTAGAGAATTAAAAATGCGATTTTTTGGTGCAAATTTCAAATTTTTCCGATTTTTTTTTCAAGAGTTGTAGATTTTACAACTTTTCCGTCGATTCCGTCGACGGACATACAAACAAACAAACAGACAGACAGACAGATAAACAGGGGGATGGACAACTTTTAGTATATAAGATTCGTTATTTTTTCGTTAATTTTCAAAAAAGTAAAATTTGATAGGGACTTTTGTTATTATTAGTTAAAAATTCGAAATATTTACGAAAAATATGTTTTTTTTTTTTTTTCTTGTGACCACTACACGGTCCGCACAAACTATTTTTTCCATGTTGACCCCTAAGACGTAGTCCTACGTCAAAAAGAAAAAAAAGAAAAGTCAGATGTCAACCGGACCCCCGGTTATAGTGGTCAAAATTTTTCGGTCCCTTGAAGTCAATTATAACCGGAGTCGACTGTAATTTCATTTTTTCCGCCATATTGGTTTTTTCGAGTGGAATTTGATCATTCTGACATCAGATTTGAAATCAGCGACGTCGAAAACGTATAGAAAGTCGTTTTCCCAATCATTTTACGCAAGGAAACAAATTTTGTGCGTTTTTTTGTATTACATGTATGTGTTGCGGGTTGCATACACAGAAAATTAGTAGGCGTCTAATATGGAGTTTAACGCACAGTGCGGGTCCATAACGTGTTGTAGGTTAACTTTAAGTGTGAAATCATGAAAATAAAAAACATTTGAGAAATTTTCTCCTATTTTCCGGAAAAATTTTCCAAAATTGAGTCGTTAAAGGATAACGAATAAGTGCATTCAGTTTTTCGCCTCCACGAATTTTTTTGGTGTTGCCACGTATTGGCTATAAGATTCTACTTAGAATAGGACCCCTTTTCTAGCCTATGAAGAACGTACTGAAAGATCAAAAAATGGCAATATTGCTTCACAAGAAGCGAAATGTACAATATTTTTGCATAATCTTGCCTTTTTTTGAACTTTCGACAAAAATTGCTGCCTGTTACAAAATTACTTGCACACCAAGTTTTCCCATTATTCAATTAATTTTTTTAAAAATCTCCACACTGCCAAAGCCAAGTGTCTTTTTTTAACTGCTCATTTTTATTATTATACAGACAAAACCATTCAAATACTGCCTTAGTAAATTTTATACTATCAATATTTTACTGTCCTCCATAATACTGACATTGCAAAATATATACCGGTACGGCCGATTCAAATAAAATACTGCTAATATATGGAAATAAGTACTGCCCATTTAAATATTGGTCATTTTTAATTTTTAATTTAATTTTTAATTTTTTATTTATTTATTTATTTATTTATTTATTTATTCTTTTTTTTGCCACTTTAAATTTTTTTTTCCAGAAAAATCTCCGAAACAAAACGGAAAAACTTATCAAGATGCCTTGCCGGACGAAATAGCACTGCGAGACGAAATATTAGATTTAAAAAGGCAAATGATTGTGCTGAAAAAAACCAACGAACAAAATCTCGTTAAATTCAGAAAATATGAGGACGAAGCAAAAAGGAAAGATAGACAAATTGAACAGCTTATGGATCCGACAAAGGTAGGATTTTTCTTTGCAACTTTTTACCTTCCCCCTTAATTCTAAAAAAGAAAAAAAAAACTTTTTTTTTTCCTGCGACATGTTCCAGAATACGGACATTCGAAAAATATTATCCACAAAGGGAGCTGCGATTTTAATGAACTTAAAAGACCAAAACAACGCTTTGATTCAAATGATCCTAGACAAGGATTTACAAATAAAACGACTTCTAGGGGAGCTTAAAACTTCGAAATTATATGCGTCCTCGAGGAAAACGGAACCGTATAGAATAGAAATAGCCAGATTGCGGAATCTCCTGATAAAATCGCAGGAACTCCTAAAGGAAGCGACCGACGTCCCGCAAAAGAGATCTATTTGCGTCGGCGGAACTCCCGTTTTAGAAATGACGTCGTCGTCCGATCAATCATCGCCGAGGGAATTGGAAGAACTTAGATTTACGATTCAAAGTCTGGAAACGCACATGAAATATTCAAATGAATTGCTATCCAAGAAAAAGTAAGTTGAAAAACAATCATGTCCATCATACCGATTACAATTGCGGGATTTTATGATGATTTTTTTCTTGAGATGTATGCATTCAGCTTGGTTTGATCATTAATGTCCAAAATATGCTGTTATATTAAAATGGTTGCTTAAGCTGCAGTCATTATTTTTTTCAAAAATGGAAGTACTTGATAGGAGCCTGCCTTTTCACTTAAAAATTTTCACTCAGTTTTTAATATTAATAAATTGATTTTTGACAAATTTTTTTAAAAAAATTAAAAATTCCCAAAAATGAAATTAGAATTTTTTTCTTTTTTTTTTCGGAGAACTTATCTAGTTTTCTTAATTTGGGTAATTACATGGGCTGGAAATTCACTTTTTGGCTTTAAAAATGCAATTCTTTAGGAAAAAAAGAGCCAAAAATAAGGAAAAATGGGGTTAACATAAGGTAAAAAATGTTTGGCATCAAAATTACATTTAGGGCATTATTTCTACATATTTTGGGCACATTTTGGCTATTTTCGAATTTTCAAATTTTTCTGCCCTTACCCTATTATAGCCACCCCCGTTTTTCTACGATAGCCCTCCCTGGGCGGTCAACGGGTCAATATTTTCAAACCGAATATTTTTTTTAGGAAGCTCAATACGTACCTAATATACCCTATAAAGGACAATTTTTTATATTAAAAGATGTTAATTTTTTCTAGCTAAGAAATTATGATTTTTTTTTCTAGCCAAGAAATTATGATTCTGACAGACCAACTCAACGCAGCCAGAAACGCTTACCAGTGCAAAACCTGCAGTAAAAACATGACGATCAAACCTTCTTACGAATACGATTTCGACCCGAAAAAATACGACTGGTTTCAACTGGAAAAATCCACGGATGAAACCCGTTTGCAAGAAATCGTAGAGGCACCCAGAAGTCAATCGGCCGACCAGACACTAAAAGAAGACACTTTATCCCTCCCTCAGCCTCAAAGGCCGAAATCGAGTAGCGCTGAATTATTAGAATTATTCGAGAGGACGATGACGGTCAAAGAGCGAAAAATCAAAACTAAAATACCCAAATCCGCCCCGGTCGGTTCAGATAGAAACTCCGATTCTAAAGATTCGCAATCGAGGCGGAGTTCGATGCCGGTTTTAACTGAAAAATCCAACGGTTATCAAGCCGATGAATCAAACGAGCAAACTACACATGAACCGATTTCAACGGAAGAACCGACGGATTTATCTTTCACCATGAGCAACGGAACGTCGGAAGATTTGGAAAAATCCTTATCGAAACATTTAACCAACCGGGAAAAAAGGCGGAGTAAATCTTTGCTCCACGATTTAGCAACCAATTCTTTAGAGGAATGCGAGAGGAAATCCGAAAAAACCCAAACGAACAAGGAAAAATGGAGAAACGCTGTCAAAAAATTAAAAAAATCGAACAGACGTAAAAAAAGCGAACCCAGTTTTGCCTCGGAAAAATTAATTAAAATGAAAGACGGCAAAAGGAAAAGTTTAATCAAAAACGACGAGAAACAAATGAAAATTAGCGACGCTTCCGGAAACGATACCGAATTAGAAGAGTTAGAAATGTATGAGTTTGAAATGATGGAGAAAAAAATTGAGCACGATCAAGTAGAAATAGAAAGCGTGATTAAATCCAATCAGGAAAGTCCAAGGAGCGGAATTTCGCCTAAATTTCCGGACGGTTTCAAATTAAAAAGGCAAAATCATGTGAGCCAGACGGAAGATTCTGTCGTAATAGACGAAAATAAAAACGAAGCACCGAGCACGTCACGGAAAGTGGTTATTTCAAAAGAGTCGATTTTACTACCTCGAAGATCAAGTACGAAAGGAGAATCTCCGGGAAAAAGTAAAATTGCTGTGGCTTCCAGCAGAAAATCGAGCACAAGCTCCACGTCCAAGTCAACTTCGACCAAATCAGAGAGTTCTTCAAAAAAGAGCGTGGGCAAAAGTCCTCGGGATCTATCATCTCGGAGGTCAAAAAAGTTGTCGAGGAGCAAAAACGTGGAAGAACCTCCGGTACCTTTGCAAAGGACCAAAATCACAAAATCTGTGAGTTTGGATAAAATCCGGGGTAAAACTCCATCTCCAACGATCCCATCGTCTCGAAGACACTCAGATCAAACAAACGTCGAGGTAGAAAAACCGGTGGAACCTGAGAAAGTCACCGAAATGCTAGATGAAATCATAAAATACGAAACGTCTTCGGGGCCTGTTTCAGATACGCAGCAAATTAAACAAGAGATCAACAACATATCTTCTCGGTTTTCACCTGAAATTCAAAAAGAACTGCAAAGTCTATACGATAACATTACCAGTTTTGAAGAAATAGAGAATAAAAAGGCGAAATCTCTGAGGGAAGTTTACAAACAAAGTGTCGATTCTAGTTTCGATTCTGAAAATAGCTCAATGACTAGGCAAGAACCGAAAATAGTGGAAGTGGAAGTAGAAATAAATCAAGCACCTATGCAAAGTAGTGAAAGCATTCAATCCCAAGAAGAATTATCTTGTAAGTCAAGGGAAAAGAAAGATGGCGGTGAAAATTTCTTTGATGGTGATGACGATGATGATGACGATGTTATTTTAGGCTAATAAAAGAAATTTGAAAATTACTTAAAATTATTGAACTGTTATAACCGTATTTATATGTGAGTCCCATCCAGAACCTATGGAATCCAAAAATTCAATTGGCATCACTTCTATTTTACTAACTAATACATAGAAATTTCCTTTCATGTCAGTAGTGACTTCATATAATGCCTAAGTTTTGGCTAATAATAATAATAAACAAGCTACAGTGGAGGTTACCACTGTCCGATACTCTTCAATTTCATTTAAATCTTACTCCCACGAGTAAAAATATCAATAAATATTATGTTGGGTTTTGAGTGTGGTTCTTAAACACAATAACTTTGATTAGAATTAGATTAGACAAATTACACTGTTCTAGAATATTCCAGAATGTAGTAAAATGTTCTAGAAAATTGCAGATGTGCGAAATTGAAAAAAAAAAAAAGGCCAGGTCCAAACAAATAAGATAAAATACAAAAACCGTTCGATGTATGGACAATGTTTACTATATCGAAACGATCAATCGGATACAAAATGCATAATTTAACATAATGATAACAAAAGTGAGAAAAAAATAAATAAATAAATAAATAAATAAATAAATAAATAAAGCCACGAAATGTAAAAATTTTTTTCTCTTGTCTGCACCAAAATGACTTATCAAACAATCCGGAATGTGAGATAACCATTTTCGCTGACAGCTTAGAAAGCGATATCTACTTGTATATACGAAAAACAAAGATAAGAAAAAAAAAAGTTTTAAAAAAAATATTCCCGCTTTGTTAAATTTAATATTATACCTTTCGAACGGCTGCCGTTCTGCTATATGCGAACGTATTTAGACCATAATTTATAAAGTTCTTGTCCTTAGTGCCCCCTATTCATATCCCAAATTTGGGATCGATCGGGCTCAAATTGCGTCTCCAATCAAAACTGAAAAATGAGGACAGACGGACAGACGGACGGACATGTGTAAATAGCTTTGGATTGAAAAGTTACCCCCGGCAAATGCCGTTCGTTTTGCTCTCCGTTCGATATTAACGGAGGTACCCTTCACTCAAAACCAAATTTAATATACTCTTCTTATGAAATTGAAGAGTATAAAAATGAAAGACATTGTCATTGTGGAGATTCTCCATTACCAAATTTTTTTTATCGATTTTTGACACCCGCTTAAAAATCATCGAAAGTAGATTTATTTACTGAGGTTACAGTAGCTCGGCACTTTACAGTGGCACTATTAAATAATGGCATGTATTTAACGGGGCAGTATTTTTAAAATTTTTTTGCAGTATCTGGGCAGTACAAAAATCAGGTTTTGCAGGTAAATTAATTTCATTTCATTAGCATTACGGTCAGTATAAAATATATATCAGGGCAGTATTATTTCCTGGCAGTGTGCAACAGTTAAATAAAAATAAGTAAACAAATTAATAAATTTAAAAAAATAATCAAAAAAGAAAAAAGAAATCAATGTACTTAGATCTTGGTTAATCGGCAATTGCACTAGTCTCTACAACATGCCCAAATTTTTTTTTTTTCAATTTTCAAAAAAATATTTGAAGGTAGCTCAAGGTTTTTAGGTGGTAAAATTCTTTTTATTTTTTAGCACAAAACATTCCTTTTATTCTCTGTTATTTTTAAAGATAAATAACTGCTCATTTTAAATTAATCATATTTTATCAAATAACCTTAGCTGCTCCTTTTTATTATTACACTGACAAAAACAATGAAATACTGCCAAAATTTTACCGTCCCGGAATACTGCCCTTGTAAAATAAATACTGTCCATTTAAATATTAGTCTTAAATAATTTAACTGCCGAAAATACTGAATTTAGTGCCTTATCCAGTAGCCAAATTTTTGTTCCTTGGAGCTAATGTAATTTATTTCCTGGAACAGTAAAAAATTATTTAAGCCACAGTTCATGTCAAAATTTTATTGTCGATCAGTGAAAGTTTTTATGTATTAATTTAGGTCAAATCAAAAAATTATTCGGTCAAAAACACCAAAGGTTTTTGATTTATTTTGAATTATTTTCAATCATTCTTTTTACTTCTTAGTACAGATTACTTAGTACATACTTAATATTGTTCTAAGAAATAAATTTCATTAGCCCCAAGCAAAAAAAATTAGCAAAGGTACGCTTTGTGCTAATATTTTTTTTCCAATACAGTTCGTGCGCGCACGCGCGTTTAGTTCTTATAATATATATATTACCGGCAGGGCGCGTGTTTCAAGTCAAGAAGCCGTGTTTTCGCATCCACTGCCAGCAACTCGGTGTGGTGCAGTGGATTGAGGCGCTCGGTTACCACGCTGGAGATCTGGGTTCGATGCTCGCCGTGGGTATGCTTTTTTTTCCGTACTTTTTTTTTTTTTTCACGTACTTTTTTTTCCCGTACCTTTTTTTTTTCGCGTACTTTCTTTCCCCCCTTTTGCAGCGAATGCTATGAGTGTTCCTGAACTCCAGAATCTGCCTCCAAAACCAAAGTCCGTAAAATTTGAAACCAACTTCCCAAGACCGGCTGAGCGGCCGTTTTACTGTTCATTGACCGGAGTTAATTTTTTTTAAGTGCGGCAGCGAGCGAAGCGAGCGTGCCGCCACCTAAAATTACTGAAAAGGCCTCCCGGACCAAAATTAAAAGTCCGTCAAATTTTAAAACATCACAATCCCGCGTAAACAGCCGAAAAACGACCGGAAAGACGCAACTGTATTGGAAAAAAAAATAACGCACGTTTTGTTTGACTCTCAAGAAAATGTGATTTTACACAGTAAAAAATTATCTGTAAATTTAACAGGCAGTATGTTAAAAACGGTCTACCAACTTACTGTCAAATTTTTTGGTAAGGTAAACAAACAAAAATTGACATACTAAAGTTAGTAGATCGTTTTTAATATACTGTCTGTTAAATTTACAGATAAGTTTTTGCCGTGTAATAGCGCAAAGCAGGTTGGAACAGCAAGACATTATTTCTCTTATTTTCAATAATTCGCCTATTTTATAAGAGGCATAAGCATAACATGAAGGATGTCCTTTCAAAACATTTAGAAGGACGCCGATTAGATAAACCACATGGGTGCATTTCCGCTAATTTACTATTTAAGGTGACGCAGGAGTGATTCATTTTTTTGAACACCCTATACTTCGAAAAATGCTAATATTAATGTTTTGGAGCTAGATATCAAAATTCCGTTTGCGAGCAACAATTTTTATCAATCTTATGCACCTTCAGGAAAAATTCCATACCTGACCATACAGTACTTTTTTGGGAAACTTTGATTTAGGATAAATTCCCGGGAATTTATAGAAGATTAAGGTTTCCCAAAAAAGTACTGTATGGTCAGGTATGGAAATTTTCATGAAGGTGCCGAACATTGATAAAAATTATTGCTCGGAAGCGAAATTTTGATATCTAGCACCAAAAGGATAATATTTGCATATTTCGAAGTATAGGGTGTTTTTTGGGAAAAAGAACACCCAACGCCGACCATTATTTAAAACTCATGTTTTATGATTAAAATATAAATGACATATCATTTAGAAAACATACCACCCGTGAACGACGCGAAGATACAAAATTAAATCGAATATTCCGCCTATTTGTCCAAAACACATAAATAGCCAAACCAAATTGCTGGAACCATATGGAAAGCAGATCTATATCTAGTAGCAAGTGCAAAAAACAAACTGCAAATCAAGTTTGCTAACACCACCTGTCAAGTCTGCTAGCTCGTGGCAGTATTTTTTTTTCAACTTTAATTTTTTTTTTTTTTTTTTTCTTTTTCCTTCTTAAACGTGTGTTCTAAACTTTTCATGGTTCAATTACCAAAATGTTGTCATCTTCAATATCGAATATAGGATATCGAGTTGCAATCTATTTACTTAAAGAGTGCCATGTATTTCATGCTCATTTAAGTTTTTTTTTTTTTTTTTTTTCTTGTAAAGAATTTTTGGATTTGATAATTTTTCGTTTTAAACGCAAAAATATTAAAAGAACTTACCATTTTCTCGATCTCTTATAAAAAAACAACCCGTCAACGGATGCTAGACGTCTTGGTGTCCCGACCTTTCCAACCATCTCCCAGGGTTATGCCATTTTGCTCCAGTAAGTGCCTTCCTTCAGAAAATGTAAAAACCGGGTGAGCGATTATGCTTCATCAAGGGGTTGCATCATACACAAAACACTCCGGACTAACTCGAAAGACGGATATTCAATTAAAATATAAAATTTAAAAAAACGAAGAGAGTACTTTTAATTCCCTAACCTACTGAACCGAACCGAACAAAGGCTCTACCGGGCGACGGTGGCCAACGAAGCTAAAAATCACGAGCAAACGAACGCGATCTAACCGGCCGCTTAAACGAACCGAGCAACCCCTAACCAGTCAGAAAATCAGCACCTGAAATGTCTGAAAAGAGAAAAAAAAAATATTCAGAATGGATCTAGTTCTTGATCACACATTCTTCTTTGCTATTTAGAGCTTTTCAAACTAATGCAATGTCAAAAAAATGTAAGAAATATTTAACCAATTAATTTTGTACCTCCTCACAAAACTAGACCAAGTTTTTTTCTCAAAAAATATGCTGTGCCAGCCGCCTTCTGCAATAAGGTTATGCTATCACCTTGGAAGACATAAGACTCTGTACCTAGCGGCCATATTAACTTGGAAGACCCTTATGGGCGAAATACATGGGTGACGCCACGTCGGCACAGCCCATTGTAACTTCTTATTGCAAACCGACTTTGCAAAACAAGCCCAGTTTCAAGGTTGGCAACGCTAATTACTGTCTTCTGCGAGATGCTTTTTCTGCTTTATTTCAAAATGAACCAGCAGAAGACAAAAAACTGTTTTGCCAACGCTTAAAACTATAGAAACTTTGTAAAGTCACGTTTGAAGTAAGAAGTTTCAATTCGTGAAATAACTTTGTCTAATTCTGCAATGAGGTACAGAATTGACTAATTTAGTAACTAGCAGAAATTAATGATAATATGTTTTAAAAAGTGCAACTGCTAGCGACAAAAAATCCCGAAAAACTATCGAAAAGTCAATAAAACCGTACAACTTTTTCGATAAAGTCATATTCCTTTCATCGAATTAATTTTTTTCGATAGTAATTGGGATATATTAAATTTGCAAACGGAATACATACCGGTACTGAAATAAACTCTTTTTACTAAAAGCTGGAAAACTAGATCATGCCAAGCATGGGGAAGTCAAGAATCGTTTTTCTGGTATCGTCGGATGACCTGGAAATGTATACCGCAAGGCGTCAGGAGGAAACGGTAGTCGTCCGCAGGTGATTCCATCACTGCTGCTATAAGAAGTTTCTGAAAAATAAAATTCATATCATATAAATTTTTAAATTCTAAGAAAGTATTCATGCTTTGTTCCCAATTTTAAAAAAAAAGGTAGTTCAAATTAGATCCGAATTCCTGAAAGGAAAAATGAGGAGTAAAGAGAAAACGATTGCGGTATTTTTTTGAGCATTGGTAGCGGGAGAACATTCACCCATCCTCTTCCTTCATCAAAATATTATCTGAGAAAAAAAAAATACAAGAGGTGGTGGAGGAATCGATTTTTTTATTTTAATTTTTTAGTAGCTAAAACAATCAAGAATACCCCAAGAGCATGTTTTACAATAATAATATGCTTATGGACTTCAATGCTTAAATTCACAAAATACTTACTTCATTATTAAAATTCAATTTAAAAATGAATCGTTTATTGCAAAAAGGAGTCTTGTCCACCCTTTTTAAAAAAGGAAATAGTTTGTTTTGATTTTTCAGAATGTAAACAAATATATGTTATCAAAGCAAAACAAACTTTTTCCATTTTCTAAAATGGTGGACAAGACTCCTTTTTGCAATAAACGATTCAAATAGTAAACAGTTTTAAATACGATTTTATAAAACACAATAAATAATAAAAGATGCATTAATTAGAAATTTCAGAAATACCAAAATCTATCTTATGAGAACTGACAGGTCTGACTGTCATAGTTCAAAAACATTTTTGACTTCTCTATTTAAGTTTTCAAATGAATACTGAAAACTGAAAACTACTGTTGATGAATTTGTAAAGTTTTAAAATTTCCCCTCCAATTCGAGATTTATAATTTTTAATTCTTAAATTCTGTATATTGGTTTAAACTCTTTTTCAGGCTTTCAAATTAATGTATACATTAATTCAAATTCAATTCAATTCATTGATTCAATTCAGGCTTTCAAATTAATGTATACAAGTATACTTGTACAATCTTCCAACAGTTGAATAATAGAACCAAGATGATATTAATACATGATCTTTTCAAATTTATTTAAGGCGATAAGCTATCTCATACCCTCATGGAGTTTTCTGGTTGTAGTTGCAGTTTGTTACATTTGCCAGCTGCATTCAAACACAGCCATTATATTAACACAAGCGTTTCAAAGTCATGGCCGAAGATCCGGCTCAGATTCTTTTTTACTAGCTGAAACAATCAACAGCCAATCAAAAGGATTGGTTTTGCAATAAGAATCAACTTTTGGCATTTTATTAGCAAACATATATAAAAAATTATACAATGCTCTATGAAAATATCAATGAATGGAATGGAATCACAAAAAAATTATTTAAATAACAACTAAAAAACTAAGAATTCATTTCAAAGCTTCTGAAAAAACTCCAGCACAGGGTTTTAAAGCAGCCTAAATAATCTTTTTATATTTGATTAAGTCTCCCGAGGAAAAATTTTCCTAATTCTATGCATTTTTTTCCACCAGCATAACCTTCCTAATCTAGACCTACAGTTCTGATTACGTTCAGCGTAAAACCCCTTTGCTTGTGGATTTCAGTTCCAATGAGCATGAAGATGCAAGGGTAACAATCATTTACAGTTCAGTATGACACATTCATATTACATAAAAAAATAGAGCTGGTAAAATTTTCTACTCATTAAATTCAATGAGTGAAAATCGTCCTCTAAATTATATCAAAATCAAATGAAAAATAGTCATTCACTAAGCTCATCCTGTATAAATGAAATTTTAAAAAAAAATTCTTTCTCTAAAAATGAATGTTCTCATTTGAACACATGCAATCAGGCTGTCATAGTTTCTTTGTTTATATTGCTGTTACTAAAAGCCCACAATAAATAAAAAAAATTTTTATTGCAATCAATGGTAAAGGTCACTACATCACAGCAATTTTTAATAAATACTTCCTGTTACCCATAAAAAATTCTCCTCAGATTGGCAAATATAAGAAGAAACATACCATTTCGCACAATCATTCCGTTGGATGCCATAACCTGCACGCCAATTCCTCGTCAAGGAACAAAAAAGGAACGTTCAGTTAACACGCATTAACACATTGACACTGCACCTTGCACAAAAGCAAACATGGCGCAGTCTTGCTCTCAGAAATGTTTGACAGTGTTGCCAGGCCGAAAAGAAGAGTGGCTTTTTGATTAAAAAGTGTTAGCCTCATAAGCGAAACATTAGAGAATAGAGTATCATTGAGAACAATAACGCTGACATGGCGCACTCTGTTGCATTTTTTCGCAACTATTATGGGTGGATTGTTTCGAATCAAAAATACTTGATGTTGCGATAATTAGCCTGCTACATTTAAAAATTTTAATTCTGGTAATTAAATAAAGAAGAATGTAAACATCAAATTATTTTATATTACACCCGCCTATTGTTAACTTATGGATTAATGACGCCTTACAATAAATCCGAATTTTCCCTTTTATACAACAGCTAATTCGCATTTTTTTAAACTTGAAAACATTTTCGGTCGACTTTAATCGATTTTCTTTTGTTCATTTTAATACGAAAGCTATCTGGCTTTAGGGAGTCCAATATTTTTTATTTTTTGGTAAATTTGGATGCCGGTACTACCGTTAAAAAAACCGTTGTTACTAACAGTGTTTTCTCAAAAATTGAAAAATTGATTGAAGGTCAAGTTTAATTGAAATATTAAATTATGATTTTATTTTTATTTCAACTCGGGAGATCCTTCGAGTTTTTTTGGTTGAAGCGGCGCTTTATCTTTGATGCAAAGTTATCTTAGCTAGAAAATTTTTACATCATTTATTTTTATTTTTGTTTACAATTTTCAATGCAAACATTCTCGAAATTGGTCGGGTGAGGGTCAGGTTGACTCATGAAAAGATGCATTGCTGAAAGCCGCCTTCTCCGGATTTTCTGGTTAGTCGTGAAGTAAAAGATTCCGTTTGGAATTATTTTAAAAAAAGATGAAAAAAAAAAAAAATTCGGGAACATATGCCAGTTTCTGAAATTTTTGTATGAAATTAAAAACAAGATTCAAGTGATTTAAGTTTAGATTTTAAGATTCTCTTTGTTTCTTAAAAGCTTTTCTAAGAAAGAAAATTTTTATTTCTTAAAAACGATGAAATTTTAAAATTTGTAATTTTTGTTTTCTAAATTTTTTATTTTTTATTTTTCATTTTTTACATACATGAAATACTCTTTTTCAAACTTATTAAGTTTATGTTGTGAATAACTGTTTAAGCTTAAGGGTTTAATTTACGCCAAAGTAGGTAATCAATAGGGAAGTTAAGCATTTTTTTTTTATTTTATATTTTGATCCCTAAATATGAGTTAATAACCGAGGTATATGTAAAACTTTAAAAAAATACCGAAAATAATAGTAAAAAATTGTTAAATTTTGATGTAAAAAAAAGTCGTTTAAACGCGGGGAAAAAAATTGTGACGTAATTGTACTATAAAAAAAAAAAGAAGTTTGGTAACACTGATCCGTGAATGGGCCATTTTTTTGTTTATGTTTTGATTTGTAATTTTTCCAACAAAAAAAGAAAGACTCGCGAGCAGGAAATCAACTTTTAAAATTCAAAATATAGTACAATGACGTCACAATTTTATTTGCCGCTTTTTTAATTTTTTCAAAATGTCAGATTTTTTTCGGAATTTTTGGAATTTTTTTCTCCGACTTTGTTTCATTGACCCTTCTTGATTTTCATTAAAATAATATTTTTATGAAGTAAAGAACTCATTTTAACCAGAATATGCCTCACTTGCTATAACACAACTTCCCTAAAAACTATAGATTCAAGCACCATGATGTGAGTGAGGTTTAGAATTTTCTGTAGTACCGGTGTTGTCCGATATTTTGCAATCCCCATCTGGCTTCAATATGCAAGACTTACTTTTCACAAAGATTCAATTCAATTATCCATAAAATAAAGTGATTCTTGATCTACATCTGGTAATTATCCAAAGAAACCAAACATTCTTTTGTGCAAATTAAAATAATCCCATCTCAGAGCGTCATAATTATTTATTTATTGAAAACAGTACTTAAATAGTTACACCTATGAATTCTTGATTATACATACTAATAGCAATATGTTGCAAAAATACAATCACTCATACATCTCAAACATTACAAAATTATTGTTAAGAATTAATTCTTACAAAAGCATTTAATTTGGAATAGCTTCTTTTTTGGTAATACAAAATAATTATCCTAACATTATTTTTTGGCGACTTCGACTAAACAGGTACATTTGTCATTTTTACAAAATCATAAATAAGATTATAATCTCTGACTTGTAGCATTTTTGTCCCAAATAGAAAAGAAAGTCTAAAATTATATTCCAATTATTTTTTTCAATATAAAATTTTTCTTTAAAAAATACTACTATTAGGGTAATTTTTCTTTCTCTTCTGAATTAAAAATCAAAAAAAACCTGCTTTTAGTTTTATAAAAAGAAATGTTGTTTTAATCGAAAATTAAAAATCTATATGAATAAATTTTGATTTCAAACCAGAAAAAATTTCTTTAATCAGATTTTAAATTACCAGTCGATCTAAAAAAATTACAAATGATGTGCTGAAGAGACGAGGTGTATTTGTTTATAATGCCACGATGTTGAATGCCAGGTAAAAGCAATAAGCTTGTCACTGAAATATTTAAAAAATGAGAGGTAATAGCAGTTTGAATATGATTTATTAAAAGAAGTTCTTACCAATTAGGTATGACAGGAAAAGGTTGTTAACAGCATTTCCAATCCAAGACATTAAAAGTAAAGTCACAATTACGATGACATAATACTGAAAAAAAAATTTTTTTTTTTAAATTAAAAAAGAAAATACATTTTTCTGCATAATATTTTTGATTACAAACCAGTTTTGGACGATCTTTTCTCATTTGATAAAAAGATTTGACTGCTTTAGTGAAATACAACTTGTTTGCAGCTAGACTTTTGCAAATGTTTTCCAACTTCCTTTCTTTGGCTGATGTCCAACTGTCAGGACGGCTTAATTGTTGAGTTAACGTAGGTACTGCATAATCAATGACTGTGATAATTAAACCAAGGTATGAAAGAGTTGTGAGAATGCTTGGATCCAAATCCCAAAGGAAAATAAATGTGATTGTAGTTGCTGCAATAATACATCCCAAATATGAATTCTTTTCCCATAGTAATATTGAATTAAGAGGCAGAATAACTTCTCTCCATCCTTCCAAGTCTCTTTTAAGCTTTTTGGCTTCAGTTTCCTAAAACAAAGAATGAACATTGCATCATGAATCATCTACATGTCCTGACATGATCATAAATTGCAAAAACAGTTTAGGCATCTTTTAATACTGAAATATGTTGATACGGAGTTATGACGAAACGCTTACTGTGCAAAGAATCACGGAAATTACGATGAATTTTTCCGAAAACAAAATAAATGGACAACGATAACATTTTGACAAGTTATGGTTACCTTTGCTCAGGGATAAAATACATCAACTAATCGTAATTATACTTACTACCTCCGCCGCTGAGACAGTTTCTGCCATTTTCCTATATCGCAGAATGATGTATTAAATTGTAATACACGCTTATTCACATATAAGCACAAGAAAACGAAACGTAAACACCCTAAACCGTCTAAAAGCGATCAATTTTCATTTGTTTACAACTGCCTAGTACGGCGCAGAAATGCTGTTGACCATAGCAAAATTTGCTAATTACAATTGCGTATGAGTCATCTTATTTTTTAATTGCGCGTCTTTATCCATTCGAAAGTTTTCTCTTCCGGTATAGAAGTTTGCAGGCTTTCCGTTTGTACAACACAATGTATACATTCGTTCAAAACAAAGCCCACGTAAATTGCACGGTTCATTATTTGTTGAGCGGTTAAAAACATGTTCAAGTTTTCCAAAGAATGAAGTTTTTTTTATCCGTTTTCATCGCCTTTATTTAATCAATTTTTTAATAATTCAGACTCTTTATGTTTTGGTACATTTTCATGACGAATGTCGTGTTATTTTGTAATTTTTCTGAGGCACAAAAATGACTGAATAATTATTCCGTTTTCACGAAGCCAAAAAAAGAAAAAAGATGCATAATTTACCATTACTAATTTTTTGTGAGGGAATTTTTACAGTCGATGGGAATAAATGTTTTAACATATTTTGGCTTTAGAAATTTTGTGAAAATTTGCGATAGTGTGTAACAATAAAAAATGAATATGTTTGATCTTACTTTTTGAAATCAAATATGAAAAATTAACTTTCCTAAAAAATTTTGATGTTGCAAAAAACTTAGAATGAACAAAACTAACAAATTTATTTTAAATTAGATCAATCCTAAAAAACCACCTCTTTTTCACATTTAACGCAACTGAATTGGTAAAATAGTTAACTACGAAAAATAACCTTAAGGTATTGAAAATATCATCATACTGAATTTTAAAAATACTGCCTACCATACCGCTAGCTTAAAGATGTAGCTAAAGAAAGTCGCTGAAAACCTTCGTACACAAGTTAAAATAATTCAATTTTTTCCACTTATATTACTACGTAACAAAAAAAAAAAAAAAAAGGTGGCACATATGTACAAACTGCACGTGATGACTGGTTTTGAACCTGGTGCAGCGAAGGCGTTAACACAATCACACATTTATTTCATGTGCCATGGAAGTTTAAACCCATTGGCCGATTTCAACTTATTTTGCCATCTTTTTAAAAAATCGAATTCACAAATTCACACGTACAGTGCAGAAGGCTCATGTAAAAAAAAAAATCCTACCTATAAAATTGTTCTTTCTTAGAAAAATTTACGATCCGTGCAACAGATTTGACGTGATCAAACTGTAAATACAAAGCCTGGGCGTTGTATATGCAATTAATAATTGTAATATTTTTCATTACATACTCCCATCGCGTTTTGTAATAAAAAATTTAAATCGACTTTTTTTTCTTAGCTTAAAAAAAATATCTGTCGAAAAACAGCTTAACTCCCTAAATATTAATAATTAAATTGGATTCCTCAATTTAAAAAAAAAAATTTTTTTAAGTAAAAAATTTAATATGAGTACGAAAACGTTATAAATAATTTTATATTAATTTACACTCTGTTACTTCTTAAATGCGAAAAATTTTTATAATTTAATTTTTTGTACCGAATTTTCAACATAAATAACTATTTTTTAAATAAAAAAAAACAAAAAATGCAAGATCCCTGTTTCAAATCATTTTCTTCAAATTAAAAAAAAAACGCGTTAGTGTCTTGTTATTCAAAATTAATAAATAGGTATTAAAAAAGTAATTAATTCCCTAATCAGCTTTTACTTATTCCTAATTTCCGCCAAAATCTCTATATCCTCAGGCACAGGTACACCCGTAAAGCCCGTTCTAAATAATTTTTGTTCACCTTCTCCGCTTTTCGAAAATTTAAATTGATCTATTAACTTGTAAACGGCCAACTTCGAAACGAGAATTCCGAAATGTAAGCTCATATTCGAACCGTTAAGACCAGCCTGTCCGAAGGGAAGATAGGTGAAAGCATTTCTCTTCTCCGAATTTTCAGGGTTAAACCGTTCGGGGTCGAACTTTTCCGGTTCCGGGTAAAACTCGTCGTTTCGGTGTAGCGGGAACAGCGGTATGGATACTTTGTAATCTTTATCTAAGAACACAGAGCCAAGATCGATGGGTTCCTTGCAGACTTTTTCGATCCTAAATTCGAAAGGATACAGTCGAAGGGTTTCGTTTAAAACTTTATCCAAATAGCGGCAGTTTTTCAAATCTCTGCAATTTATTTTCTGCAATTAAAAAAAAAAAAAAATTAAAATTAAAATTTTTTAAAAATGAAAGAAAAATAAAATTATTATTCTTACATCGGATTTGTGACTCTGAATTTCTTCGCGCAATTTTTCTTGAATCTCTTGATTTTTCGCTAATTCGTAAATTGTGAAAAGAGTAACGGTTCTGGTTGCATTCACCAAAGTCAAAATCGAAGACAGACATTTCGAAGCGATTACTTCATCCGTTAGAATAAATTTCGCGCTTTCCTCTTCTTTTTCTTTTTTCTGACGGTGAATCGATTTCTTCTCTTCTTCAGAAGCTTCGACCAACAGATCGATCAAATGAGCGGCTTTTCCTTCAACCACAGGAGAATTACGAGGGGTTTCTTTGATTCCCGTTGCGATCAAATCCGTGAAAAATTTCAATGATTTCTGAGGTAGGATCCAATTATCCACTTGGAGAAACGGGTACAAAACTAAAAATATTTAAAAAAAAAAAATTCATTCATTCATTTAGAATTTAAAAAGTAAAATGGTTTATAAGCATAAAAAAAAATACTAACGCTGAATCAGTGCGCAATACGAATTCGGATTTTTAATATGAAATATTTGCTGTATGTAATGTACAAATTCTGCTCTGAATTCACCGTCAGAATTTAAATCGATCCCAAAAATGGATAAAGCAACGACGTCCTGAATGAATTCTTCGATGAGGTTTGTTAGCAGAATAGAATTTTTTCCTTCAATTTGTTTTTTGATGTTGTGAGTCAAAGCGCTGGCTGATGATTCGATTCTCGGTAAAAGCTTTAAGAAAGAAGAAAACAACAATTAGTAAATTAATTAATTAGTGTATCCCAATTAAATTGAAGAAGGGCAGTTGTACATATTGCCACCAAATTCCCATAAATCGTGACCTTGAAGTAACTGTCAATTATTTTAATTTAATTTAAATTCAAATCGAAGATTTACCCAAGAAACATTGGTTCGTTGAATAACAGTTGCCGGAAACGTTGTTCCTTAACGTAAGGAAACGGTTAGCAATAATGGTTGCCGTAACATTGAAAATGTCCGGGTGGGAAAATGGTATTGGCAACGGTTGCCTAAACGTTTACCAAACGCATTGAGTAAACGTTCTGTGACCTCGTCTCATGAACGTAGTTAAGTCAACTATTTGCCAACGCTCACTTTTTGCTTAGAAATATTATTGTATTGGCTTATTTCCTATTCTTTTTTTGGATTTGGATAAAAGGAAAAAATTGCACCTTTATTGATTGTTTAATTCATTATCATTAGTCATTTGGATTATTACAAAATCGACTGCTCCAAACAAGTTCCTTTTTTTTTTTATTTTTGCAGTACAAACATAGGCATTTTGTACATAGGCAGTACAAAAGCACATTACAAAAACACAGTACAAAAACATAGCAGTACGAAAACACATTTTTGCAGTACCAAAAGATATGTATACCTATCTTTTTTTGACGACTTATAAACGATCTATTTAAATGATCACTCCTATATACGATAGATCGTTTTTGCAGTAACGCAAAAAAGATAAGTAGTTTTTCCAACTGTCCGAAAAAAGAGAAGTAGTTTTTGTACTGCTAAAAAAAAATAGGGACTTGTTCTTTGATAAAATACACGTCAAAGAATAAAAATCATTGAAATATATTGCGACGAACACGTAGAAATGAACTTTTATGAAAAATACTTATAAAATGCACGGCAAAAATATAATAATAAATATTCAGTCATAAATAATTAAACTAGAAGCACCTAAGCATCGACAAAAAAAAATACAACCACTCCGATAAAATTTCTAGCTAAAATGAAAAATATTTAAAAATAGTAAAAATGAACTCTGCGCTGGTGAAGTGTACAATAGTCTAAGTTCAACGCCCCTTAGGTGGCGTCCAATACACCCTTGGAGGATGAAAAAATTATTTTTGGGATCGGCCATTAATCTATTTCGAAAATTTAGGAAAAAAAATTTCTTTTTTCGAGTTCAACTTTCCGGACTTTTTTCCGGCTAAAATCGGCATTCCAAAAACTGTGCGGCGCGGTTTTTTTTTAATTTTGAAAAATTAATAAAATTTTACACACAATTTTTTATTTTACCTGTCATTCAGTGTTTATTTTACCTGTTTCTGATTTCTTTGAGTGGTTTACTTCTTTAAATACAGAAAAAACCGAAAGACAAGTTTAAAAACAGGATTGCGATAAAATTTGTAAAGAACGACTAAGTTGTAGCACGTAGCTTTTTAGTTAGCATATACCTAACCGGAAACGTATTTTCTTCAGTCGATGGCAACGTTAGTTTTTCAAGTTCATGAAAAAGCACAGCTTTTAAATTTAAATTTAATTGTCAGACCAATAATGAATGTTGAAATGCTTTTTGCAAAATAGTACGAGGCAACGTTGTATTTTACGAAAATTTTACTAGTTAGAAAAACGTTGGTAAAATTCATAGTAGAATTTTGGTTAGTAACGTTACCCGTTGACCAATAACGTTAGCGGCAACCGTTAATCAACGAACCAATGTTTCTTGGGTAAAAAGTAATCAGTTTTTTCTCACTGGATTATCCAGGCTATTCAATTTTTTATTTTTTATTCACCTTTTGTATTTTATCTTCTGTCAGCAACGAGGTGATGAGAGCTTGAATTTCTTTATCCTCTTCACCAGCAAGTGATGACAGGCTTTTTTGAAGTACAGGATTTCTTGTCGTTAAACCCTAGAAAAAAAATAGAAAAAAAAAATTAAGTTTCAATATGACTCAGACCTCAACTACACATAATGGCAGTAATCTTTTTTTATTTTAATGAGATATAGTGCTATAAGCTGAATATAGAAATTTTAAGACAAAAAAAAAAAAAAAAAAAATCTAATAAAGGATCTACACCAAAGCTAAGATAAAAAAAAAAAAAGTTAACCCCTCGTCCTATCTCTTTTTTTAGAAGACAAGAATCCAGGATATTTTTGTTGTTAAAGAAAAAAAAAAAAAAGATTATTTTTATGCTCACCCTTCGATCTTGAAAATTATCAGCCGATAATGAAAGGATCCGCTTAATGATGTCAGGATGTGTGATTAAAGCGTTTGGTGTCAGTCCATCGTAAGTTCCAACTATCCTGCCGTATTGCTTTGTCAGAGATACATCTTCATCCCCTAAAAACTATTTTAAAAAAAATAAAATAAAAACAGGATTATTTAATAGAACACAAAAATCAAATTTCAGGGGAAAAAATTAGAAATATACCTTCGATTTGCTGTCATGCCAAGTTCCAAACAAAAATCCAGCTTTCGGTCCTTGTATGTTTTGGCTTTTAAATACATTGTAAACAGCGTCCAGTCTCCTGCAAAAACAAAAAAAAAATGGTTTTGACATTGAATAAAGAAATAGAAGATGCAATGACATGTCATGTCATTTTGTTTTGGAAATTTTTAAAAACGTTTAACTGGTAGGCCTATATGAAAGTAAAGTCATTACTGCTAAAAAAAATAAAAAAATGAAATTTTCAAATCACATTGCAAGTTTTCATTTTAATCATGAGAATAATTTTAAATAATCTTCAAAATGGCAAAAATACACAGAATGATCCGAATGAACCATCCAAGCCTTTCTTGGGGTAAAAGTCCCTTTTAAACTCCTTTTTTATATGATTTAAGTATTTTTCTTACCTTGTTCTTTTTCAGGAATCATTTGAATACTGAAAATGTTTCGAGCATTAAGAGGAAATCCTATATTCTATGGCTAAACATTTTGCATTCGTTAAACTCGACTTCAATTTTTTTACAATTCAATTCACTTAGGGATTGCAGTCCCGAGCCTAAATTTGGGAAACCTCGGAACCGGTTCCGGTTCCCGTAATTGTAATATTCCTATTGATTAGACAAAAAAACAAAAAAGGTTAAATTAAACGCTAAAACTGCAAGCAGAGAGAAAAAGACAAGTTTTTTCTTGCATAGTTTGCTGTAGGCGAGTGACATTGCTGCCGCAGGTGCGCTATCGCTTGGGTCTTTCTTTTTGTACAATGCCGACCTAACTAATTCTCAGAAATTTGGATTTTGATTCTTAATTTCTTAAATATATTTTATGCAACATAAGAAGAAACATTTTCGAATTAAAATTCAATTTAAGAAAATGTCTCCATCTGCCATCTAAAGAAAAAGTTTGCTGGATAAATTAAAATCTTTTTTTTTTTGCCGGTACCGGTACCGGGAGTACAGGTTCCGAAAAAGCTCTTTTCACTTGGAACCGGTTCCGGGATAGCAATCCCTAACACACTAGACCTGTAAGACCCCAAGCAAAAAATTTCTCATTTGGGTTTTAATGACCTACTGATTGAAATGAAAATCAAAAAAAATTAATAAACCGAATGAAAATGCCATGCGAAAAAAAACCTCATTCCTAAGAAAATTTTTGGCAAAACGTTTTATATTTTTTTAAATTTTATTATTGGCATAGCTCGGAATCAATCATGTTTGGAAAAGTCATTAGATAAAACTTGAAACGGTTTGCAACATTTTGTTTAAGATCATCAAGTAAATATACGCGTTTGATTTCATTTTTTTTTTTTTTTTTTTACGTCATCACATGAAAGCTTTTCTGCAGAAGACGTTTAAAAAAAATCAGTCAAAAAGACTGTTTCCAGTGCTTTTAATAAACTAAATATATTTCAGGATGTGATCATTTCAAAAACACTGCCAATTGATTTACCGCTTCTTTCTTTTTTTTTCTCAAAATTTGAAGAATAAAATTAGCCAAACGTCAATGAACTATCATCTCTCAAGTTTAAGGTCGAAAAATAAGATCACGTTACATAAATAAATAAACGAACTTCCTACATAGCCTTTGTAAAACCTACGAAACTTTCAATACCTGTCTCCTGCACTGCCTAATTAAATGTTTTCTTTCTTTCTTTTTTCAAAACAATATCTTAAAAAATTTAAAACAAACGTTTAGAAAAACTTACCATCGTACATACAGTAGAACTAACAATAATATAATCGAAGCCCAAACCAAATCATCCAAAATGAAATCCCAAAAAGATCCAAATTCGATATTAAATAACATCTTTGCACAAACGACTTAAACACATGCGGCGGCGACTGATATAAGGAAGTTACTAACTTTAGGTCCGCAGACTGTAGAGCGCACGATATTGTTCGTACATGCACATGGGGGTGGCCTCGCCTTAACTGATTCATTCTTAACATTTTCAATTTAAAAATAGATGTGAATATCCAGCAACGGTTTTTAAAAGCGTAGGCTTCTTTAATGTTAAAAATATTATTTCCAAGTTCTTAGATGCAGTCTCCTTTGAGTTGGTCTTCTATTCATGTACGTCTTCAATTCGGCCTTTTTAAAAAGATTTAATAATATTAACTATAATCTCTTAAATGGTAGCTTAACTTTGTTCAATCTTTACCTAAATAGAGGGGTTTCAGAACATTCAAGAGGGAATCTACAAACGCTTTGAAACATATATCATTAATCCGTCTGACCTTTTTTTTCCTTATATCTTCTGTCTTCTGCATTAGTTCTTTAAATATCCACGGAATGGCAAATTTCAGGAGTGTTACAATGTTTTTTGGCAAGGGAGGGTTAAGTCGTGTCTGAGGGATACAAAAATTTTTCCCAGGGGGGGACAATTCCTATGCCTCCCATGTTAATTTTTTTCCAATTTGGGGGGTACACACTTGATCCAGGGGGGGACAATGACCCCCCCAACCCCCCCCTGTTGTTACACCCCTGATTAATTTGACCAAAAGTCGGCAAAATTAATGTAGAATTTTTTTCTTTGCAAACATGTTAGTTTAGTGTTGCACTATATGACATATAAAAAGTTCTGATAAATCCGAGGTGAGCTTTAACCGCCATCTTGGAAAAATGGCGGCCGTACGGGTTCCGCTCACGGTTTTTTGGTGATATCTCCGTAAGTATTGGTCGTACGAAAAAAAGTCAAATGTAGAATTTGAAGAGCACGAAATTTCCTACAAGGCAGTGTTTTTGGTTTTTTACTAGGACAAGCCGTTCGGCTAATAAAAATGATTAAAACAAAAATTAAGGAATTTCATACTTGAAAAATCTTATAGAACACGTTTGTGAAGAAAAAAATTCTATATTAATTTTGCCGACTGAGGACACTAAAACGCCTGTACTATAAAACAAATGTTAAAATTCAAAGACTATGGAAAATTGTTTTTTCTTCGGAAAAAAAAAAAAAAAAAAAAATACAATTGATTTTGCACTTAAAATATTTTTGGCTCAAAACAGGATGCATTTAACAGAGTAGAGAAAAATATTCTTAGCTAAACCATCATAATTATCCAGTTAAAACCTGGCACAAATATTACGTAATAAGGAAGAGAAAACTTCAAACGCCCTTATAAGGCCCAAGAAAAAGTGCGTTATAAAATATTAGCATAAATGCTAATATTAAACCTTCATAAAAACATTTATTTTCGCAATCAAGGGGCGAGAAGGAGGAGGGTCAAAAATTGCAAAAGCTGACGTTTTACTTCTGCTATTTCAATTTCATTAGAATTTTTAAAATGACTTTTTACTCTACTCATTCCCTTTTTCCATTTCTTAAAAAGCGATTGACTGCTCCATTCAAGACATAAGTAGAATTAAGGTAAAAAATTAAATAAAACAAATCTGCAAGTTTTTGCTGTCACATTTATAATGAGATTCATCGTTTGATTTTCACAAGGAAAAAAAATTACATAAATTAAAATAATTGATCATAAAAAAAAAATTAAGTAAATTACCGACAAAACGATACTTCCGGTGTATAAATCACAGGTTTGATATTTTTTCTAATTGATAATTGATCCTTATCTCCCAAAAAAAAAAAAATTTAAATTGTTCAAAAGATTTGGTTCGAATATTTTTTTTTCGAGAAGGAACTAGCGCATTACCTCATTTAAATGCTTAATCAAAAATAACCGAATCAATAACATAAATAAAACCGATAAAAAAAATCAATTAATTAATATTCATTGTAAAGCTATATCTTTCCGTTTTCTTTGTTTCGTCATTTATTTTCTTTTTAAAATAAATTCCAAAAAATATGGAAACATTTATTAAAAAAAATAACCTTAAATGGCTTAGTTTTTTAATTTAACTCAAATAAATTTCATATGAAAATCACAAAAGCAATATTATTAATGGAATACTGTTTTTGTAAAGAAGAGGGCAAATACTGTTCATTACATCTAATCGGAATGTTTTTTTTTATTGTTCGATATAAGAAGTATTTATTTTTTTTTTAAAATGTCTAACGTTAAAAAATTAAAATGAGCTCCGAGGCAAGATAATGCTGTAGTTTCGGAACGGTTTCCCGTACTTTTTTAAAAAACATCACAACCAATAAAATTAATTTAAATGAATAATTGGAGCTCATTTTTAATTTCAAAAGTCTTAAAAAAGGAAAAAAAAATTTTTTTTTTTTTTTTTAAATAATTGAAATACGATTACGCCTGTAATCCATGTCACTAATATCGATTCTTTGTTCGTTGATTACGGTTTCTAAAACTTTTTCCACGTTCTCTGGCAAATGGTCCAGAACCATTCTCGGTTCAACTTTAAGCTCGGTGAATTCCTCCGCTGTTGCCCATCTCATTTCGAAGCTGGGCCCTCCCGTTCCAAGTTTTCTTTCTTGTTTAGTCTTTTTCCTATGAGTTATGTGCAATATTCTACCGGCCGTGTAGAGTTTCGATCTGGAAAATCTCCTTAGAGTTACGTCCCTAGCCAGTAAATTTGCTTCCGGATTCGTATCGAGGGAATGCGTATGGTAAGGGTCGTACAGTAAAGGTAACTGCCCCTGGACGGAGACGGGTGCCGTCGACAAGTCCGTCCTCCATGTTGATTCCAAATCTCTGGATGGTACTCCAAATAAGGCGTAGCCAAAACCGTTGATCATTATTCGATACTGAAAAAATTATTTTTATTAAAACAAAAATTTGATTCGGAGGGAATTTTTTCAAATTAGGGATCGAATAGGGATCTTTCAGAAGCTTTGTTCTTAATTTTTTAAAGTTGGCTCAGGTGTTTCCTATGACAAACAAAAGGAAAAACACCAACTCCATCTTTTTCAAAATTTGCGACTCAAAGACTCTGACAGATCCGTATTAATTTTTACAAAAACTTACTTTGGGTAACCTGCAAGCAGCGATAACTTGCAAAATTTTACATCTTAAATTTTCGATGCTTTCAACACTAAGTCTCATTACGAAATCGTCCCCGACTCCTAATGTAAATACAAAATTTTCAGTGAACCTCGCAGCCTCCCTGCTTATTAGCCCCGCCGGAGTTGCAAACGCATACACTTTCAATTTAGGATAAGTCGGACGAATCATCAACGCCAACAACACGGCCACCCCGGCTCCTAAACTGTGACCAGTCAGGATTAAATCGTAATGAGGATACATGGCAAACGCTCTCTCTAACACCCCGCTTTCGTCTAATCGTCTTTTCAGGTACTTAGCACCGGCTATCATCCCTTTGTGGGCCATCGAATCCGGCGGAATCCCTTCCGCTTCGAATTTCTCTGCGGCTGCTGTTAAATCCGTGAAAATGTCCCGAAGGGATATGGACCCGCGAACCGCGATAACTATACTTCCCGTCCTATGATCTGCTATCACACAAAATGGTAACTGAAAAAAAAAAACAATAGGAATAAGAAAAATGAAAAAAAATGAAACAGGCTCTAAGTCGGTAAAGCCTAAAGAACTTGAAGTGAAACTTCTCATGGCGTTCCGTTTTACTATTTTTTCAAACAATTTTACCTTGAAATCATTAATTTCATTTTTTTTTTCATTGTTTTTTGCTTACTTAAATTTTAATAAAAAACACACCAGAGTTAAAATTGCCCTAAATCGCCCAATCACCTTTTTTCAATTTTTTTTTTTAAATCACCCTTTTTCAACCATTTTCAAAATTCGTTTTTGAAAATCACCCTAGAGTGTGTGGTGCCTAGGCAGGAAACACTCTGGAGTGTGTGGTGCCTAGGCAGGATACACTCTAGTAGAGTGTGTGGTGCCTAGGCAGGATACACTCTCGTAGAGTGTGTGGTGCCTAGGCAGGATACACTCTACTAGAGTGTGTGGTGCCTAGGCAGGATACACTCTACTAGAGTGTGTGGTGCCTAGGCAGGATACACTCTAATAGAGTGTGTGGTGCCTAGGCAGGATACACTCTAGTAGAGTGTGAGGTGCCTAGGCAGGATACACTCTAGTAGAGTGTGTGGTGCCTAGCCAGGAAACACTCTGGAGTGTGTGGTGCCTAGGCAGGATACACTCTAGTAGAGTGTGTGGTGCCTACGCAGGATACACTCTAGTAGAGTGTGTGATGCCTACGCAGGATACACTCTAGAGTGTGTGGTGCCTAGGCAGGATACACTCTAGTAGACTGTGTGGTGCCTAGCCAGGAAACACTCTAGAGTGTGTGGTGCCTAGGCAGGAAACACTCTGGAGTGTGTGGTGCCTAGGCAGGATACACTCTAGAGTGTGTGGTGCCTAGGCAGGATACACTCTCGTAGAGTGTGTGGTGCCTAGGCAGGATACACTCTACTAGAGTGTGTGGTGCCTAGGCAGGATACACTCTACTAGAGTGTGTGGTGCCTAGGCAGGATACACTCTAATAGAGTGTGTGGTGCCTAGGCAGGATACACTCTAGTAGAGTGTGAGGTGCCTAGGCAGGATACACTCTAGTAGAGTGTGTGGTGCCTAGGCAGGATACACTCTAGTAGAGTGTGTGGTGCCTAGCCAGGAAACACTCTGGAGTGTGTGGTGCCTAGGCAGGATACACTCTAGTAGAGTGTGTGGTGCCTACGCAGGATACACTCTAGTAGAGTGTGTGGTGCCTAGGCAGGAAACACTCTAGAGTGTGTGGTGCCTAGGCAGGATACACTCTAGAGTGTGTGGTGCCTAGGCAGGATACACTCTAGTAGAGTGTGTGGTGCCTAGGCAGGATACACTCTGGAGTTGTGGTGCCTAGGCAGGATACACTCTAGAGTTGTGGTGCCTAGGCAGGATACACTCTAGTAGAGTGTGTGGTGCCTACGCAGGATACACTCTAGTAGAGTGTGTGGTGCCTACGCAGGATAAACTCTAGAGTGAGTGGTGCTAGGCAGGATAAACTCTAGAGTGAGTGGTGCTAGGCAGGATAAACTCTAGACTGTGTGGTGCCTAGGCAGGATACACTCTAGTAGAGTGTGTGGTGCCTAGGCAGGATACAGTCTAGTAGAGTGTGTGGTGCCTAGGCAGGATACACTCTAGTAGAGTGTGTGGTGCCTAGCCAGGAAACACTCTAGAGTGTGTGGTGCCTAGGCAGGAAACACTCTAGAGTGTGTGGTGCCTAGGCAGGAAACACTCTAGAGTGTGTGGTGCCTAGCCAGATACACTCTAGTAGAGTGTGTGGTGCCTAAGCAGGATACACTCTAGAGTGTGTGGTGCCTAGGCAGGATACACTCTAGTAGACTGTGTGGTGCCTAGCCAGGATACACTCTAGAGTGTGTGCTGCCTAGGCAGGAAACACTCTAGAGTGTGTGGTGCCTAGGCAGGATACACTCTAGTAGAGTGTGTGGTGCCTAGGCAGGATACACTCTAGTAGACTGTGTGGTGCCTAGCCAGGAAACACTCTGGAGTGTGTGGTGCCTAGGCAGGATACACTCTAGTAGAGTGTGTGGTGCCTAGGCAGGATACAGTCTAGTAGAGTGTGTGGTGCCTAGGCAGGATACACTCTAGTAGAGTGTGTGGTGCCTAGCCAGGAAACACTCTGGAGTGTGTGGTGCCTAGGCAGGAAACACTCTAGAGTGTGTGGTGCCTAGCCAGATACACTCTAGTAGAGTGTGTGGTGCCTAAGCAGGATACACTCTAGTAGACTGTGTGGTGCCTAGCCAGGAAACACTCTGGAGTGTGTGGTGCCTAGGCAGGATACACTCTAGAGTGTGTGGTGCCTAGGCAGGAAACACTCTAGAGTGTGTGGTGCCTAGGCAGGATACACTCTAGTAGAGTATGTGGTGCCTAAGCAGGATACACTCTAGAGTGTGTGGTGCCTAGGCAGGATACACTCTAGAGTGTGTGGTGCGTAGGCAGGAAACACTCTAGAGTGTGTGGTGCCTAGGCAGGATACACTCTAGTAGAGTGTGTGGTGCCTAGGCAGGATACACTCTAGAGTGTGTAATGCCTAGGTAGGAAAAACTCTAGAGTGTGTCTCGGTGTTATTTCGCCCATAACTTTTGATCTTACTTTTGATCTTTTCGTTAATTTTGAAAAAATTAGAATCGTAAAATTTTCGATAAGTTTTGAAAAAAGTTTTTTCGAAAAGTGAATTTGACATAAGTCACAAATTTCGGTCGAAAATTTTATTGTTTTCGGGCTCAACCTCGGCAAAGATTATCAAAAATCACACATTTTTTAATCTTTTTTCAAAATTCAAAGTTTTTTTTCAAAATTCGGTACCCATCAATCACCCTTTTTCAACCATTTTCAAAGTTCGTTTTTGAAAAACACCCTTTTTTCAACCAATTTTAACTTGAAATAATCGATTTCAATTTTTTTGACGTAGGACTACGTCATACTCAGTAACCTGGACATTTCTGTTTGTTCGTTTATTCATTCGTTCGTTCGTTCGTTCGTTCGTCCCTTTGTTGGTTCGCACCTAAAAAAGTATTTAATATTTTAATAAATTTATGGTCTTTAATATTAATTTTTGCGCGTTTTTGCTCAAAAAACTTAACATCTTTGGTAAAAATGTAATTTTTTTTTTTTCTGGTACGAAAAAAACTTAAAATGTTTGATGAGAAAGGTCAAAAGCTGAAAAAAACTTTATTGTTAACTTCACCTGAAACGAAATGCCTGCTCAGTCTTTTCAAAAATGATTAATTAAGGAGTTAGTCAAAACTTTTGATTAACACCTCGACGATTTTTTGTCAATTCAACACCTCGACAATTTTTGTCTCGGTGTTACTTTTTCGCTTATAACTTGATCATTTTTCTCAAAAATTATTATTTTAATATTAAAATTTCAATCAAATTACCCCACTTTTCCCACCGCAAATTAATATTTTTTTTAATAAATTAATTTAATATTACAGTTTTAACGTTTTTGAAATTCTCACCAGAGTTACGCTTACGCGAACCCCCCCACAAGAAGTTTCACTTCAAAAAAAAGTATTTTTATTAATATGATGCTGAAACTTACCTCAAAAACATGATTTCTAAAGGAGGCAAATAAAATATCCTCTTCCGCTATTTTGGACATGTATTTAACTCCTGCAAAATTACACAGGCAACAATTGTCGTCTGTGACAACGGTAGATTTCGTTCTGAAACAAATGAAAAACAAAATTTTAAATAATTTTTCAATTAAGAAGATCAGTTCATAAACTGAAAAATGTTTAAGTTTATTGGTAGCAGGTGCTTGTCAATTATTGTTTTAGGTAGAAATGGGTAAAATAAGGGTTGTCAATCCCTCAGTTCACTCTTTTGAACTTAAAAAAATCATACTGGGATATGGGGGCATATCCCTACGTAGAACTACGTCTTTAGGGTACTGTCCAAATATTGCTAAATTTAAACAAAGAAACAATTTTTTTGGCTCGTTTTTGGTTAAAAAATTCGAAATTTTTTGATAAAAATATAATTTTTTTTCCAGGCACGAAAAAAAAACCGGTTTTCCAGACTTGAACTAATTTAAATGTCACAATTTTTTGAAGTATTTTGGCGCTTCATTAATAACCTGATTTTCAGCACTAAACATTTTTCAACAAAAAATATTATTTTTTGAAATTCCAATTCACCGCGCAACTTTGCTTCCACTCTCTCCTAATTAATTTAACCTAAATATTTATTTATTTATTTTTGAAAAACTCACCTAAAACAAAAACAACACATCATCTCTGGCAATAACCTAAAAAGACCAGTCGCACAATATCTGTACATAACAAACGGCCAACCGTAAGCCGAAATAGATAAATTAAGAAAATGTTTAGCTTTTTTAATGCACATCCAATGAGGGGCTGTGGCGAAGACTTCCCTTATATCGGAGCTGGCTCTGGGTTGCTTATCCGATTTCAACTGCAATCTTCTTATTTCTCTAGTTTTTCTTTTTTGTTTGACTCGTAATAATACACAGCCTGCTATGATGTCCGACGGCACTAAGTCGGTACTCCTGAATATTGCACTTAGTAAAGCTGCGGGGAAAAAAAACAAAGTTGTATTAAATTCAAATAAAATTATTTTTCGGAAAAAATAAAAAAATTAAAACACTTACCTGCAACGTGTTGAAAAGCTTCGTGGCAATGAGCGTCCTTACGGACCCAGCAAAAGAACCATCTGAACCTTTTCATCCAAAGTCTTGTAATTTTCCTATGTTTCACAGATTCGACGTTGACATCTGTGTTGTTGAGTTTTTCGTAATAACTAATTGAGCCGATGGGATCAAAAACGAAAGCCAACCCGAGGACAGAGAGAGCGAACAGACCCCAATCGAAAACTACGAGACCTTCGATGACGTGACACGTGAAATTTTCGACTTCGCATTCGATCAAACTGCTAAATGCCCAAATTGTTCCCATAATGTTTAAAGCTACCTCTGGTAACAGTAAAAATACCCTAAAAAAAAAAAAAAAAAGTTAATTAATTAATTACAACAGTCACGAATATATAGTAAAACCCTTTCAAAAACACCCTTGTAGGAAGACCATTTCTTTAAAAACCTTCCCCACAGTGGTCTGGAAACAAAAAAAGCGGTATAAACTCGGAATATAACTAAAAAGCAAAAATTTCATCAAATTAAAAGTTTTTTAGGTCGCTGATTTCAAATCTAAAGTTAAATTTTAAAGATTCAAAATGGCGGATCCAATATGGCGGACAATTTTTTTTATTTATTTGAAAATCTTCTTTAAAATTTGGTTGTAGGGGTTTTCGAGGTCACTGATTTCGAATCTGAGGTTAAATTATAAAAATTTAAAATGGTGGATCCAATATGGCAGACTATTTTCTATATTGTCCGCCATATTGGATCTGCCATTATATAAAATATCTCACAATTTTTTTGTAGGTTTTTACCGCTATTTCGGTGTTTTCAGATTACTGTGTGCCCAATGAGAAAAAAAAATTAATACATATTTATAAAATATTTTTGAAATAATTTTATACATTTTAAAAATCTTTTCCAAATATTTTTTGAAACGAAAAGCAACAAAAATATTTTTAAGATATTTTTATTGTTTCTTGTTTCAAAAAATATTTTACAAATATTAATAATTTTTTCTCATTGGGTGAGTTTTTAGGGATGGATTTTTTTCCTCATAAAGGCCTGTATATAAGGATGTCTTGTAGCGAGACAATCCCGATAGGGAAACCACCTCCTTTAAAGACCACTTTTCTGCGGTCCCAAATCAATTTTTAGCCTCCTTTAAAGACTTCAAAAAAGAAAAAAAAAAAAAAAAAGCTTTATCAAATTTTGAAACTCAAAGTCGGATTTGAAACATCTAAAATGGCCTCTGTAAATTATTTTTCCATCAGAAACGGTCACGTGATGGAACAAATGCGACGTTTCGGCTCTAAGGCTCAGCATTGCCCATGTTAAGATCTAAATAAATTTTTAGCCTCTTTAAAAAGACCAGAGACAATTTAAAATAAAAAACTTTTGTTTTGTAAAATGTAATTTTCTTTGAAAAAATATAGCGAGCCGGGGCTACCCCTGCAGAAGGCAATTTTTTCGGTGATATTTTTAGGGAGGGGCTCGGTCATGTAATTTGACTGGTTAAAATTTATAAAATTTTCCAGTCAGGCATCATAGTCCCTACTTAACAAAAAATAGGACGTTTCTGAAAAAATATAGGACAAATATGGAAAATACGCAGAACAAAAATTCTTTAATTTCCTTTTCTTCATTTTTGAACGTAGGACTACATCTTGGGGCTCGGTCCTGGGAAAATCTGTCTGTTCAAAAATTAATATTAATTATTTTAATATTAAAATTTTAACTTCGACAATTTTAAATAACATGTTAATAACATTTTAAATAACATTTTAATAACATGTAAAATGATAGCCTATTTTGACTATTTCTTCTTTTTTTTTTCCACTTTTGACCTATTTTAATAGTAAAATTAGACGATATGAACGAAAGCAAGGACTAAAAAAATTTCCTTCTTTTTTCCTTCTATTTCCTTCTATTTCCTTCTTTTTCATTATTGCTTTGATACTTAATTTATATTTTAAAAACTCCAAGCAACTTTGATACATTTTAGCACGGAAAATTTCAAAGTAGAAAAGACAAAAACAAAACATCACTAAAAAAAAATAGCGGCTTATTAAAATCAATCGATTTTTATAACCACAAACCGCTTCTACGTCACTCATGACGTATGGGCGTCTAGTTGGTTGACATACTAGCGTCACGTGATTTACATTCATGTGAACTCAAAAAGCGATCAGACCTGATCGGCCTGACAAGGACATAAAAAACAGCGCGCTGCGCATCCAGTTATTTTCCTTCGCAATTTTTATTTCCACGAAACTTACTTAAATGCTAAAATGTGTGGTACGTATTTCCTGGCCGACGTTTCCGTAATCGCCCCTTGAGCGCTTCTGTTTACTAATACTACTAATGTGCACATGACTAATGACAGGATCGTGAGCATCCCTATTAAATAAAATCTGACGAAATCTCCTCCGTTTTGACATTTGTACGTGAGCGGATAATATCTTGAGGTAGCGCATGCCAATAGAGACAACCTGCGAAAAAAAAAGAAAATAAATAAATAGATAAATAAATAAATAAATAATTATCAAAATTATTAAAAAAATTTAACTTTTTAAAAGATTAAAATTTTTCTTTTCCACATAAAATAAAAAGAAACCGGTTGCAAGTTCCGGAGTCTGCATCAATTTTAAAATAGCATTTGTAGCAAAGCCCTAAGGCATTCGTTACGAACGCGATATATAACGATCATTTTGCCCAAATTGTAATTATTACCGGCGCATATGGAGAAACTACATTAGTTATTTTAAATTCAACTATAGTACATTATTATTAAAACATCTGAAAACATAAAATGAGCGAAAAGAAGAAATAAAAAATTATATAATACAAAAAACGGCATTCATTTAAACTTGATTTTGCTATAGGTTTTGATTTTCTTTTCTTTTTTTTTTTTTTTAAATGCAAAATTTTTATGTCTGGATTAGCCTATTTTAACCCTTTAAAAAGCAAATATTTGAGTCGGTAAAATTAGCAGTACCATAAAAAGCTCAAGTTTTAAAACCTATGATTTGGAGCTATCTGGAAAGTTAAACCTTTGAATTCGAGCTTTGCAACAAGAACTGTTAACTTTCATTGCTAAAAGAAGCAAGGTCACGAAAAGCTGAAAGTCCGGAAGAGAGCAAAATTTAAAAACGCCTAAAATTTTCCTAAATCTGCGCCTTCAAAAAAACTACTTCCTAAGCTCGTTCCCGACTATTTTTTCTTAATCCGTTTTTCCTAAAAAAAAATAAAGTCCTAATTCATTTTTCGTAAAAGTTTTGGTTCCTAAAATTTTTTTCGTAACCATTTTTTTGTCCTAATTTTCGATTTTCCTAAAATTTTTGGATTCCTTCCTAAAATGAATATTTTTCCTAATTTTTTAAACCCTTAAAGGGACTTTAAGAAATTTTATTTATAGAATCAAAAAATTTGAGAAAAATTAGATTAAAATGGATTAGGTTAGAAAAATTAGATTAAAATGGAGAAAAAATGGATTAGGAATTTATTTCCTTTAGGAAATATAGATTAGGAATTTATTTCTTTTAGAAAAAATGGATTAGGAATTTATTTCTTTTAGGAAAAATGAATTAGGAATTTATTTCTTTAAAAAAAAATGGATTAGGAATTTATTTCTTTTAGGAAAAATGGATTAGGAATTTATTTCTTTTAGGAAAAATGAATTAGGAATTTATTTCTTTAAAAAAAAATGGATTAGGAATTTATTTCTTTTAGGAAAAATGGATTAGGAATTTATTTCCTTTAGGAAATATGGATTAGGAATTTATTTTTTTTAGGAAAAATGGATTAGGAATTTATTTCTTTTATGAAATATGGATTAGGAATTTATTTCTTTTAGAAAAAATGGATTAGGAATTTATTTCTTTTAGGAAAAATGGATTAGGAATTTATTTCTTTTATGAAATATGGATTAGGAATTTATTTCTTTTAGAAAAAATGGATTAGGAATTTATTCTTTTTAGGAAATATGGATTAGGAATTGATTTCTTTTAGGAAATATGGATTAGGCCTATATTGAAAAAAAAAAAAAAAACAATCACCGCCAGGTTTGCATTTATTCCCGGATTATTCGACCCGCGCCCTCTCACTGGTGCAGAAATTTTTAGGGCACAAACAAAATGGGGAACTGGGTCAAAATGAGGCGAGAAAAAACCTCATGAAAAAAACGCCCTGGGGACGCCAAAAAATATCTAGAACGGGGCGTCAAAACCGGTAAAGCCAGCTCCGTGCTCCTGTCGACTTTAAGGAATGAAGAATAAATAATACATACCATAACAGCCTTAATGAAAATTCAAAGAGCCCAGGGAAGACCAAGTCATCCGTAGCTGCCAGCCATTTTCGGCCAAACAGCTGTAGGGCCGGCATCTCTCAGCCTCAGCTCCCTGAAACAAAGGAAAAAATCATTTTTAAAAAAGTTCGTTAATAATAAATAACAACACAATTTATGCTTTTGTGCATAATCCTTGGCCACTGTGACAGATTTTTTTTTTATAAAAAAGGTATGTAGCCAGACGCATTTACACTGGATGACCTCAACGTCCGATTCAAAATTAATATTACAGTGTTTTTTTTTTTCTTCTTCTTCTCTTCGCTATCAACCAGTTTTCCTTGGAATTCTATCATTTATCTATGACACAGATATTGCATGTAGGGTGTTTTAACGGGTGAATGTTAATTAACAAATAAGAATAAGGTTTTCGGCGAAAAAAAAAAAATTATTAACGTTTGTTTACAAATATTTTGCGCGCATTTCCAAAAAAAAAAAAAAAAAAAAAAAAAAAGATTGAAAATAGGCCTAGTATATTAAATATCGGGATTGAAAGTTAATATTTCAATTCGAGATCAAATTGGTAAAGATTATTTTTGATTCCCGTTAGATTAAAACATTTATTAACACGATGATAACGCATTTTATGTTATTGAACAATGAAGAATATACATTTTCCGCCTGCAATGAAAGAAAAAAAAAAAAAAGTGGCAAGAAAGCGTCACTCGATCGCTGATATAACCGAAAGGGTAAAAAAAAAAAAAGCTTTTACGCACCTCGGGTAGAAATCGCCTGTTTTTCTCCCGCTGGAAAAGTGATTCTCGGTACGTAAAGCACCTTACTGCACTAGAATGAAAGAGACTTTTCACGTCTCAGCACGTTGAACACCTCGGCTTCGCCTCGGTGTCTCAAACTCGTGCTTCGACGTGAAAAAAGTCTCTTTCATCTAGGGCAGTAATGTACTATTAATGTATATATTTTTATTTTTATTTTTATTTTATTTTTTTTTTTTTTTTTTTTGACGTAGGAAAGTTAGTTTTACTATCGAAACACAAAAGTTAGTTTTACTCGAGTTTTACTATCGAAACACCTTAAGAAATGAAAAAACAGCGTTGCCTTCTCATATCCGGGGGTCCTCAACTACGCGCGGTCCTACGCTGTTGCCTATTTTGCCTATTGAAAAGTTCGGCTCTGGCACCATTTCATTCGACTGTGACTATCGGATCGAAAGAACTTTCTCACAATTTAAATGAAGAATAATTCCATTATTCTTTACAGCCAATGACAACAAAACCCACGTAACTCCACAGCTCTCCAAAACTCTTCTCTTCTGTATTAAGCTTATTCTGTAGGAAAAAGCTGTACGATTTTCGAAATTAGAGTCAATTTTTCACTAAAAATTGAATTTACATTTTTTTAAATTGAAAAAATTCAAAAAAGAACAGGAAAAATACAGTTAAATGTTAAATTCACACAAAAATGCACTAAAAATGTTTTAATCGCCATTTTGGAAATCTGTTCACGTCATCAAGACGCATGCGCAGACCAATCGACGCCAAGTGTTTTTCGGGAGTTTCTCATTCCGCCCTTAACGTCCGAAGGGGTCGGACCGGTTTTTTTCACCGGTGTCCGTGAGTGCATTTTTTTTTTTTTTTTTTTTTTAATTTTAATTTTTTAGCTCAGGCTTTATTTAATTTAAATAAAATAGTGTTCGGTTTTTATTTCATTTCTTAATTTTTAATTTAATTATTACATTTAAAACACGGTGTATATTTTTTTTTTTTTTTTTTTTTTTTTTACTATTATCGGTCCGGCTTGGAGGCAAACCAGGAGGTTTTGGTCTCCCATCGTAGTAAGGCCTAGGTATCGACCCAGCGACTGGCCTTGCGGTATTAGTGTTAAGGGTTTAGTGTTAAGTTCCCCCGCAAATCGTTACGTTAGGAGTCAGCCCCTCTCTTGGAGCTGCAGAGTTTTATTAGGCTGTATATTCTATTCGATTTGAACATGCATGGCGCGGGAGATAAGCTCCATAGTGAGAGTCTCCAGGGTTTTCATTCGGATGACTGGGTGTCCGAGGTTATTGGCGCACCGCAAGCCTTAACTGTACATATGTGGAGTTAAAGCCGATAGGTCTCCGGCTAGCTCTGATGGCATGGTTCCCTAGACGGCCGGTCCAATGCGGAAGGTCTTAACTTTTTACGCCTGGAAATCCGAAATTTTTTTGCAATTTTGCATTTTTTTTATAATCTCAAACTATTAATTTAAAAACAAAAATAGTAATAATAATAACATTACAATTTAAAATAATTAATTTTTTTATTTCAATCATACCGCGGGAGATAAACTCCATTGTGAGGGTCTCCAACCCCCCCCTTTTTTAATCGTCTTTTTTTTTTTGTTTTAGTTTTGACAGTAGCAGCCAGAGGAATCATCGCAACCAGAGGAATCGTCACAGCCGCAACGCAGTCCAAAAGCTTCATCAGCGAGGTTTGAGAGTTCACATCACAGAGCAGTACCTTCATTCCGACTTCATCTTTCGAAGGGGTCGGATCGGTCTTTTTCGCCCGCGTCCGTGAGTGAATTTTTTTTTTCTTTAATTTTAATAAATTATTTTTTTAGCTCGGGCTTTATTTAATTTAAATAAAATAGTGTTCGGTTTTAATTTTATTTTTTTAAAAATAATTTAGTTATTAAATTTTAAATACGGTATATAATTTTTATTTTTATTTATTTTTTTTTTTTAATTTACTAAAATCGGTCCGGCTTGGAGGCAAACCAGGAGGTTTAGTCTCCCATCGTAGTAAGGCCTAGGTATCGACCCAGCGACTGGCCTTGTGGTATTAGTGTTAAGGGTTTAGTGTTAAGTTTCCCCGCAAATCGTTACGTTAGAAGTCAGCCCCTCTCTTGGAGCTGCAGAGTTTTATTAGGCTGTACATTCTATTCGATTCGAACATGCATGGCGCGGGAGATAAGCTCCATAGTGAGAGTCTCCAGGATTTTCTTTCGGATGACTGGGTGTCCGAGGTTATTGGCGCACCGCAAGCCTTAACTGTACATATGTGGAGTTAAAGCCGATAGGTCTCCGGCTAGCTCTGATGGCATGGTTCCCTAGACGGCCGGTCCAATGCGGAAGGTCTTAACCTTTTACGCCTGTTAATCCGAAATTTTTTTGCAATTTTGCATTTTTTTTATAATCTCAAACTATTAATTTAAAAACAAAAGTAGTAATAACAATTTAAAACAATTAATTTTTTTCATTCAATCATACCGCGGGAGATAAATTCCATTGTGAGGGTCTCCAACCCCCCCCCCCTTTTTTAATCGTCTTTTTTTTTTTTTTTTTTTTTTTTTTGTTTCAGTTTTCACAGTAGCAGCCAGAGGAATCATCGCAACCAGAGGAATCGTCACAGCCGCAACGCAGTCCAAAAGCTTCAACAACGAGGTTTGAGTTTGGGCAATGGTTTTGGGCATGGCTATGGTATAGGTATGTATGGATGTTGTATGGTATGGTATGGGTATGGTTTGGCATGGGATTTGGGTTATGAAGTTTTTTACCTTTTCTTCTTTTTCTTATTTCCAATTTTTTCTATTACTTTCTTATTATTATTTTTCTTTTTATTTCTATTCCTCTCCTACATTTTTTTAATTTAAAAAAAAAAAAAAAAAAAAAAAAATTAAAATTAAATAAAACAAAACGGGAATTTAAAAGGCAGCCTATTATAGTTTGAAAAAGCTGTCGATTACCATTTTTTTAAAAAAAGCGGTTAAACGACATTTTAAAAAAAAAGAGAAAGAATCGAATTCATTTTTCGCGTAAAGGTTGTCGAATAGTATCTCGACAATCTTGTCTCTAATGTTTGGTATTGTAAATTGTATGAACGTCCAATGCCGTACATTGTACATTCGTACAATCTTAAATCATATTTAGTTTAAGCTTAGTTGTATTAATTTTATTAGCTTTAGTTAATGTATTAGTTTTAGTTATTGTATTAGTTATAGGTATTGTATTAGTTTTAAGTTGTCAGCTAGAGGAGTAAAGTCCTCCTTATGTCATGCGGATCCAATGTCGTGCAGATCGATGTGAAAAGGACGTCATTTTTATGTCGATCCGTACGGGGTTGGTGACTTGTGGCGTTAGGGGGATGTGATTCTTGGAAGCTGGCTTGGGGGGACAACTCGGTCGGGCGCGGTCTCCGAGTTTTCCCCCCAACCCGTGTGGGGTTTTTGGCTAGTCCCCCATCGGGCGCCTCCCCAGGTGGCGGATAGGGGAACGCTCTCCGAAATCAGAGAGTATGAGGATTTATTCCTCGGGCGGACCAAAACTAGCCACAACAGAACAGCATGTCAATCAGAAAGATCTATCAGTTAATCTAGCAGCCTTTTTAATTTTGCAGGGAAAAGATATGGGAAAAGGCTTAAAATTACGGTTTGGGGCTCGCGGACATTACAAAATGATGAAAAGCTTTATGAGGTGGAATGAGTTGAAATGTTTGGCATGAATTCTTACTTCAGGTTCGGTCTTGCATGAATCCTTCAGCCTTCATCTTTGTACCTTTATTTATTTATATTTAACAAAAATTACGGCCCGGTACACAGTAAAAAATTTTATGTTAAAATTGACACAAATTGTATGTCCAAATCGGTCTACATAAATATTTTGTTAAGAAAAATAACACAATTGTTTTGTTTAATGTTCTGCGTCCATTAACGATTGTCATTTTTTTGCTGTTTACAAACAAGTTTTGTTGATTTTTTAACATAATAACTTAACATAGACTTTATGTAGACCGTTTTTAACATATTTACATAATATTTTTTACTGTGTACGGTCTTTTAAAGCTAAAAAAAAAAATCGTTTTTGCAACAAAGTTTTTAGAAACTGTAGTTAAGAAGAGAAAAAACAACCTTGCCCTCACATATCCGCGGGTCCTCAACGACGTGCGGCCCCCTAAAAATGTGCGGCCCTAGGCAGTTGCCTATTTTGCCTATTGCAAAGTTCGGCTCTGATTTTATGTTAATGTATATATAACCTTTTAATGTATATATTTTTATTTTTAGGGCCCACCATGAAGTCGTCTCCGGTTGTCTTGCTATTTTGGACAACGAGCATAAAAAATACGAATATTTCAAAAATTTTGGAAAAAATTTTTCAATAAAATTTAATAGACAATCCATGATGATCCTTAAAAATTTTTTTAAATTTCCAATGAAATTTTTAATAAAATTTTTTAAAAAATATTGTAAATTTTTGACTAATTTTAAGAAAAAAGGGAAAAAGAAAAAGTTATTAGATTTTAATAATTTTTGATACCTAAAATTTTATTGAAAAACGGGGCCACTTGGACCAATATCAGGGCTTGGAGGAATTGGAGGATCGTTAACATTTTTTTAAACAAAAATTTCAATGATTTTTGATTATTGAAATTTATTTAAAATTTCATTGAAGAAATATTATTTTATAAAAACATTTTTTGAATTATATTAAAAGTTTTTGGTAGGTAAAAATCCATAAAATTTTAATTTTTTTTTTGATAATGTTTCGTGAAAAAGTTCAATAACATTTTTGAATCGAAAATTTCGATGATTTTTGAAAAAGATGTATTTAAAAACATTTTTTTTTTAAAGCATTTCTTGAAAGGGTGCAAATTCACTATGGAATGTTGGACCAACATGTTGGTACAACAAGTTGGTGAAACATGTTGGTCTAACTTGTTGTACCAACATTCCACGCTAATTTCGGCGTAGGAGTAAATTCTGCAATAGTCGATTCATTCGTTTATCCAACATGCATGTTGGTACTGTACAACAAGTTGGTACAACATGTTGTCCAACTTGCTGTACCAACATGTTGGTACTACATTCCATAGTGAATTTGCACCCAAACGAAGATTTGATAAAATTTTAGGGTGCAAATTCACCATAAAATGTTGGACCAACAAGTTGAACAAACATGTTGTACCAACTTGTTGTACCAACTTGTTTGGCAAACAAACGAATAGGCTATTGCATAATTTATTGCTATACGCCGAAATTAGTGTGTAATGTTGGTCCAACAAGTTGGTACAATAAGTTGGGCAACATGTTGACCCAACATTCCATAGTGAATTTGCACCCTTAAAAAAATGTTTTCAAACATCCATGACGTCGAAAAAAAAAAACATCTTTGATGTTTCAATCCAAAATGTAAATATCAGAAAAGTTATTTCTCGAATATAAATTACGGTATTGAAAATCTTAAATGAGATCATCAAGGATCTTTGATAAAATTTTATTGAAAAAATTGATCTAATAATTTATCTGGAATTTTTTCATGAAAATTTCTTAGAACATGATTTTTGACGGTTTTCACATCTCAGCTCGGAAATTTGGCCCCAACCAAAATTTCTGGACCTAGTCCTACGTAGGGATATGCCTCATATCCCCTGACTTTTTATTTTATTTCGGTCGAATTTTTTTTTTTTTTTTTTTTTTTTTTTAACAGTCACTACAGGGAGTCAAAAAAAAAAAGGAAAAGGGATAAAAAAAAAACACAGAAAATTAATTGAAAGTACAAGTAATAACTTATAATCCGGCCTTGATAAAATAACTGACAGCGATACCCGAGATGATGGATGTAAATACAAATATGGTTTTAGACCCTTAAGCTTTAAAGATTAAATTTGAAACTCGTCCTCATTCGGTAAAAAAAAAACGTTTTTTTTACAATATTCAAGTTTTCAGCCGACTTTTTTTTGGTCCTATAGACTCTAGACGAGCTTTTTTAAGACGTCAGGCGCAGCGATAGTATCACGGAAAAAAATGAGTTTTTTTTACTTCGGAACCATGATCTCTGTTTAATAAGCCATGACTTAAATTCGGTATGACCAATCCAATACGGCTCTGTTGAAATCTTTGAAAATGGGATTTTTTTAAAAATTCGCATATACTCGCTACAATGTTATTTGTAAATATTGCAATCAGTAATAAAAAAGTTAGGACTATATATAAATTCTTAGGTAATACTTTCAAAAACCCCTCCCTTTTGACGGAGGGCCATCTTCCCATGAACTGAATATTTAATTAACTTAAAATCTATAATCCGGTAGAGTTCCTTTCTTAAATTCGTAATCAAATAACATGCGCAAATCATTAAGCAAATACATAAATATATTTTATTTGGTTAAAAAAAAAAAAATTACGTAAAATTTTGCTTTGAAGTTCATTAACTGCCGACAAGCCTAATTATAATACTTTTTCATTTTTCTTCCGATGTAAACGCCATTGAACCAGGGCTAATGACGAACACCCCGTCATTGCATCTTTTCGCCTTCTCATTTCAAGTCAAGTAATTAATTATTTCATGATTCGAGTTCATTGATACAAAGATATAGGCTATGATTCCGTCTATTTTTATTTATATTTTTTACATTCAATGTTACATGTAATGCAAATGCAATTAAATTCCATTCTCCAAATTGAAACATGACAAAAAAAAAAAAAATTATTAACATTGAACTTTTTTTCCACTTGTACACGATCAGCAAACTCGAAAATTTTTGGCACCAGATCTCAAACGCCATAAAAATAAGAATAAATATTTAATACAAGACACCTGGGGAATTATATCTTAAATCAGTTCGAATGCTCAAATTTTCTGTCCGATAATTTCATCTAAACTGGGATTGGGGGAATCTCCTTCGTCGACCGTAACATCCGAACATGATGTTGGAAATCCCCATCTTTTTAATTTTTTTTTTTTTTTTTATAAATTCGCCCTCGAGGTGCGATAATAATTAACGTTCCCCAGATTGCTATAGAAAAAAAAAACTGCAAAATATACCGTTATTAATTTTTTTTTATAATATGGTAAGCAAAATTAAAAACGAAAAAAAAAAAAAAAAAAAAAAAGAATGGAGGGTTTTCTATATTCGCATTGAACTTTTGACCACCTTTTCGCATATGTAAAGGGTATTCCGAAATCATTATCGATAATTGATGGTTGCACTGGGAATACGTCGCCTTGAACTTCAGGTGATTGACAAACACTTGCTATGGACCAAACACGCGATGGAAGGTCTTTTAACTCAAGGCTGGACGAAAGAAAAATTATCAGGAAAGAAAAAGAAGAAAACACCATTTTTTTTTTTTAACCGCATCGGAAATTTTTTTTTTTCCCTTTTAATTGACACAACCGGAAATAGAGCTGATAACGAGAAAAACATGATTTTAATCTTATTAATGGAAATAAAAAAGATAAGGGTTGCGGTGTTTTTTTTTCTATTTTTAAGGATTTCCTGAATCCGTTGGGATATTAGTCACGAATGATGGACATGAAACCTTTTATTTCTATTGGTTGAAGACGACTAAAATTTCTTCCGGACGGTTGGATCATATACGAACAAACTCTAAAGGTAAAGATTTTTAGGGCATTTTAAGTTTTCGAATGCTCGGAAATCCCGAGAAAAATTTGAAAAATTCGGTGATTCTCGAGAATCTTCGGGAAAATTTTTTTCGCGAAATTTTTCCGTTCTTTTTGGGGATTTTCCCGAATAAAGCGGAAGAATTCTCGAAAATCCCGAGAATTTTCGGGAAATTTCTCTAAAAGAGCGGAAAACTCAAGGAAAAATGTTGGAATTCGGCAATTCTCGAGAATCTTGAGAATATCAGAGACAGTTTTCGAAAAGAGTGGAAAACTCTTGAGAAAAAATTTTGGAAGTCGGCCATTCTCGACAATTTAGATAATTTTCGGGAAAATTCCCGAAAAAAAGAGAAAACTCTCGAGAAAAAAATTTCGGGATTCGGTGATTCTTGAAAATCCTGAGAATTTTTGGAAAAGTTCTCAAAAAAACTTCTTTTCGAGAAAAAATTTTAAAATTCGGAAATCCTCGAGAATCTCGAAATTTTTCGGAAAAGTTCTCGAAAAAAGCGAGACAACTCTCGAGAAAAAGATTTTGGAATTCGGTGATTCTCGATAATCCCGAGAATTTTTGGGAAAGTTTTTAAAAAAACCGGAAAAACCCTCGAGAAAAAATTTTGGAATTCGGAAACTCTCGAGAATCTCGAGAATTTTCGGGAAAGCTTTTAAAAAAACCGAATAAACTCTCGAGAAAAAAAAAATTCGGAATTCCGTGATTCTCGAGAATCCCGAGAATTTTCGGGAAAGTTTCGGGGAAAAAATTATCAAGAAAAAATTTTCCATTTTTCAAATCTGACCATTTTTCATTCAATGACTTGAGAATTCGAAAATATTCCTAAAAACAGATAAAAACACGAGTTTTAAGCAGGCTCAGGGCACTGGAAAATGATCAGTTGGAAGTTTTTGAAAATTTTATCTATAACTACATATGTAATTAGTAATTGTGCCCATTGATCGAGTTTTTATCCGTCTGCTTCGCAGAAAAAGAAAAAAAAAATGCTGTAAAAATTGAAAAATCCCCATGGCAAATGGGAAAATGGGAGATCGAAGTGCTTAAAGGCAAGTGTTAAGAGTAGAGATACAGATCTCAGGTTTTGCACGCAATATTTTACCCTTTTTTGGAGACTTTTGAGGGCGGGGGCCCGGGAGTCAAGACAAAAATATATACACCCCCTCATAACGAGCAACCTAGACTTTCAGACACAATAATATCATTACTAAAAATAAAGAAAATATTCCGCCCTAAATAGTTGCAGGAAAAGAAAAGAAAAATCAAGTTTTATTTTGCAAAAAGATAAGATTAACGGTGGAAAACTTAAGAACCGGATTAGTTCACATATTTTCTTTGTCAAATAACATTTATTAAAAAATTTCCATTTGCGGAATCAGTTAAATGTGAAATAAGAGGACATTAATTAAGAAATCGAAAAATAATGTTTTAATCGATTTAGATAATTATGACAATATACTTTTAGCCTAAGACAAATAAAGTCGGGTTCGTCCGATGTTAATGACTCGTGAAATGTATTAGGAAAATTTGAAAGTTTTTTTTTTTTCTTTGCAGAATGATCTTCTTTAATAATGATAAAAATACGCTCATCAACGAAGGACACCACGCTTTAATCGATCTTTTTTTTTCGAACGTTTTAATTCACGCCTTCTCTTCACTTCCGGTTTAACATATCTACATATAATGCAGACTTGTGTAAATATATATATTTTTTTTAAATTCAAAAAACACGAGAGATCTGTAATCTGTCATTTTCAAAGGTGGAAAATAACGTAATTAAAACGACCTTTAGAAGCAGAGGACGACATCGAAAATGCAGACTGATCCTTGCCCAGAGGTCATCACCCGGCAACAAGTTTAGGTATATTGAGTAATATTGGTATCTGTTACAAGAACCTTGGAAAAATCTTATCTCCTCCACTCCACTGTTTGATTTAATGCCTTTAAAAGAAATTGGTCCCGCCAAAACCGATATAAAAAAAAAGGAAAAAAAAAGCGGATTTATAAATCGAATCTAAGGATTTTAATGAAAGATTAAGTTACTGATGCACTATTTTTATCAGGCTCAAACGACGTGCGCATGGAAATCCTGTCCTGGTTATGCAGGTTTTTTAATACGAGTTCATAGGCTTTTCGCTAGCCTATATTTTTTCTTTATTGATAAACATTGGTAGCAAATATTGATTTCAATGTAAAATTACAATGTAACAAAAGACAACTTTAATTTTCTTTTTGTTTTAATTCCTCGTTTGCGAAAATTTTTTGTAATCCGTTTTTCCTAGAAAAAGAAAATCCTAATCCATTTTTTCTAAAAATTTCGGTTCCTAAAATTTTTTTTTCTTAACCATTTTTTTTTTAAATTTCAATTTTCCTAAAATGTTTTGATTCCTAAAATAAAATTTCAATGCGATAATTTACTAGGCAAAGCTGAGAATTTTGGTTTTTCTTTTTATTTTTGTTTTTTAACTACGCACATTTTAGTTCTAAAACGGGCCAATGATGGCGCTACGATCTTGAGAGACGCAACATGTTTAATCGCGTAAGTTGGGACTTAGACTGGGACTCTCGTGGCGAACAACAAGAGAAAGTCGCCGCCATCGTTGTTTACAAATCTCAACGACCAATCAAAAAGCGTCTCGCGTACAAGTAGCGCTTACGGTGACAGAAAGGAAGAACTAATTTTCGCGCAGTTCAGCGGGACAAGATCTCCCATGTATAAGGATAGGAGTTTCCGACCTGTCTACACGGCCGTGGATACAATGAGGTTAAGATGATTGTATTTGTAGTTCCTACAATGCCCGCTGGAGGGAAGGGGTGTCGGTGGTCACCCATCTATAAACTGTCCGATCTTAATGCTGCTTAATTTCATTGATCACGAGCAGCTTAGACTAAACGAAATCTTCCGGAAAAATAGTTAATTATTCCTAGTCATATTAGAACCATTTGATTTAGTTGTTTCAACTTGTTTAAAAATATACCTGCCGCTTAGTAAAATTCGGTTTGAAAATTTATTTTCGGGGCGATAATATTTTCAAAAAAAAAAAAAAGGAAATTGTTTTTTAAATGAAAAAAAATACTAGAAAATGAACTAAAATTACTGCACTAAATTACATTATTAATTCTGTGCGTCGGAGCTGAACTAACGTATCTCCATCGTGAATATTATTGGAGATAGTCTGTTAGAGTTTATGAAAATCACGTGATCATGCAACTGCATGTTTACACGCTCATGTTGCTGTAAACTTGAGGTCACGTGACACTTCCACGAAACGTCGAAACAGACTAACTCCAATCATGTTTGCGATGGAGATACGTTAGTTCACCTCAGTCGTAAGGAATTATTTATTGTATTTTCGATAACTTTTTATTGATAGATGCGACGACCATCGTCCATTGCCTTTTTAAAGTCGTCAGTCGTTGGTCTTATAATTTTTACAAATTAAGAAATTAGAAAAAAAGAAAATAAATCATATCTTTCATATTTATCCAAACTCAAAAAAATAGAACGCATTCAGGACATACAGGACGATTTTGAAAATATAGGACATGTAGGACATTTAATACAGTTTTGCAGCCTGCACAAATTGGAAGGACACTTAAAAAAAGACCTTACAGAATCTTGAGTATTACTACTCTTTTTAACAGTTTTAGCACTTTACTCAACATTTTACTAATTAAAAAATTACAGAGACGCAGACAAATATTTAATAAAGCCGCCATAATTTCTCTTCAGGTATCCTCATAGGGTGTCTCTTAGAAATGCAAATATGGAATTTAAGGGCGTTCGCCCCCTAAAAAATTTCTAAATAAATAAATAAATAAATAAAAACATGTCCCGAAGCCGGGCTTCGTAACTTGTTTCTAACCCGTGCCTCTGAGGCCTTGCTTTTTCCCATATAAAATGCATGGGGATTTTCACGACTATCCGATGTTATTTTTGAAGTAAAGAAAAAATGAAGGGAAAATTCTGCCGGTGTGGTGGAACAATGTCTATGAGTAGGGCTTTCCATAGGACCTATCCCGGACTTCCTCCTCTGACTAATAACGGAGGTAATGGGGGCTAAAAGATGGTTAAAAATAAGAAAAATTGAACTTTGAACTCAGAGGAGGAAGTCTGGGATAGGTCCTATGGAAAGCCCTACTCATAGACATTGTTCCACCATACCGGCAGAATTTTCCCTTCATTTTTTCTTTACTTCAAAAATAACATCGGATAGTCGTGAAAATCCCCATGCATTTTATATGGGAAAAAGCAAGGCCTCAGAGGCACGGGTTAGAAACAAGGTACGAAGCCCGGCTTCGGGACATGTTTTTATTTATTTATTTAGAAATTTTTTAGGGGGCGAACGCCCTTAAATTCCATATTTGCATTTCTAAGAGACACCCTAATCCTCAAATAAGTTTCGATTTCTTAATTCCGAAATCTATCCGAAAATAAAGAATTTAAAATTGTACGAGATAAGCTGAAATCACTTATGAATCACCGCGTGATCGAGGTCCAAATTTTTTTTTTTTCTTTTCTTCAAAATTTCAAATTGAAAGATTTAACATTTTAGTTTCGTCATATTTATTCGTATAAAATACGGCCTTTCAGCAATCCATGACGGCAATCAAAGTCTTCCAACGGATTATACGTCCTTTGCAATTTTCGAATTATGATTAAATTATGATAAAAAAAAGTCTCAGATTATTATTATTATTAAAAGAAATTGAAACGTTTTTCTGATACAGTTCAAAAACAATGACAGCTTTATCAACACGTGTTACAAAGTTTTAAAATATATTAAGTCAATCTCATTATATTTCTGCATAAATTTAAATTTTTTGACAGTAAAACCAAGCAAATAAGTACCCCGGAAACGCTAAATGATTTTTAAAAAAATAATTCCTCAATAATCTCTAATATATATTTATCTTAAATCCCAGGATTTTTTCTTAGAATTTCTTCGTTTAAGTGAAAGACGCAAATACAGAAGCAAAACAAAAAAAAAATTCCAACAAAGAGCTTAAAACTTGATTTTATTTACCTTGATAAAAACGGGAAGCCATAGGCAAACGAACTTATTTTTTCGCGCTTTCTTTAATTTAATCCAGAAACCGAATTCAGTATTGACATCAATTTTTTCAGTTTAAAATTTAAATTCTTAAAAAAAAAAAAAAAAAAAAACTTACGAAATAATAAATCCTACATTGTTAATCCGATTATTTTTTTTCGTCTAATAAAAACGGGGCACTTTATTAAAATGTCAACATGAAAACCGTGTTATTACTGCAGTTTCGAAGTAACATGTTGCTCATGGTCCGCGAGAAACTAAAATGGATAAACTTCGTGACATCCTACAAACAATTTCTTATCCCCAGTTAAGTCGTTTGCACTCACGATAACAACATTATAAGTCCTAATGATGAATCAACAATTTAATCAAATAAAAGATTTTCATATCGAAAAAAAAAAAAAGAAATGTTTTAATTGTTTTTAGATTTTCAAAATTTTGACAGATATAAATTTAAAAGAGATTGAGTCAAGGTCTTCTACCAGGTTATCATCGGATCTTTTTTTTTTTTTTTTTTTTTTTTTTTAAGCTGACGTCACTGGTTATTAAATCGATCATCAGCCAAAATCTTTGGTCATATCGTATTTAACAAAAAACAGATCCTTTTGATTTTTTTTCCCTCCGTTTTCCTCGTCCATGAATTTTTTTAAAGGAATTAAAGAGATAAATTTTTCATATCGTAAAAATTTCCAATTATTGTGATTACCGTTTTTCGTCAACAAAAAGAGGTAATAGTATTTTTCAATACAAGGAGTGCAAACGACAAAATTGCCCGTCGAGACCGAGTTTTAAGCCCGAGCCGAAGGCGAGGGCCTTAAATAGGTCGAGACGGGCAAGTCGTTTGCATTTCTTGCATTGAAAGATATTTTTTATCACAAGGTACGGTGTAAAATAGTCTCTAAATAAACTGACTAGGACTGAAAAGTGGACTTTTCAGTACCGTGTGATGAAAATAATATTTTTAGATGTACTTATCGCATTAAGTCCTTGGGGGCGGATGTATCCATATGGATACATTATAAGTTTTCTGTAAAAGTAATGATTAAATCGACAATAAATCGACTTAAACTTGTACATAAGTGACGAGAAAATCAAATTATAAATTTTTGGCGAAAAATCAAACCCTATGTTTAGCTTATGGGAGTATTGTTACTTAATTCCGAGCTTAATTCGAATATTTATTAATGGCATTAAAATTAAAACCCTTTGTCGCCTGTCCTCTTTAACCTGGTTCTTGAGAAGGTCGTACGCTCCCTTGAGAATGTCCCTGGTGGCGTGAATCTGGGAGGACAGATAAGGATTTTGGGCTATGCCGACCTGCTAGGGGAAACTCGAGAGGAAGTTCGAAGGCTATGCGGAGAGTTGTTGGCGACAGCGACTCGAGGTAAACGAAAGGAAAACTGATTATATGGTTATGACGAGGAATGTACGGGATGAGGCGCCGTTGGATGTGGGTGATCTGAGATTTAAGAATGTTACCGAGTTTCGGTATCTCGGATCGTTCGTCACGAGCGACAATGACATCGATTATGAAGTCGCAGCGAGGATCCAGAGCGATAGCCGCTGTCTTCATTCGTTACACTATGTTTTCCAAAGTAGAGTTCTGTCTATGCATGCCAAGCTCCGCATCTATAATGCCGTTATACGTCCTATTGTCACTTACGGCTGCGACACATGGAACCTCACCGTCCGTTCCCAAAAGCGGTTGTTGGTTTTTGAAAATAAGGTCTTGCGTCGAATTCTCGGACCGAAAAGGGATCCGCTTACGGGGCGCTTGAGAATGAGATCGAACGATGAAGTCCGGAGGCTAACTAGGCAGCCATTGATCACGGGAGTGATCAAATCGCGCAGGCTTCAGTGGGCGGGACACGTCGCTCGAGCGCCACCGACGCGGTACATTAGGCAGGTCCTTGACGGCAGACCGACAAGCCCTAGGCCCCTGGGGAGGCCGCGGCTTCGCTGGGAGGATAAGGTCTCGAGGGATGCGGGTCGGCTGGGTGTCCCCGATTGGCGGGAATCATGCCAAGATAGAACCGCCTGGCGGAATATTTGTGATGCGGCAGTAGGGCTGCAAGCCATTATGGTCCTAAATTAATTTTACAAAATTAATTTTATAAAATTACCGGAAATTATGCGCTTTTTCTTTCTTTTTTCATAACATATATTTATTTTTTACAGATTTCCTATTCTTTTTTAAGTCATCCTCATGTTCGATTAGTAAAATAAAAGCATTATTCCCAATAATTTTATAAAATTAATTTTGTAAAATTAATTTTGAGCCATAATGGAGAAGCAGCATATGACGAATTCTTCCTTTCATACTTAGCTTATGAAGCTAAGATAAAATCAAACTTTCAGAAGCAAAATATGACAAAATAATTCTATAAGCTATAAATTTTGATATCAATATAGATTCTGAGATTTGTTATCTTGATTTTATACTTCAGCTATTCGTTTTTATCAATTTTTGTAAGATTTCGTTAAAATTTTATTTTCCATAAGCTAAACATAGGCGGCCAAATACTTTATTTAGTTTTACTAGCTGCCTCTATGGATTATACTGTAAAGTCTGTTAAGGTGACCAGATCCTAAAAATGAAAAAAAAAAGGACATTTTTGTTTGACATTTCATTGCCTCCGACTTCTCCCTCCCCCCCACTATTTTTTTCTAAAAAAAAAAAAACACCATGTTTTTTTGGTCCACCCTAAAAAAAATATATAAAATTGAAAATTGATTTTTTATTATATTTAGACATACTACTAATTATATACTATTTTGACATACTATATACTATATATACTATTTAGACATATACTATATACTATTTTGACATACAACGATCAAGAGAATTCATGCAATTTTTTTCATTTTCCCAATATTCCATGTTATAAAAATTATTTTAGGGGCCACTTTTAAGAGCTTTTAGCCCCTTGAGTTGGCTACAGGCCTGTTAATAACTATAACATGCACGAAGACAGTAGTATTAACCCCTTTATCATCAAGTTTTATTTTCAAAAAAATGCCCGAAATTCCAAATTTTTTTGAAGAGTTCAATTAAAAAATTATTGCCCCTTCAAAAATGAAATTATACTAATCGATAAACTTTAAAAATGAAAGCCGAGGATCCGGTCTTCAATTATCCGAAGCATTGAGATTGAGATCGGCACTGTGTCACATGAAATTATTGCTGATTCAGCCATTGAAAATTCTAAGGGTACATATATAAATATCCTTGGGAGGTAACAGGTTACCGCATGCTCGAGACATGTTTGGGCTTGCAGTAACAATGTTTCAGGTAGCAATTTTTTAGGTTAAACAATTAGTTAGGTAGGCTTTTTTTTTTTTTTTAAAGGTTTATCGATAACACATTCCTTCGTAACCCGTGGACACTTCGAGAAGCTTTTATGCGCAGTAGTGCGTACGCAATGACAAAAAATAAGCAAGAAGATAGAAGTAGGAACAAGTAAAAAACGTTTAGCAATTGTTTCCAGAAAATAAAAATATAGCCGGATAATGGGGGAGGGGACTCAGGAGAGTCACATGAATAAACACAACAAAAATAACTGAGAGAAAATCGAGTGACTGAACATTTGACCTGTGAACATTCGGTCTGGAAAAGTTTATGTGGGATAAGCATTTTTCTTTTGTAAGTTATGAGTCTTCCTCAACTATATTTTTACACTACCTCATTGGCTCTAGTGTTGCCGATATTTCACCGATAACTTTCATATATCGATATTTTTTCGATATTTACAATTTTATCGATACACCATATCGATCAATTTTGGGTCGATAATTTGAACGATATTTTCGGGAAAAAATGATTTTTTCGGGAATTTCGCAAAACTAAATTTTCAGAATATGTAGGAAAAAAAGTAGTAACAGCTTTTTAATTTTTTTTGGCCAACAACCTTTTTTTTTTTTTTTCAGCTTGTCAATCGATATACCGACAGGTCGATATTTTTTTATACAAATGTCGATGTACTATATCGATAACTTTTTCCGATTTATCGGGAACACTAATCGGCTCAAAAAACGTTCGGTCTAAGTGACCAAACTTTCGGTCTGGAAACGTTTATGTAGGATATATAATAATTTATTTTATAAAATATCGCTATAAATAATCATTTGCTAATTCTTTGTGATTTCAAAAGTGGTCTTTAATACCACCAATTTCCTGCTAAAATATTCTAATTAACCAAAAAAAAAAAAAAAAAAAAAAAAAAAAAAAAATGTAATTATTTGTTCCCATATCGATGAAGTGACCTTGAAATTAAAAACAAAGTTGCATTCATAATTATAAAAGTCCTGTCCATCCTCTCTTAATTTACTCTCATTCATATATAAAGCATAATAAAATAAGTTAAGTCAATATCCGCAAAAGGGTGAGGCTGTTTTGTAAATAAAAAATTTGGCAATTAAACTTCTCATTTTCCTCCAAGACTTTTTTTTTTTTTTTTTTTGTCGTACTGTTTATATGCATTGTGAACAAGGGGATTGCCCGACGTATTAGAAAACGGAAACGCAACAAGTAATTTTTTTGACTATGAACTTGTGAGTATAAATATGTGTGTGTGGGATTTATTATGACGCACACAAGCTATCGAAGATCACGCATATGTTTTGTAACATTAGAGGCTTGGGAACATTAATGTCATTGCGGAATTGGTTCTTGACCTCCTTTTCTGTTATTTGAAAAAAAATAAAAATAAAAATTATACTTTTATGAAAAGATCGAATCTTGTTAATTTCGTCGATTATGTTTTTGTTCCTTCTGCAGTGGTCACATTCCCCAATTTTTTTTTTTTTTTTTTTTGACTCGTGAAACCACAAGCTAAACAAACATGTGTTTAACGACCTTCTGAGCTTTGCAAAAGTCTAGTAAGTAAATTGAACTTGAAGCTCTAAATCTAAATTTTTTGTAATGCAAAAAATTTTTCTCATAACTCATCGATAGAAAGAGCCACTTTCCATCGAAGTTAACCGGGAGAGAAGCCTATTTCCTGTTATGAAACTCGCCATGTTCTTAGTATTCTTAAACAAAGAAATGAGGTATTTTTTTTTCGAGAAAGATCACTTAAAAACTTATTTTTATTCATTATGAAAAGTATCTTGCAATACTGGGAAGGCAAATAAATTTTTAGGTTTAATTAAAACCTCAACGGGAAAATTCATTTTCCTCCCTAATATAAAAATATACTATTAAAAATTAAAAAAAAAAAAAAAAAAAAAAAAAAGAGCTAGCCTGCCATTACTTTACAATATTATGATGAATTTAGAGTACTTTGACCCACTGGCCATTTGGCGATTTATCCATGGAATAAATCCTACATTTTCGAAAAAAAGAAGCTTTTTTCGGATTAATTCTACAAAATCACTGATTGACTTAAATGATTCCGTTGATGAGTTTGTTTAAAAAATAAAGCAAGCCCATTGCCAACTCAAAAGACCAAAGGGGGCGGAGAGTTTTTTATAAGGGGCTACCAATGTTTTTTTTTTTTAACATGAAAGACAGGAAAATTACAGCAGTCAAAAACAATTTACAGAGGGGTTGGACCACCCTTTTCCTTTGCTGGATACAGGCCAAAAATAAAAGTCAAACATTTGGGACCATAGTTTAGTTTTAGCTATTTTCTTTCTTTTTTTGGTATAGTGTGAAATACAAGATCTTACGAAATTTTATATAGATTCAAATAAATTTTTTTTTATATATTTGAAAAAATAAACAAATGCAACCGTGGCCTCGGAGTAAAGATGATGCACGGCTGATTTCAAAATGATAAGGAAAAACTCTTTCTTAACCAAACAAAAAAAAGAACCGACCTTTGTGGTTTTCACGAGATATAACCTCGAACCTTAAAGTTGCTCTAGTATTTTTACAACTTTATTTTTAAAAAAAAACGCGTTGGAAATAAGATTAAAAAAATAAATAAATACAGTCACACTGAGAGTTGGAAAATTGGCTTTTCGAAAATTATGGTCTTCAACTTCACAACTTTTTTAAACTTGTGAACGAAATCCCCATTTCAAAGTTTTCTGATTATATACAATAGGGGGCTCTTATTTTACGATTTTTTTAATTTCAATGAACACATCCCCTAATTCATTCATAGTAACCGAAACAAGATCCCCTGATTTTTTTCAGGTTTTTTGGACGTCGTTTAGCCGTGTCCCCCAGGATCCAAAAATCCAAAATTTTATTTTTATGTAAAAATGGTTGTTTCCTATTCAGATTTTAATGCAGACCATGAAAATGTAGTTATAAGTTACGTATCTCATATGGCTTTGATGACAGAGGCAGAAATAAGTAAAAAATTTAGCAAAATATGCTATAGCCGCAATTTTTTGCGAAATTCTTCATATTTTTGTCCTCTAGCGCACTACTTGTTTGTCATAAATTAATTCTAACTTCGTTTTCATAATCTGCATAAAAATTCGAATAGAAAACAATCATTTTAACAAAAATTAAAATGTTTGATTATTAGGTCTTTACGGGAATTTCGAAATTCTTAAGTCCCCAGGGACACGGTGACGTCCGAAAAATCTGGAAAAATTCAGGGAATCTTCATTCGGTTACTTTAAAAAAATTTGGGGGTGCGTTCGCTGAAATTAAAATATTCGAAATATAAGGGCCAGGCTAATAAAAAACTGATCAAACTGCAACATGGAAGCGCACAAATCCCAATTCGACCCTAAATATAAAATAGGCATTGAATACTCACGGTTTTTCGGAGCTGGATTCCTACGGATGACCATGAATAAAGTCTGGAAAGAAAAAAAAATTAAATATTAGTCTTATGAAAATACGAGGAAAATAGGTACGTATGGAATTAATTAAATTAACCTATGAATTGAATTTTAAAAAAAATTAGAGGGAGGGGAAAATAAATCAAAATAATTAGGCTCTGAAAACTTAACTTATTTTTCAATTTTTTTGCGTCAGACAAAAAAATTAATTTATGCCGCCTTCCGCCTTTAAGCGCCTAAGACCTAAACTAAACTGCTATTGAAAAAAGAACAAGTTCAATTTTTAATTTCTCAAAACTTTTTGCGTTACAGCATAAATCGGGTAATTTTTAATCGACAGCATGCTACCTGTCGAAAAATAAAATGCTTCTAATCTGATTATCTCGTCTAGATAAAATCAAAGGATTTGACTTCTCTTAGGCTAACCTTGAAAAGCAAACTTATTGTTCATATAAATGTTTAGTTTTTATTTACACGTGTTTTTATAGCTTTGCCAGGAAAACGTGTAAAGAGTACCGATATGTCGAATGCATCCAAACATCACAAAAATGCCAAGAGTCAATTTCGGACTTGGCAAAAATAAAACAAAAAACAAGAAAAAAATTTGCAAATTTAATTCACTGAAGAATTCAAATTAAAGGATCACGTGCAACGATTTTTTTCTTTTTTATACTTCCTTGTGGACAAGGAATGGAATTGCATAACAGTTTAATAGTTTCCAATTGTAAGTCAATATAATTTTTTTATTATCGTTATTCACGGTAAAAAGCGGGTCGGGTTTATTTTCCTAGAATTGAATACTTATTAAGAATTGTTTTTTTACCTTTAAAAACGAAATCGCGACGTGGACATAGGAAAAGTATTGCTATTTCTTCAATGAATAAAAGTCGTTAATTTTGAATTTGTTGATAAGCACCGCACACGCTTTTAATTTTTTTTTTACGGTTGATGTTTGTATTAATACAAAATTGCAAAATAATCGAATTTTCTGCAATAGAAGAAATGGCAGAAATCGGTCGACTGATTAAAACGAAGAAATTTAAAAAAAAATATTCATGCTGCTTTAAAAATAAAAATAAAAAAATATTTAAATAAATAAATAAAATAAAAACGTAAAAACGATATTTCGACTAGATTTCTAGTTGCATTTAAATCAAATATTATTTTATAAACGCATCTTGGGCATCCGGAGATTCCCTACTTTTTCCTAAAAAAAAATAATTCGTAATCCATTTTTCCTAAAAAAAATTAACCCCTAATCCATTTCTTCTAAAAAAAATATATTCCTGATCCATTTTTCCTAAAAAAAATAAATTCCTAATCCATTTTTCTAAAAAAATAAATCCCTAATCTATTTTTCCTAAAAAGAAGAAATAAATTTTTAATCCCTTTTCCTAAACAAATAAATTCCTAATCCATTTCTCCTAAAAAAATAAATTCCTAATCCATTTTCCTAAAAAAAAAATGAATAAATTCCTAATTAATTTTTTCTAAAAATTTTGGTTCAGAAAATTGTTTTCCCAACTAATTTTTTTTTTCTAATTTTTAAATTTCCTAAAATTTTTTGATTCCTAAAAAAAAATTTTTTTAAATACATAAAATTATAAGGCTCTATATCAAAACCCTGACATTCCAAAACCCCGATTGGGGTTTTGGAACGTCAGGGTTATGATTCCGGGGTATTTTTTTGTTAAATTAAATAATTTTAAATGAATTTAAATGTCGTGGTTTTTTTAATGAAGCAAAAGTATAAATTATTGTAATGTTCAAAACCTCGACGAAATCGGGAATTTGCAAATTTTAATTAATTTTTAAAAAAATGATTAAATAAATAATTTTAATCTTGAAAATCCACGAAAAGTTCGGGAACCCAGGAAATAACGACATAAATAATCAATAGCAGACATGAAGTAAATATAGACCTTACCCACCTTGGAGAGGGGATAAGGGGGTAGGGGAAGGTCCCGCGTAAGCTAAGTAGCCAGACATCTTTCCTACCAGGTGGTAGGAAAGATGTCTGCTATACATAGGGCTTACGTGTTTAGTGACGTCACTTTTAGGCCACTGCATAACGTCTATATGATACAGGTACTACTTTGACGCAATACTGATGTACAGAAATCAATGCAAAAAAACCTATCAATCATTTGTAAACGGCTAACTTATGACCATTTCAAATGATCTACACACCCGCTCTACTGAGGTACCGTACCGAGGGCTTACTTTGTATACTTTTTCACTTTTTTTTGTTATTATTCGTAAAATACTGATGCGATTTTCAATCTGCCTTCACAAACATGAAGGGAGATCCTTCAGCATTCAAATGATACCCTCTTGTAATGGTTATACTTCTTCTAAGTCAATCTATGACTCAATTTTCCGAACGTCCTCAACAATCTGAAAGTGGGGTAACTTTGGACATTTTTGTTTCTGCATCCGTAACTCCGTAATTAAAACAATAAAAGGGCGAAAAAATATTCTCAAAACATATTACCATTAATAAGTAAACAATTTTTATGCCGTTAAATAATCTTAAGAAGAGAAAATGATCCAGAAAAATAAATTCTTTGAAACCAAAATAAAATGTGTTTGGATGAATAAAATGGTTGATTAACATGGCGTTTGGGCGCAATTTCACGCCAAACATGTTCGGCGAACATGTTCGGCAAACATGTTGGACAAACATTTTCACCAAACATTTTCCCCAACATGCAGGGGAAGCTCCACATAAGCAGAGACGCTTTTTTAAGCATGTTTGGTGAAAATGTTTGTGTTTGACAAAAGTGCCGAACATGTTCGTCGAACATTTCGGACAAACATTTTCACCGAACTAGGGATGGACACAACACAAGACAACACAAGCACAAGACGGTCTTGTTTAGTTCTTGTGTATTGCTCAAGATCTTGCAACATAAGGCAGTGAAGCTCTAAGTTAATATTTTTTTCTTCTCCCACTTTTTTTGTAATGGCGGTGAAGAAAAAAGTAAACAAAAAAATATAAACAAAGCCATACAATTATTCGGCGAAAGGAATTGTGTTCATTGCCAAGGTAATTGTCCTATTTACATCAAATCATATTGCAAACATGACATTTTCCAAAACGTTTTGCATGGTAAAACGTTGTTTTACATATAATCAGAAAATATAGGAAAATCTTGAACAATTCTCAAGCCAAGGCAAGATCTTGTTTTTCATTTGTTTTCAATGCAAAACCACAACACAACACAAGAAATCTTGTGTTGTCGTCCATCCCTACGACCGAACATGCTTAAAAAAGCGTCACTGCTTATGTGGATCTTCCCCTGCATGTTGGGGAAAATGTTAGGTGAAAATGTATGCCCAACATGTTTGCCGAACATGTTCGCCACTTTTTATCAAACACGAACATGTTTGGCTTGAAATTGCGCCCTATGGAGTGTTTACAAACATTTTTTTGTTAATTCCTGTTTTTCTGCTCTCGGGAAAATACATTTGGAAAGAAATTTTTTGGGTAGTTAAATGATGATGTTGGGCAAGTGTTTGAACCTGAATACGGCTTTCAGATACCGTTGAAGGGACCTTAGTATTCCGAACTTTGAAGTTTTTTCCCGTCCCGCATTATTTTGAAAATCGAATATTTTTATAACGAAGCTAATTGAAAGGACCATTTTACTAAATAATATTCAAGAAGCTTCACTTTATGAAATGCAATCGTTGTTTGGGCTTTTCCTTGTTCTATTTTCAAGAATTTAAGGGAAAATCAAAGTGTCCAAAGTTACCCGGTCGAGTACAAAGTAACCCCCTCATACTGTACGTTCATTTCACAGCAAATTTATAGAGTTTACAGATTACCACTACTTTTCCCCGGCATTTTTACTCTGGTTTCTCGTACTTTTCCGGATTAGGAACTTTTCGTGGATTTTCAAGATTAAAATTATTTTTTTAAGGGTATGGTAGCACACTGAATCCAATGTTAATTTACATAAGGAATCTTTCTTCAATAGATTCGCCAAAAATGGTCCGATTGGGATGTAATTTGCGGTATTATAAAGAAAAATTCTTCCTCTTTAAAAGTATTATTCGTTTTCCCTCAAAAGATTTTCGCGAACCTCGGAAAACGATGAAAAATAAACTGATAAAAACATTTTTTTTCCGCCTGTTTTCAACCTCAAATATAGAGCTGAACACCATAAGATTTTAAATTTTTTTGATATCACTTTTGTTCGTCTACCATTGTAGATTCCAAAAATATCTTCAATTTTGCGAAAAAATGAAAAACAAGGAAGCTATTGAAGCTTTTCGGGAGCATGTTTTTAGGCTTCTTTTAGGCTTCCTTTTTTTAAAAATAAGACAAGTCACATAGCTCTATATTCCACTAAGAAATTATGAAAAGGTTTTATTGAGAAGCTTAAAAAACAGGTTCTGCCATTTGAAATCTTAACAACGGTACGCTTTATTATTTTTCGGCATATTTAAAGCATTGTAATAAAGGTTCTTTGACATTTTTGCGGTAATGAATCGGTGAATTTTCAGAATAATTGGTATCATTGCACTTGTCACAATAGGTCTAGCACCCGGAGAAATATATAGATATGTATGAACACTTCTCCGCTAACTTCTGGGACCTCAAAAACAAATTAGAGCTCTTTAACTATGTTACACATTTTCTCCATACTTCTGCGATGATTAATAGTTCGCTTTTTTTTTTTTAATTTACAATCGCTTTTAATTAATGAAAGTAGTAATAGTAATCCTCAATCTTCTCGTAAATATCCCAAATTATCTTAAATACCGAAAAATGTTATGGAACATGTTTGAAGAGTAAGCGGGAAAAAGGATCAGAGTCCATTGTTATTGTTTACACTTAGATCCTATGTTTAGCTTTTGCCAGAGCATTCAAAACAAAAACATGGACTCTGATCCTTGTTCCCGCTTGCTCTTCGTTTGCTTTTTCATGATTTGGACAACATTGGGTTTTATAGTTGAGGAAATTCAAAGAGAATCAGACTTTTGGGAGGAAATGAAGCCAAAATTAAATAAATTTTATTTCAACTGTCTTGTCCCGGAAATTTTAGACTCAAGAGCAGCAAGAGGATTGCCAATCAGAGGCGGATTTACCACTAGGCACAGTAGGCAGCTGCCTAGGGCCGTAGCTCTCGAAGGGGCCGCGCTCATGTATTGGTAATTTGATACTATCTGTACATAGCTACGACATGATACGAAATTCAAAATCTCAAACTGTAAAAAAAAATTTTTGAAGAGTAAAAAACTTTTTTAAAGGCTGTACCTACGTCGTTTTAATTGTTATGTACCACTGAAAGTGTTTTACAAAAAAAGAGGCAAATACCAGGGGTCCGAATCCGAATCCGATGCCGATCCCGATGCCGGCCGCGACCTGCTAAAGACTCGGGCCGATGCCGATGTTGATGTTGATGCCGATTCCGGCACCGACCCTCGATGCCGATGCCGACGCCACCAAGCATCCGTTCGTTACATCCGATGCCGGCATCAGATGTAATCGACGCCGGCATCGGAACGCCTTTGATTCCGATTTTAGTAGAAAAAATCATAGAGCCATTCTTCACGTTTTTTAAAATATTATTTTATGAATCAAACAGCCTTATAAACAGCTTTTTCAAAAATATAAATTAATTGTGAAACCGCTTAAATTTCGACATTTTAATTCCGATGCCAGTGCTGGTGTCAGCACCGATGCCGATGCTGGCACCAACAACTTCGCGATCCCGATGCCGATGCCGTTGCCGATTGAAAAAAAAATTCGATGCATCGGCATCGAAGCTTGAAAATTTCGTTTTTTTCATTCGGCATCAAAGCTTGAAATTAAGTGCGGAACTTGAAAAAAGAGCTTGTGCATATTCGGAAACTGATCGTTTGTTTGGATTTTTATATCGTTTATATTCGTTATCTAATGATGAAATTCAAAATAAAATTAAAAAGTCCTGCCAGGGAAATTTAGACGAAGATTTTGTAGAAGAATCCATTCATTTTCGAGACTTTTTATTAAATTTAGATTTAGAAGAAAATCAAAATAGTTCAAAAACAAAAAAATTCTCTCTGAATCCTAAAAGATTATTACAAATTATTCGCAAAAAAAATTTAATCGTTTCATTTCCTAATATGGACGTCTGTTTGAGAATTTTTTTAATTATTTTACCTTCTAACTCAAGCGAAGAAAGATCTTTTAGCGTATTAAATAGACTAAAAAATTTCTTGCGAGTACAATAGGTCAAGAAAGGCTTTCAAGTTTAGGAGCTTTTGCTTCCAATGCAGAAATGTTGTCAACTTTAGATTTTGAGGCAATTATTGATGACTTTGCTGCCGTAAAAGCAAGGAAGAAGATATTTTAAAAATAGGTGAATTTAAAAAAAATACAGGTTAGATAAGGCTGGGGGGCCACGCTTCAAACTGCCTAGGGGCCGCACGTCTGTAAATCCGCCTCTGTTGCCAATCAAAGATTCGGATTATATTCTTGAGGCGAAAAAAAAGGCTGCAGAGAAAAAAATGCTAAAGTCTTGAAAGTAAAAGAGCCAAAAAAAAAAGAATAAACTACCACCAAAAACTGTAAAAATGCAGGTTACGGCTACTAAAAATAGGAAAATTGGTAAAAGAAAGACTGCGGAGAAAAAAACTTCTGAAGCCTTTGAATTAAATCAATCAGAAAAAATCAATAAAACACCAACGAAACTGTGAAAGTTCCGGTTCAAGCTCCTAAGAAAAGGAAAATAGAGGAAAAACCCCAGAATTTAAGACAATCATGTAGGAAGAAACCAAGAAGGCTGTGAAAGATGTATTTTCGAAAATAAGCTGTAAATACAAAAATGATAAAAGGATATGCTCAATTTTTTTTTTTTTTTTTAAGTTCTAAAAAAATATAAAAAACCTTTTTTTTTCTTCACTCGGACCTTTGAGTACTTGAATTTAAAAATTACCGAGAATTGTCACCAAAATTATACTAATCCGTACCCTCAGGGCACCATAAACGACTTGCTATTGAAAATAAGATCCCTTTTATAAAATAAAATAAGAATTGTTGTCGTACCTTATGGCGTTTTTAAATTAAATATCGTCAACTTATATTACGGCTTTTAGTTTAGGGTAAAACCGTACATGTACATTTTAAAACGAGCGAAGAAGTTTGAGGTAGTGTGCTACCATACCCTTAATACTTTTTTTAAAAAATTAATTAAAATTTGCAAATCCCCGATTTCGTCGAGGTTTTGAACATTACAATAATTAATAATTTATAATTTTGCTTCATTTTCAAAACCACGACATTTAAATTAATTTAAAATTATTTAATTTAAAATAAAAATACCCCGGAATCATGACCCTGACGTTCCAAAACCCCGATCGGGGTTTTGCCAAGTCCCCAATTATAAAACTTCTAAAATCCCTAAAAATTACATATTCTAATTCATTTTAGGATTTGTTTTAGGAGTCAAAAAATTTTAGTAAAATTGAAAATCAGAAAAAATTTTAGGAACCAAGATTTTTAGGAAAAATAGATTAATAATCATTTTTTCAGGAAAAACGGATTAGGTTTATACAAACAAATACATACAAATTTTTTATAGGCCTATGTGGGGAAAATATTTATAAAAACAACCAAGAATTTTTTTTAAAGAAAAAAAAATATTTTCGTCTTCAATGAAATCGTTTTGTGACATGCTGCTTCTCCATTATGGTCCTAAATTAATTTTACAAAATTAATTTTATAAAATTACCGGAAATTATGCGCTTTTTCTTTCTTTTTTCATAACATATTTATTTTTTACAGATTTCTTATTCTTTTTTAAGTCATCCTCATGTTCGATTAGTAAAATAAAAGCATTATTCCCAATAATTTTATAAAATTAATTTTGTAAAATTAATTTTGAGCCAAAATGGAGAAGCAGCAACAGAATGTCAACAAGGAAAAAAAAATTTTAAATTGGCATGTCCTTCGTTTTCGGTTTTCGCAAACTTCACAGAAGATAAGGATATAATAGGAAATCAGGATATGTTCACTTTTCCTTTACCGATCTTAAACTCTGACGTCAGGAAATCATTAAGACGTCATTTAGTCAATATAATATTTAACGAACTCAGTGAATGTATCATTTTCCTATGGAATAGGATCCCGGACAATTATCAACAACAAAGTATCGTCATTACGAAAACATAAAACTTATTATTTTATGTAATTAATCAAAGCGCGAATTACTGAACAAGGAAAACAATTTGCAAAAAAGGATTTTCGTTGCAGCGTTTTTGACCTGTGAGTGACAGCCGTCACACACATAATTCAAGCAAAAAAAAATAATTGTCAATTTGTAATTGTTTAAAATGGTTAATTATAACAAGTCCTCACAGGAAATCCTTATGTTAATGTTTCAATGCGAAGTTGAGAAGAAGTTGAAGAGAAGAAAAAAAACCCGGCTGGAACGGTTTTTTTTTCTAGCTTCTCCTAATGACTCGTGACGTCAATCCTAAAAATTTATGGCGGTGTTTTGATGTACCCATTACGAAGTAGCAATTACAAAGTCGTCATTATTTTTCATAGGAGTACCCACATTTTTTTTTTCAAGAAATTTTTTTGGTGATGTGTTTTTGTTTCCAAATAATTACAGGATGCTTAATTTTAAACAAAGTCATAACAAATATTCAGTCGTTTACCGTTTAAGCAATTAAAAAAAAATTGCGCAGTTAAACGATAAATCTAAACTGTTTATAGAGCCCCAATACTCCGAAGTTTACAAAATCTAATGTTATTTTTAAAAAAATTGTTGTCTACCACCAAAAAAAAAAAAAAATTAACTTGATTCCAAACAAAGGCTTCTAAGAAAAAAACTAGAGCTAGAGCCAAAAAATTAGCAAAAATTTGCGTAAAGTGACAAAACATGATAATTCCTGATTTTTTGCTCGTTTTTCGGCTCCACGTCGAAAACCGGACCAGATAAAAAAAATGGAGTTCAGATTCGTGATGTATGAAAAATTTATGACAGGAAATGACTCTTTTTATTTATCGATTTTTTTACCCTTATGGGAATTTCTCCGCCTTGAAACCGCAAGTCGAGGCGAGTAAAAAATATGCAAAAAAAAAAAAAAAAAAAAAAAAAAAAAAAATAGGGCTTATATGTGCTACAAAGAGAACCGATTCCGGGGATGCACTTATTCAAATTTGAGAAATGGAAAAATAAGTAACACCCAACTGTTTATCTCGTATTTGATATTCGGTCCGATAACAGAGGTGACGACCATTTTCGTGAAATGTAAAATCCGACGACGATCTCAGAAAAAAACCTTAAAAAAATATATAAAAATTTATTCGATCTGAAAAAAATGTTTCAGTAGAAACATTAATGAAGGAGGACTCTGTAAGAATAAAATTCGAAGAAAATGTACCCTAAAAAATAATCGAGGGGATCGGAGTGGTGATTCATTCAGAAAATAGCGGCTTGTGATCACTGAAGTTAAGCAGCATTGATGACGGCCGGTTACTGGATGGGTGACCGCCAACACTCCCTCCCTCTAGCAGGGAGTGTAGGATCTACCTCGTAGTAACAGTACCTAGTAGCAGGGAGTGTAGGATTAACCTCGTTGTAACTCGTAGTTCCCACATTAAATATAGTTCCCACTTCCCACAGTTGGATTCGTACATAAAATTGGATTTCATTAATAACGACATTGGATGTTCATAAAACGGAGTACGATTATAAGGATTATTACGGAAAAAGATACCACGATAGGACATAAAAACGGAAGTACAGAATACACTTTAACATATGGCCAATGGTTGTCCGACCAAAAGCCAAAATAAAAGTAGGAAAAAAAATAATAATAATAATACATAAAATAAAATAAAATAAAATCGGCAAGAGACCTGAGGTTTTTGATGGATATTTGTATGAGTAATTTTTTCAGAAAATCGGGACGCAGACTTCAAATTTTAAATCACCTTTTAAAGATTTATCCTAATGAGGTGTGCCAGAGGTGAACTAACCAGAGCGCGCTGCATGCTTTGAGTCTGCGCTTTGGATACCTCATAATGTTAGGCTTATGAGAATTTTTTTCTAAGCTTTAATAATTTTTCTTAATAAAACTAGATTCCCCCCAGCATTCTCCCAAAAATTTGGCATTTTAAAACGTTAAACTGACGAAGTTATCTTCCAATTATTCATTTTCTGCACAAGAATCCACAGGCGGTGGTTATTGTAGAGACATGCAGCGCTCGCCGGGAATAGTTTGTTCCTAACAGACCTCATTTAATCCTTTTGATAGCAAAATTAGCTTTTGAACTCCTGAAATAAATCAAATAAAAGTCGCAAAACAGTCCCCACATTGTGTTTTTCAATAAATTGAGAATGACGAAATAATAATTTTGTATATCAGGGTAGAACTCCACCAAGTCCATTAAACGACATACCTGGCATTATAAGCTTACCGTTAAAACGGTCTTCTTATAGTGAAATTTGTACGAACTTCGTTAGTTGACATATCGAATTTGTTGGAGTTGGTAATACTGCATCTTTAGGTATTCGCAACATTGTAAATAATATCGTCTTGTTGTAGAATATAGGCTCCGAGCGACTTTGACTGCAGCGACACCGTTAAAATTATGTTTAACTTATATAAAAGCAATATTCCCGCAAACTAATTGCGTGATGGAAATATATACTCTTCTATAAGGCAAACAGGTATATTTAAGTGTATACTGATATAAAAAAAAGTCGCACGAACGGAGCCTGTAGATGTTACCCAGAGAATGGTGGAGGAAAGTGCAGTTCCATAACCTGCTATGTACGGCAGCCATCTTTCCTACCACCTTCCAATGTAAGTCTTATGGAAGATTCACAAAAATATTTTTTTTTTTATTCTTCACAATCTTCCTAATATCCGGGTATTTTTTTATATAAAAGTAAATAATTAAACGAATGAATTGTAGGAGTTTCAACTCTTTTTTCAATGACTTTCCATATAAAATTAATTTTACAAGGTCTCTCCATAACAGATACATGTTAAAGTGGTAGGAAACATGGCGGCGGATATATCACGTTGTGGAATTGAAGTGTTTTTGTGACGTCAGAAATAGGCCCCTGAATAACATCTATACGTTGTGCCAAGCCCTAACAATGCTATTTACGGGAATGTCCGACTATTAGAACATCCGCCATATTGTTGGAGAACATGTATTTTTTAGGTTGGATTTTCGCAAAATCCCTAAAAACTGCCAACTTGGGTAATGCCTAACAATTAAAAAATTCATAAATTTACGGACTTTTTGTTTCTTAGGTTGGGGTTTCTAGGGACTGCGCAAAACAAATCTAAAAATACGGCGAAGGACGGCGTCCGCCATCTTGTCTACCAACAAGGTGGCGGACGTTTCGGAAGGTCCTAATAGTCGGATGTTTTCGGAAAAATTTTATATGGTATTGGTAGGGCCTGCGTTGTACTGTACATAATGTATATAGACTGTAACTTTAATTCGTAACTTCTCAGGAGTTATACCAGCTACCCTTTCGTAAGGCCTAACTCAAATTTCAAGGACAACAGAATTGAAGTATCAAATCAAACTTATATACTATGTATTTCTGTTACTACTTAATAATTATCATCGTCTGCTTCCAATTTTTTTTTTCAAGCATCGTGGTAATTTGCAGTATGGCGTCGCTAATATTTTAATTGGAAAAGAATTATAGGAAGTTAAAAAAAAAAGATTAATTACTATCTAAGATTTATTCCTACGACAATTCGGATTTTATTAGTCCTTCCCATAGGGTGCCGGTAAACTCGGGCAAGGTCAGGTTCGGTCCTCAGAACCCAATACAAGATAACTTGGCCACTGTTGGACTGGAATATTTGAAGGGGGGAGCTAAAACAAATGGGAAAAATCAATGAAAGGGCTACTACTAGTTTAGTACACTGTTTGTGTTACACAAAACAAGGATTTTTATTTTTAATTTTATTGTCGAACGATAAGTTTCTGTGAAAGACTTGGGGCCAAGCACTCGAATCAACATCTGGTTTAACAGGGAAAAATTATTCCACAGCCCATTTTTATTTAATTTATTTTCTGTATTTTTTTGGGTCAAAACCATTTATTTGATTAAAAAAAAAACCAAGTTTCGCATAAGTCTTTTAAAAGACTTGACCTAAGGCAATCGATAAGGTCCAAGCCAATATTTTTTCTCTGAGAAATCGATTTTAAGCATCAAGGCATATTCTTGCTTTTAGGTCAAATTTTTCAACTCGAGCATTTTTTTCTCTTTTTTTTTCGTTAAGAAAAACCCAAAATTAGGCTCACAGCAGATATTTTAGTTCTCAAGGGACGATAATTAGTGCAAAGTTCCAAAACGACTTTGACAGATTAAAGATAAGCTCCTTCATTGATTTACTAGATTTTGGATTAACTCAAATGAACGGTAAGTTTCGTTTATTTACCATGGACGGACCTTGACAAAGAAGAGGCTTTTTTCGGCAGATTTCCATGGCCATGTTTGGTCACGCTAATAGTATCTACCCTGTAACACTGTCTTTCTAAAGCAACTAACCTCCATAAGTTTTATTTCTGAAGCAAAAACGTGTGATCACATGAACGGTGTGATCAGATCAGACAATGAGGCCTCTTATTCGCCAAGGTCATTTCGAGTAAAAATGATGAATTTTGATAAAAAAGATAACAAAGTCAGTGAATGAGCTTATGAAAGAGCAAATGACCGATTAATGGTAGCACAATTGAGCTACTATGACAAGCAGCCAAGAAAACAAGAATCGAAACAAGCGCACGAATGAGCAAGCGATAAGCAAATGAATGAATGAATGTCACGAGAATCAAAATGAGTAATCAAGAAGAAAGAACGTTTAATTTTCCCCCTTCTTTTATTGTTACACCGGCTCGTTTTAGGACATTTTCAGTTTATGTCCGAGGAGAAATAAAAATAACCGTGTCATGAATATGAAATAACGACCTTGGAAGCAGCGGTGAACAAAAGACTCAGAACAATAATGAGGAAACGTAATGAAATTTAGATAAAAACGAATCATTTAAAAATTTCTCAAAAATTATAGAAAAAAAAAAAAAAAAGAATACGGACAGAATAACAATGACGAGAAATGCTTTTAACGGCACGCGGAAAATCTGAATTCGATAATTAGCTTGAGGAGAAAAATGAAGATTTTCTGTAAAAAGCTTGAATGGATTTTTAAAGTCGGTCCATACATATGAGGAGGCCCCTAGGAGTCCAGAAGCAGCCGGTGGCTCAGCCCCCCTTTTGAATTTTTCTTTTTTTTACTAATGTAATTTCCGATTCCCTACCATTTTTCCTAAAAAATTTGGTTCTTAAAAAATTTTTTCCTAATAATTTTTTTTCTTCTAATTTTCAATTTTCTTAAAAGTTTTTTGATTCCTAAAATAAAATTTCCCAACATGAATATTTTTCCTAATTTTTTGATGAAAAATTTCAAAGGTTTAAAAAATTAGGGAAGATATTCATTTTAGCAAATTTTATTTTAGGAATCAAAAAATTTTAGGAAAATTGAAAATCGGAAAAAAAAAATGGTTGGGAAACAAATTTTAACCGCCAGAAGTTGTAGGAAAAATGAATTAGGAATTTATTTTTTTTTAGGAAAAACGGATTAGAAAAAATGGTTGGGAACAGTAATTTCCCTATCCTAAATGTTAAAGGAGCTCATTCGGAGCTCTGGCTTTGGCCTTTTAGTCTGGCTAAGAACTTGATATGACGTCATCATTTTAAAAGGAAAGGGATCGTCAATTGATGATGAAAAATTAGTGAAAATTCACCTCCAAATGCCGATTGACTCCAAGACTTTACATGTTATTGGGGAAGGAGGGGTCGAAAATATATAAAATTGCTCTTACGTGATTTAAACTAAGCATGGCACGAAAATTTTAACCTTCTCATTATTCTACATGATTAGACTTGCCATCTTTTAAAATTGGAAAAAGAGTAGATGAATGTAAGAAAAAAAAGAGTATAATTAGAGTATAAAATTTAATTTTTTAGAGATTTCCTACCATTTTTCCTAAAATAAAAAAAAAAAATTCCTAATCCATTTTTTCTAAAAATTTTGGCTCCTAAAATTGTTTTCTCAACTATTTTTTTTTAAATAATTTTTAATTTTCCTAAAATAAAATTTGTTAAAATCTCTAAAAAATTTCCTAAAATCCCTAAAATAAAATTTTCTAAAGTCCCTTTAGGGGTTTGAAAAAATGGGAAAAATATTCATTTTAGGAAATTTTATTTTATGAATCAAAAAATTTTAGGAAAATCGAAAATCAGGGAAAAAAATGGTTAGGAAAAATGGATTAGCCATTTATTTTTTTAAGAAAATGTCGGGAACGTTTTTAGAGTATAAAAAGAGTATACCTAATATAGCCAGAACAAGTTTAAAAAATTATTAAACTACGAAAAATAAAATGACAACGTTTTTAGCAAACTAACGAAGATAATTTTAAGAATTAAAATAATTTTAAAAGAGTATATTTTTTTTTCAATTTGAAAAAAGAGTATATTCGGGCAGATTCCAAAAAAAGAAAGTAAATACTCATAAAAAAAATATAAATGGCAAGCCTACGATGGAACAGAGAATTCTCTCCAAAAAAAAAAAAAAAAAAAAAAAAAAAAAAAACAGCGGACCATCATTCTCGTGACTCTCTAGCTCCCTTCGGTGATTTTCAAAAGAAGGTTCTGCAAATAATGAGGAATGCTGAATAGGGCAAGGGAAGAAGCCAGTGTTAATGACGTAATATTTAAATTGCGCCCTTTTCGGCACACAGCATATACGTCCTTCAGTTTAAAAAACAGTAAAAGAGCTACCCACGCTGAGCCGGTGGCATTTTTAGGTGTGTAATTTTCTTCTCCAGGTCAAGTACATGCATGTTCGCACAATTTGCAAAATCCAGTGAAATACACAAAAACAAAAAACTTTTTTTTTTTAATTAAACTTTGAAAACCCAAATTAAAAAAATTGTTGCTTTTTCTAAAAAATATTACACAGTTCTACAATCACGTAAGGTCATTTCACTTAAATACCAATCGATTCGGATGTGGTTTTCGATAAGAATTACGCAAACGAAAAATTTTCAAAACCAAAACGTATGTCAAATTTTTTTTTGCCGAGCTTTCTTTAATGTTTATTAGCATCTAAATACTCTGGAATTTCCCTAAGACCTTGAGAATCTAGTTCCCCATTTAATTGTACAAACTTGGGTTAAAGATCGTTTTGAATTTAGGCCCATTTGCAATGCTAATAAAACAATTACAACTTTTTTTTTGCTTCTAAATAAAATATCTTATCGTCGGATCGGCCATGATTAATGTTTTTAAAGACAGTGTGAGATATTACTTGGATTTGAAGTCTCTCTTTCGGATGAATGTTTAAAGGTCGTTCCCAAAAAAGTAAAGCACGAGCGAGAAGCAAAAAATATTCGCAAGCAGAAAAAAAAAATAAAATAAAATAAAAAAAATAAGTAAATGAAATAAATGAATAAATCCTGGTAGAAACTTTGAAGGTAAAAAATTACCTCGATCCTGCACAGGTTTCGACATGAAAAATCAAACAGTACTGCATTTCAACGTGTTTCAACGAGTCGAGACGGGACAGATACAAAGTCAGCATGATTTTTCGATATCGGTCCGGAGTAAAGAAATTTTTACCAGGCATCAGAATTATTTTGCGTTTTTTTTAATTTTGACCCAGGACCTCAAATTTAACTGGAAAGACCTGTAACTACTTCTTCAAATAATTATTCTCGGACAAAATTACGTCAATAATGATTTTTTATTGTAAATTTTTACTGCTTTTTTATCGAACACTCACTTAAAGCTCAAGCACATATGGAGAGGAAAAAAAAAATTACGAGCTTTGTTCTTTAACTGTTAATTACAATGGGTCAAATTTTAATGGTTAAAGCGACTTTTAGTCAAGGAAAATCTATTATTTACAAGTCATGAGAATTATTTTGCGTTTTTTTTAAAGTAGTTAATTCCAACTGTGAGCCGCATTTATTGCGGAGTATATCTAAAATACGAGACATTATGCGTAAGTCAAGCGCGTTGCGTATGTTTTGCAAATCTAAGACAAAATATGAAATAAGAAAAAAAAAAAAATACTCCCTCAATTGTAATAATTAATAATTAAAATAAAATGCTTCACAGACCTCCAAGGCTAGACAAGAACTTTATTATTTTCAAGTTTTATTTCTTCCGAACAGAAATCTTAAAAAGTTTAGCTGAAAGATAATGTTCAGTACTTTGGGCGACTTTTTCTTCTGAAACCCGACTCAAACAAAGCCAGGAAAATGTACAGTAGGGTGTACCTTATTTTCCGATTTTTTGAATTATAATGAATGGACTCCAGGAGTCGGTTCTCTCTGTGGCACATATCAACCCTGATTTTTCTCAGATTTTTTACTCGACAGGAAACAGCTCCGATCTGAGCTTCAAGGTCGGAAAATTCCCATAAGGGTGAAAAAGTCGATAATTTTCTTTTTCTTGAAAAAATCGCATTTGCTATCAGAAATTTTGCTTATATCACGAATCTGAACTCCATTTTTTTGTATCTGGTCCGGTTTTTGAGCTGGAGCCAAAAAATGAGCCAAAAATGAGGGTTTATTATGTTTTGTTACTTGACGCGGATTTTTTGCTCATTTTTTGGCTCCAGGTAGAAAACGGACAATATAAAAAAATGGAGTTCAGATTCGTGATTTATAAAAAATTATTTTTTTTTTTTCAAAAAAAAAAAAAAAAAAAAAAAACAATTTACACTTTTTTTTGGGGAATTTTCCGACATTAAAGCGCGAATCCGGGCGGTTTTCCGTAAAGTAAAAAATCTGAAAAAAAATTAGGGTTCATATGTGCCACAGAGAGAACCGATTGAGGGGTTGAACACATTCAAATTCGAAAATTAGGGAATTGAGGGACACCCCAATGTACAATAATCTGGATTTCCATCCCAAACCCGGTATTCCCTGCCGCTGGAAGATCAGTTTTTAACTTTCTCCAGGAAAAAAATGCAGGTCTAGACAAGTTTTTACTTTAGTTTTCAGGCTGAAAAGTTTAATATAAGAGTCATATGGCTAAGGTACCATTTGGCCATCCGAAGCCAAAGTCTGTGCTTTAATAAAAAACTTTATCTGGCATTTCCTTTTCTTTCTTTTTTTTCTGTATCTAAAAATCAGTTTTACGCCAAAAAAACAAAAAAATAAATCTCATTAAATAAATGGAGGTTGAAAGCCTTAGTCTTAAATCTTTACAAACGGAAGCCTATTTTCAAAACTAATATCACATGACGGAATTTTGTTTAATTGGTCGCTTATTATTGGCCATTTATAGATTTTCTTAAGTTCAAGAATGACAATTTGGCTGAGCATCTATAGATGCTTCAATCTCTGAAAGGTTTAATACCGGTTCTGCCCTTATACAAATCATCCCTATTGTTATAGTCCCTGTAACCTAATTGTTACAATATGTTTTTCAAAAGTTTCATAACCATGATTTAACCTTGGCCCTGAACTTTAAAACCAATATTTCTATGTAAAGCATAGAGAAAAAAAACTGAAAAAAAAAAAAAAAACTGCAATAACTTAACTATTTTAATTGTAACACCAATCAAACTCATTAGGAAAACTCAAGCAGCATGTTCCAGTGTTGAAAAAAAAAAAGAAAAATATATACCCATACACCTTTTGCATTACGTTACATGCACAAGAGCACGACGATAATTTAAAAAAAAAAAAAAAAATATTCCAAGAACATATTGAGTAACAGCAGACTGGAAGTTGATGTACCCGGGCACTTGTTATGTCGCAACTTGAAACTTCATAGCATTCAGAGTCAAGGTGAAAAAAAAATATGATTAATTCACTACAATTCGAATTACTAGTACATAATATAACCTTGTAACCTAACCATATTAGAAACTAATTTAAATTAATAAATCGGCATGTATAAAATCAATTTCAAACAAATAAAAATGCTTCAAAAAAAATATTTCCAATGTGTGCATAGGAACCTTTAGACCCACAATGCTGTGTAACTCCGTGCGTCGGAGATGAAATCGTAAATATGATTGGGAGATAATCTGTTTCGAGTGTTTATGAAAATCACGTGATCATGCGGCTGCAAGTTTACACGCTCATGCCGCCGTAAACTTGAGGTCACGTGACACTTCCACGAAATGTCGAAACAGACTAACTCCAATCATATTTACGATGGAGGTACGTTAGTTCACCTTCGACGCACGGAATTTCTTGTAGGAGACTTACTGTTCGACAGTATTCTGGTGGAAAATTGGAAAAGCAAGATTGAGGATATGGAAAATTCTTATTCTGTCTTGATTCGGCCTTAATATTTCTGATGTTGTCTAATTCTGAACTTCAGCTAATCGCGGTTCCCAAGAAAAATTGAGTTATAAAATTTTATGACTCCATGACGTTTTGGCCGATTATATCGATCATAACCGATTATACCGATAATAACTGAGCAGTATATTAATTTTATGCTTGAATTGCACTATATTTAGCATATGGGGACTTTATACGCTCTTTTTTTAAACGTAAAAAAAAAGGAAAAAAAAAATTATAATTTTATGGAATTGAACCCGAGCCTAGTGGTAGACTTAACAGCCGCCTTTATCCAGTACACCGCTTTTCAACTGATTTTTAAAAGCGGCAATATGGTTCTTAAGTTGCCAATTATTTTGACTTGTAACATTTTCCTGATTTTTCCGAATTTTCATTTTATTTCTTGTATTTTTAATTTCACAAAGGCTCAAAAATAAAGAAAAACAGAAATAGAAAAATTCGGGAAGCGTTAGAAGAAAATAAAAAAACTCAGAAAAAAACTGAAAATAATTTTTGTTATAAAATTTTATAACGAATTATAAATAGATGTCTTTTTTGGCAGGTTAGAAAATTTAAAGTTAAAGGTTTTAATAACTCAATTTTTTAACACATTTTTTCTTGGGAAGTCTAAGTGTTACATTCCAGTCAATTTTGATTTGATTTGATTTCTTCAGAATTTTTTGACTTTGAAAACATGACAACCATTTAAAAGGAGTGCAATTATCATGTTTAAGCCTTAAACGGATTATACAGACTACAATTGTCTTGTATATGTACAAGTACTCCATGTTTTTCTTTTCCTAATTAAATATTATGAATTATGTAATATATGGAATGTCTCGGTAATTACATCATAATTCATTATTTTCTGAACTGAGAAATTATGTGTTGCATTGAAATTGTTCATTTGACATTGTCATGATCATTACCAAAATAGTTATTAGCATTATAATTCTTTTTTGTCTTTTTTTTTTTGTCATTTGTTTTACCTATGCCGAAAAAAAAATGTCCTCATATGCACTGTATCTTTTATCTCGTTTTTTTTCAACTTCTTTGCTTCTGTCCATAGAAAATGTCACAATTTCATTTTGCTCTAGATGTTGGGAATAAAGATTTCTTTCGCAACCCACTGACTGAATTTCTTTTGTACACTTAACACAGTAATTTTGACAGTTTTTTTTTCTTTTTTTACGTCCGAAGCTTCAAAAAAAAAAAAAAAAAAAAATAAAAATAAAAATAGTACCGTAATTAGTGGCTCTTATAAGAGCTCAATTATTCGGTTTTAAAGAAATCTAAACGACTGGTCAAACAGGAGTTTAAAAATTTTGACCTCCAGGTTTACAACGAATAAATATAACTTTGTTCTTTTTGCGTTATAAATGATTTAATGGTAGCCGATCTTATTTCTCCGCAAGGATTTTTAATACTTTTATTTATCTGGATGTGGTAAGGAGAAAGTCAGAATGTGGACTATAAATTTGTTATGCAAACTAAAATGATTGACAGTTGTAAAAATAAAAAAAAAATACAAAATTGCCGAAATTGCAATATTGCAATATTGCAGATTCTACTACGAAAAAGGAGTAAAAAAACAATTTTTAAAAAAAAGATAATCTTGGCTCATGCCATTTACAAGAATACAAAAAAACTTAGGTTTTTTTTCAGGTTCTGACAAAGGAAACGTACTGCTTTTAATTTGGGTTTTATATTATTTACATTCATTAATGGCTAATGTCGTTCAGACTGGATTCTTCAATTTTTGCTATTTCTGTATTTCAGAGCCAAAATGTCGTATTTGAAAGTCAGCACACGCGACAGCTTCCTACGAAAATAAATAAATAGCGGCCATTTTGATTTTTTTTTTTAAATCCCACGTTTTAGCTCTGAGGTACAGACTTCGTTTTTACTGGACTAAAAACAGTGTCTTTGAATTTAAAAGTCTAGAAAAACGTTCCCGATCATTTTTCATAAAAGAAATAAATTTCTAATCCATTTTTCCTAAAAATTTTGGTTCCTAAAATTTTTTTCCCAGCCATTTTTTCCCTAATTTTCAATTTCCCCAAACTTTTTTGATCCCTAAAATAAAATTTCCTTAAACGAATATTTTTCCTAACTTTTTGAACCCCTAAAGGAATTTAAATTTTATTTAAATTTTATTTTAGGGATTTTAAAATATTTTGTTTTAGGAATCAAAAAATTTTAGGAAAATTAAAAACTAGAAAAAAAAAATTGTTAAGAAAACAATTTTAGGAGTCAAAATTATTTTTAGGAAAAATGCATTAAAATTAGGAATTTATTTTTTTTTTTTTTTTTAGGAAAAATGGTAGGGAATCCCAAAAAAGAAGATGATTTTTAAAAAAGAAAGGGGGTTATAAGTGGTTTTTTGATTTGTTAATGGATGGACTTCTGGGATTTTCACCGAAGAAAATAAAAAAAAATAAAAAAATACTGGGAAAACCGATTTGGTTGGATAAACCAAACTTGAAAAAAAAATTATGTTTATACTTAACATGTATATAAGCGGGAGACTTGACCAATTTATAACTTGTAGAAGGCTAACGAATCTAATAGTTGCTTTGCGATTCAGGCTAAACTACGCTTTTTTAAAAAATAATCATTATCCACATGTTTGGGTAGGTGCTGGGCTTTAGAATCTCAGTAAACCAAACCCAAACGGAAAGTTTAGATCAACTAGATGTTTATTGGAACATTCAATTTTTAATGATTTTATAACTTTATTTTCAGACAAAGGTATATCAAAATGGATTCTTTACCATTTTTCCTAATCCATTTTTCCTAAAAACAATAAATTCCTAATCCATTTTTCCTAAAAAAAAAATGAATTCCTAATTTATTTTTTCTAAAAATATTGGTTCCTAAAATTGTTTTCCTAACTATTTTTTTTTTTTTAATTTTAAATTTTTCAATTTTTAATTTTCCTAAAATTTTTTGATTCCTAAAATAAAATTTCTTAAAATCCCTAACATAAAGCTTCCTAAAATCCCTAAAATTACATTTTCTAAAATCCCCTTAAAGATTTAAAAAATTAGGAAAAATATTCCTTTTAGGAAATTTTATTTCAGGAATCCAAAAATTTTAGGAAAATTAAAAATCAGGAAAAAAATTGTCAGGAAAAAAATTTTAGGAACCAAAATTTTAGGAAAAATGGATTATGGAAAATGGTCGGGAACGCAAAATTTGGCATATATACCAATTTGGTAATATTTGGCAGGGTCTCAGCTCAGGGGACCACAAGAAAAGGTCTGAGAAAATAATAAAATATTTTTTTGTTTTTAAGAACAAGAAGTGCGGTCCCAAATTTCCAATAGTCATCCGTAAAATTCAATCAATCGAAAACATTTCACAGTCCTGCAGTGTAACACTGTGCCAATGTTGCAAACATCGGGTGCAAGTCTTCTAAATCCTAATAAAAGAACCTGTTTGGCCCAGTCATGGGTGACTATCAACTATTCCAGATTTTGTTTAAAATCATTAGGTGTTTCTCGTTAAATTTATTTAACAATTTTTTTTATCTAACTCATTAAATTGAATTTTTCTTGAAAAATACTTTTTTTTACATGTGCTTATTTTATAATCGCAGGTCTCAAAATATGAAGAAAAAAGAGCAAAATAACGTAACAAAACCAGTAACGTAAGACATTCATCTCAACACTATAAAAAAAAAACATAAACACCTTATATATAAAAATCAACTCAAAAAACAAAAGCAAACTAAGCGACCGTGATTTTTCTAAAGTTGTCTACTACAAAAAATCCGTTCACGTACAAATCAGTCGCGGTTGATTGTGAAAGTTTTTTATGTAAGAATTTTTCATCGGAGTGTAGAAAATTATCAATACCAGGAGCCAAAAAACATTTTCAAAGAGATTTTTGTCCAGATTTTGCCAACGATGCAAAAAATTGGAAAAAAAAAAAAAGAAATTAATGTCATTGCGACAGTTACATAACCCGGTGGTACTCTCTCATCAACCCGACCCTGGATTTAATTTTTTTTTGCATGTCACCATCTTTCTTGCTATTATAGAATCACTTACATGGTACAATCATCGCGTTCGAATACCTGAGGTCGTCCACATTAACTGAAGTTGAATCTCGATATATAGACCTTCGGAAGTTGTAATAAGGAAGTAACCACCGAGACTCAAGAGTATTGTAAAAATGTCGACTGCAATTTCACTTTGATTGGGAAACAATGACGTAGAATCAACATCTTTTTTTTTTTCTCCTCTTCTTTCGTTTTTTTTTAAAGCTGGCGCAGTACTGAGTTCGATTTTAAAAATGAAATTGGAATAATTATGAGGGGAATATAATAATTGCTGCGAAAACTGAATTTACTAACAACGCCTTACGTTTTTTTTTGTTTTTTTTGTTTTTGCGCGTCGATACTTTGGGAAAAAAATGAGAAGGAAACAAGAAAGTAAGTAAGTAAGTTTATAGATCAAGGACGATCGGGATAAGAAACTATCGATTCAAAGATAACACTAATCGTGATAACATTATTAATGGATCAAACTGATTTATGTAACACAATCGAAAAATTTAAGGGTTAATTTAACATTAAAGAAGGTAGAACGTAATACCAGTGAACGATGACTCTTCACTTTTTTTAACAATATTTCACCATCTTTACTTTCTTCTTTTTGATTTATTTAAGCAAAGAGCAAAGATCTACAAAAAAAAAAAAAAAAAATTGAGGAAGTAGTAATAGGTGATAGAAAAATCTCAAGTAAAAAAACAATATCAAAGCTTTAGCATATGAATTGTGACCTTCAAACCTTACGTAAACAGGCCTAAAAACCAAAAAAAAAAAAAAAAAAAAAAAATTCAGTATTAAAAAAAAATCCAAAAAAGGGTTACGAATTCCGACCTTCAAGTTTTACATAACAGCCACACTTTATTAAAAAAATTATGAATGAATATCGAGCCTGATATAAAATCGAGGACCGTGCCCAATTCATTTTATTTTTCTTAAAATTTTTTCTAGTTTAATATACCTATATTAAGACACTAAAAAAAATTAAACTAAGTTACGACCTTGAGTAATCCAAAAAAAATTAAAACAATATGAGCATCCAAATTTACAAAAAAAATATATATATATCTGCGTTTAATTAAATCGACATTCTTTTTAACAATCAATTCCAGTCAAACCTATCAGAGTGGACATTCGCAACCATGAACCGAATGCACTCGCCGGCATTAAAAAAATTTCTTACTTTTTTTTTTTTTTTTTTTTTTTTTTTGACGCAACACCAGTTTACCTTTGCCTAATTCGATTGGAATAAAAATATCACTTCTTCAATATTTTGGTTTTTTTTTTTTTTTGCTTTGTTCTTGTTTTTTGAAAAACGAGAAAAAAAAACAGTTATTATTAAATAGGCTACAAGAAAGCCTTCTTACAGAATAACGGAAGCCTATTCGTCATATTGTTGTGCAAATAAAAAAAATTAAAGTGGAGATGGACACTTATCAATTCGACCATGTAGACGAAATAATAACATGTGTGACACACCCTATATATTGACTGAGATAATTTAATTTTTTAGGTTTTGCTATTTGAAGGTTGTTTTTTTTTTTTTTTTAAGTACATGCATGTACTCGTAAATTATTTAATAACTATTTAGTTCCATAATTAAGAAAGTTTATAAGTAGGACGGAAAACAAAAAGCGAAAAATGGGACAAAGAAAAAAAAAAAAAACAGAGTCTCGACATCTCGAAAAAATAAATGAATGCGGTGTTACAAAAGAGTTGATAGAAAAAAATCAGTGATTTCAAGGTAAACTAATAACAAAAAACCACCTGTTTTTATGTTGAATAATTCATGTATGATTTTCACACATAAATGATGCGCTTTGCAGCTAGTTTCAATGTACTTTTTCATTTGAGTGTAATTAAAAATATATTTTTCATCACACGGTACTGAAAAGTCCACTTTTCAGCCCTAGTCAGTTTATTTACAGACTATTTTACACCGTACCTTGTGATAAAAAATATCTTTCAATGCAAGAAATGCAAACGACTTGCCCGTCTCGACCTATTTAAGGCCCTCGCCTTCGGCTCGGGCTTAAAACTCGGTCTCAACGGGCAATTTTGTCGTTTGCACTCCTTCTATTGAAAAATACTATAACTCAAATTAATTTGACTTTGGTATATACTGCAGGCAATCCATTAAAAAAGTTAAAAGTTTCTTTTCATCACTCCGGGCGGGAAATGAACTTTCCCGCCCGCTTAAAAAACGAAAAAATTCATTTCCCGCCGTCGTAATAAAAAATAACTTACAAATCAGGCATGGAGGTGGCTTGCAGGCCTCGACTGGTCACGGCCCTCACTTCGTTCGGGCGGTAAACCCCAGTCTCGGCCTGCAATACGCCACCTGCATACCTGATATGTAATATACTATTAAAAAGTTGTAAAAAGTATTAATATTAAAAATTAATTAGGTAGATTTAAAATCTAACAGAAATTCATCTCCCCCCCAAATTCATGAAAAGAAAAGTTTCTCAGACTGCAACAAATTTATGTAATGCGAGTGGGTGGATGGCACACCAAATCCACCTTACCAAATTTTATACCAAAGTGTCTGTTTCTTTAGAAGGAAAAATCATTTTTAAAATTTTGTTTTACTACTAGTTGGAAAAAACAACACCTGGAGCGATTTCCTACCATTTTTCCTAAAAAAAATAAATTTCTAATCCATTTTTCATAAAAAAAAGTAAATTCCTAATCGATTTTTTCTAAAAAAAATAAATTCCTAATCCATTTTTCCTAAAAATAAAAAATTAATTCCTAATCCATTTTCTCTAAAAAGTTTGGTTCCTAAAATTGTTTTCTTAACTATTTTTTTCTAATTTTTAATTTTCCTAAAATTTTTTGATCCCTACAATAAAATTTCTTAAACTCCTTAAAATAAAATTTCCTAAAAATTTCCTAATCCATTTTTCCTAAAAAAAAATTATATCCCATCGATTTTTTCTAAAAAAAAAAAAAATAAAAAAAAAATAAATAAATAAATAAATAAATAAATTCCTAATCCATTTTTCCAAAAAAAAAATAATTCCTAATCCATTTTCTCTAAAAATTTTATTCCTAACCGTTCCTAACCATTTTTTTCCTAATTTTCAATTTTCCGAAAATTTTATTTAAGAGTCAAAAAATTTTGGGAAAATTGAAAATTAGGAAAAAAATGGTTAGGAACGGTTAGGAATAAAACTTTAGGAACCAAAACTTTTAGGAAAAATGGATTAGGAAAAATGGTAGGGAGCGGGTGAAACATTAGGTTCCAATACAAAAGTGGCTTCTTTTGGTGAGTTCTAGGCAGGGAAACCCCTTTTGATTTTTTCCGACATTTTTAATTTTTTTTTTACATGGGGCTCTAATGAGGAAAATCACTAGAGGTCAATAGCGAAACATTTTTGATATGGGGCCTTAATTCTACATATTTTACATAAATTTTAAACACCTCACCGACATTCAAATCTTTGGGCCCAAGGGTGCCCAAATTTTTTAAATTTTCCTGATAAGTGCTCCTCCACATTGCACATAGGCAACACTTTAGACTTGGTTTATTATTTTTTTTTTCGATATTCTTATATATAAGTAACTTCGAGTCATAGTTTCAAATTTTTCTCTTTTTTCCAGATTAATCTTCAGAACAAGAATCAAATATAATAATTATAATTTTTCTCTTTCAGTTTCCATAACTTACAAATTTTTAAAACTTTGGCTTCAAATCAAATTTTTCCCATTTTTTTGCCTAAAAAATCTTTGGCTGAAGACCTCCAAAAAGTTTTTTAAAAATCTAAAAAAATTGGAGACCTCTTTCAGATACTTAAGAGCTGAAATTTGCCCGAGGAGAGAAAATCTGGAGTGGACAATTATTTTGAAGCACCTTAGAGGGCACCCTTTAAATAGTATCACTAAAAACAGCTGGTCACTAAAAAAAAATGGTTGCTCTAACCAGCAAGCCTTCTTTTAAATAAGCCCTTTACCGGCTGCGATGACGGTCATCACATTGACAAAGTACCAACACCCATGACCAGTATTCAATTACATTAACTAAAATTGTAAAAAACAGCAACCACCAAATCTTGAAAAAGAACTCATACGCCATACACGTTTTAACAAGAAATATACATTTTCGGAAAACTCCTGCATTAAAGCAAACTCGGAAAGCTGATTAATAATATTATTATCGGGTTTTTCTAACGCATATTCATGGAACAGACATTTCAACCACAATCTCTGGGAAGGCGATTTCCACAGCCTCCTAATCTTTAATCGGCTCCGGGTAATCAATGGAAAATTCATATCTTTTACAGTCTGAATATTTTGATTCATCATCAACGGAATTCCCTTTGGCCGGGAGAGTAGGAAACGTTACAGACGGCACCATTACTGGACTAACCAAATTTAGAGTCGTAAAATTCACAGAATCAAATGCTTCAACGATTAATCATTCCATTATTAAGTCCTCGGCAATTATATAACATCTAGATAAAAAGAAAAAGAAGCACAACGAAGTGCCACTCCCTTAATTGGACTTTCCCGCGGTTAAATTGCGAATCCACATTGATACCTTACACGTTAGACAAGACAGATAAGCCCCTAAACTGAAGCAATTTTATTGACATTATCTGAACAGCGATGAGATATTAGGAATTTATAACAGTAATATGTCTAACGTTGATCAGCCTTACTGATATCAAGTCGCTTAAGACAATGCACTATTATGTAGGAAGCTTAAAAGGTATGATAATTTTTAATGTTAAGAAAAATGTTAACTAAACTCTATTTTTAAAAAAACATGCTCCATGATATATAGCGTTGGGAAATTATTTAAATTAAAATAAAGTTTTTTATAAGATCTTGATGCCTCTAAAATTATAAACTAATTTTTACATGAATTTTTATATCAAATTTTCTTTAAATAAAATTTAAACTTTGTAAACTGAAATTTTTAATTTTTTCTTTTATACTAGCTTCGATTAATTTTAAACTCAATAATAGTATTACAAATATTATCAATTTAATTTCCGAATATTTTTCTATTTATCTTAAAAAAAAAAAAATGAAACATGAGTTTTAGCAAGACATTTTAATGTAAATTTTAATATCGAAGTTCCATTTTGATTTAAAAAATTTTTGAAAGATGAATTTGTTTACCTTTGAAATCTTAATTAAATTTTTATGCTTTTTATTAAATTAAAAATTTTTATTTAAATTAACGTTAAAATGTTTTTAATTTTATCGCGTTTCTTTAAATAAAATCTAAATTTTCATGAAATTTTTCTTTTAAAAAGCAATTTTCATGTAAGTTTTTTTATGAAATCTTCTTTAAATAAAATTTAAATTTTCTGAATTTTTTATTTAAATTAATATTAAAATATTTTTCTTAATTTTATCGCGTTACGCTAACACTCAAGGCCCGTCATAAGAAGTTTCACTTCAAAAATGATAGAATCAGCAGTAGTAGCCGATAAAAGTCATCACCCGAGACTTTTCAGCTTCAGTAATAAAACTAGACAAGGAAAACATGCCAAAAACGAATTTGAACGGAAAAATTTGAACAAAATTCATCTTCAAAGCCCCAACTGTCTTCATACGTTTCGAAGTGAATGCAAGATAGTTATGGTTAGTTGGCCAGCATTTAATACAAAATGAATGAAACTCATTCAAGGACCTTTTTTTGCAAAGACTGCATTTTAAAAACTATTGTTTTTCCCTGTATTGTAACATTCGATTCAATGGTGCAAACAGGCAGACTCATTAACTACGGACATTACAGAATTACTTACATCTAAGCTAAACGAACTAGAAGTAATATTACTTTAAAGGAGAAGTTTTGCTATTTTTTCGCCATAAGCTTATATTCAAAAAAAAAAAAAAAAAAAAAATCTACTCTCCTTTCGATGATTTCAAACTTTTTTTCCAACCCTCTTTTCAGTCAAAGTTTTGAACACATAGTTCAAATACTCAAAACTTTCCCTCGTTAATTAAAAAATCACCAGTCATAGTTGCCTTCCCCTATTATCTTCGACTTAAAGGGAGCCCTAATAAATAAAAAAAACAAGTTAACAATTTATTCTTATACGAGAGTTACGGCGTATTCGCAAACGAGTCGAACAAGTTAAATAATTTCTCTACAGCAAAAAAATTTCTAGTTTGCTCGAAAAAAATAAATAAATAAAATAATAATAATAATACTCGGTTCCAAATTTCAATTGAATTGAGTAAATTTGACTCTTTCGTTTTTTAACAAAAAAAAAACTTTTACTTCTTTTATTTTCTCTTACTTTTCAGTAAAATCAGAAAATCCGACAGCTAACTGTTCTAATGAAAAACAGGAGCAGGATGTAAAGGCAAGCATGATAAGCAAAATGTCGTCATGCACAATAAAAATTTTGATTAGAATTTGATATTGTTACGTCTAAAAAATCGCTGGGTACTGTTTTAGATCGAGAAAAAACCCAGTAATTAATTTTCTCTGAAAATTTATCGCTCATGTTTAGCTTATGGGAGTTTCAGAAGCCCAATAAGAATTCAATCTCAAGTTCAATATCATCTTACATCTAAGATCTAAAATTCTAAATGGCCCAAGTACTATTTTAGATCAATAACAAGTCAAAAAATTTATCTTTATTGAAAAATGATTCCCTATGTTTAGCTTATGGGAGTTTCAATATCATTTTTACTTTCCTTATATCATTAAAATCATTGAAATTGAAAATCATTTTTGTCTGGGGGGGGGGGGGGGAGGGGGAAGAGAAAAAAAGAACTTTCTGTGAGAAAAAAAAAAAAAAAATTTCAAATCCGAATCTCAAAAAAAGTGCGTTATAAAATTTTATAACTCCAATAACGTTTGGGTCGTTTATAAAATTTTATAACTACTTATAAATTTTTATAATTAAAATTTTTAACTGAGCAATATATTAATTTTATGCTTGAATTGCACTATATTTAGCATATGGGGATTTTATAGGCTCTTTTTTAAACATTTTTCATGAGGAAAAAAAAAGAAAAAAAAATTACAATTTTTTGGAATTGAACCCGAGCCTTGTGGTCGACTTACCGGCCACCTTTAACCACTGATTTTTAAAAGCGGCAATATGGTTTTTAAGTTGCCAATTATTTTGACTTATAATATTTTCCAGATTTTTCCGAATTTTTGGTTTATTTCTTGTATTTTTAATTTGACAAAGGCTCAAAAATAAAGAAAAACAGAAATAGAAAAATTCGGGAAGCGTTAGAAGAAAATAAAAAAACTTAGAAAAAAACTGAAAATAATTTTTGTTATAAAATTTTATAACGAATTATAAATAGATGTCTTTTTTGGCGGGTTATAAAATTTTATAACAAAGTTTAAGTTTTTAATAACTCAAGTTTATAACACACTTTCTTTCTCTTTCGCTGATATCAGCGACCACAAAAACCTGAAGTAACTCATTTTCGATGGGAATGCATTGTAGTGCTGAAATTGCCTAACCATAGGTTGTAAGGAGTTTATAACGATGTGGCGGAGTTAAACATTACAAAATTTGCATACAGTAAAATGGGGTAGAGTCTGGGGTATCCATTTTGAAAATAGTCTCCCGTTTGCAAAGGCTTAATATGAGCGGAACATCAAAATTTGCAACTGTCATAACCCATGTGCAATCTGATGCTATTACTGGACTAATAAAAAAAATTAATTGATTAATTGATTAATTAATTAATTAATTAAAATAAACACCAAATGAATAGAAGGTGACACAAACAATACGTGAATTCAAATAAAATAAACAGCAATTTAAAAATTGGAAATAAGTAAATAAATAAATCAGTTATTGTGAACAGTTGTCAGGCAAAAAATATCAAGCTTTTTTTGTCAGGAAAAATGACTACAAAATTGCAAAGTGTAACCGAAACATCCTCAAACCAGAAAACATGGTCAACCCTATTCGCAAAAGTAATTAAAGATGACGAGTGAGATTCGAACCAGGGCCTTCGCACAGAGAGATGTGCAGAATTGCATACCCGATTAACTACGATAAGCCCTCTTATGTCGCTATCCTATTAATGATCACAACAGGGTCAATTTAAGGATGCTAGAATTCCAAGGAAATCAGACCTAGGTACTTGAGTGCCATCTTTTTTTAAGATTTTCATTGTAACACGGAATTTTCTAAGCTAAGGAAAATAAACTTAGTGCCGTAGCTATCAAGGCCTCCTCAACCCAGGTTTATGACGTCATATTTAACGAAAAGAAGTAAAAAAAAAAAAGCACGAATGTATAGTAAATCTACGCAATCACTTAAATCTTAAGAGATTTTATTTTACCCATTTGGCCGATTTTATCCATTTTCAAACTCAAAAAAGCCGGATTATGGGAAGATGAAATCTAAATTCATAAATCATTAATGTTTCCAAAAAAAAAAAAAAAGAGTCAATCACCGTCTTCTCACCGTTTTATCGTAATTCGGACAAAGGGAGCTTAATTATAATTAAATTAATGTCTACTTCTTTTTTTTTTTTTTTTTTTCACCAGGTAATTATCAGATAATACAGCCTACGTCGTCTGGACCAGAAGTTTTTAAGGCGGGTTCTGAATTAATTATTCTATTTAGGAAACGAGCAACCGATTTTTATACAAAATTAAAACTGCATAAACCAATTCGGAAATCATTATCTTTTTAAATGTTAATCTGTGCTACATTCTGAGATCATTACAGTCATCATTATATCACACTCAACTCAATCCCAGAATAAAAATAAAAAAAAATCAATACAGTTCAAAGATTACGAATTTTACGGTTTGTCACCTGAGTAATAATTAAAACAATGAAAAAAAAAAAAAAATTGACAAATGACATAACCGGCCCGACGCAACATTTCATCTATTGTCCGCGCAAGAAAACAAGGCTGAATCAAAGTTTACGTTACTAGGACGGAACCAATAAACTTTTACTTGTAGAGCTACTTTATTAATTAGTGTTACATCAGAAATAACTCTTCTGATATATACACTTTTTTTTTTCTTTAAAGAATTCAAAAGATACGAATCTTTTACTCGTTTCCGAAATTAGCCAAGGCACTAATTACCAATTAATATTATTATTCGCTAGAAAACCGGTACGAACGATTTCTTCGATATCTTACCTCTTTTAAAAATAGTTGCTCGGCTGAAGATATTATCCATAACAGTTAGTTTTCATCCTTTCATCCTTTATCGTCCATTAAACTCGTTAATTCACGTTCAATCACATTTCACATTTACACTGAAAATAAATAAAAAAAAAAAATGCAGTATAGTAAAAATATTCCACTGTGAATAATTCAAATCATTATCGCATGTGTATTATTCGAATATTTTATGTATACGGACTGACATTTGTTTTGAAAACCACTTTTGTCACTTCTGAGAATAGAAAAATTACACATAGATAAAAATGACTGATTTTGAACTAACTATCATTTCCTTTTCAATTTAAATTCCTAACACTTTAACATCATCCCCCCTAAAATATAACAAAAAAAAAAAAAAAAAAAAAAATCCTACGAATTATTTTTTCATTCAAATCGAATGGAAAAGAGCCGTCCACTCTTGGTTATCTTTAACATACTAAACCTAGGCTTCCTTGCCTGACGACCTATTCCCTCTCTCTTAGCTTTACTGATTCCCCCTACCATGTATAATATGCCTCATTTTTTTTATGATTTCGATAATTTTTTTTATTTTGTTTTTGCTTAGAACAAAGAATCTGATTCATTGATTTTTACGATTTTTTTTTTTAAAAAGTTCAAAGTACAAAAATAAATTTTTGCACGGATGTAAAAAATTTTAATTTCGCTTTTTTTTTTTCAAACGACCCAAGAGAACATTTTCAAAGTTTAATCGAAGTTAAAGGTCAGCAAACTAGTCAGCAAATTTAAAAAAAACCGCTAATTCTAATGCTTACTGTAATAAAAAAAAAGGCTTGACTTCCATTCCATGAAACCCGACTACAGAAGAAAATAAATTAAAACCCATTTCAATATTTCGAATGGTTCAAAGAATTCGTATCGAAATCCCTGCTGAATCATCCAAGAGGGGCATTATTATTATTTTTTTATATCGATCAATGTATATTGTCACTAAACGCTTACTTCATACAAGTAGGTCTCTTGAGTAATATTTCGTTTACCTTTGGAAACCTTGACGAAGTTGGATCTCACTTTCTCCGATAACGGACGGTTGCATCACGAACATATTATCATTATTTGCCTTTATTCCGTTGCATTCGGGCATTACTGCCATTGCTTTCACATATGTTACATCATTTCTTCCCATTTCAATTGGTCATTAAATGTAAGGAAATGGACGCGGACCTGAAAAAAAATCGGAAAACGATTATCATAATTGTTCATTTTGCTTAATTTTTTTTTTTTTTTGGTCTGATTTTGAACTTTGTTATTAGATTAATTAGTTTGTCATTTATAAATTAAAAAAATCAAATTAATCCGGTTATATTTTTTTTTTGCATGCATAATGCCTACAAAATGTTTCTCTAAAATCAAAAAAATAATTAAAATTAATATCCTATCAGACAGACCCACGGGGAGTATAATGTGGGACAAATGTGAGGATGTCTATCCTCTTCCTCTTCATTTCTTCCCTTAAAACTGGAAGAGTTGAGGTCAAAGGAAGGGATCCAATACACCATCAGCCCTAAACCACAAAATTCAATCCTAAATAGACATTTAGAGAGGGGAAAAGTTCCCTTTTGGATTAGGTGGTTCCCCGTTCCCGCCCTGATTTTTAGTCTCGAACTTCTAACTCTCCCCGCGAAAAGGGATTTACTTATGAGACAATCTTAGTAAACTGTTCAGGCTTTCAGATAAGCCCAGGTTTAAAAGTAATTACCAATTTTCAAGGCAAATTGTAGGACCGGGACTGAATTGCATATGGCTACCTGATGTTAAAAATTCTATAAAGACTTGTTTCTGCATATTCTAAAAATTCAAAGGCCACTTTTAGTCAGTTTTACTTCAAATATTACAACTGAAATTCCTTCTGCTAAAAATATAAGTTTACAAATTTTCTCAAAGATAAACCATTTACATATTCGCAATATAATATTAAATATTATATAAATAATATTACAAGTAAATATTAAATAGTACCTCCAAAAATGCACTCAGTTGCGGAAACATTCCAGAGATATTATTTATTAATTAACGAAAAATGGGAATTAATTAATTTTAATAAAAAATGATTCTGGCATGAAAGATTTACAATGAAGTTAATAGAATTATAACGCTGATGGCAAAATAAAGAAAGGGTAGGATCAGATAAAGTGAATCATGAATCTTATAGCCAACAAAACCTAAAATATGAATTAAAAATCAAGTTTAAGAAACTCCTTTTTATAGATTTTAATATAACTGAATAATGGCCAAAATACAGATTATACCAGCAATGTGATTAACTGCATTATAACAGCTAAAATAATAAAAACAGATCAATGCCATTTTTCTCCATCAAAGTTTGCAAAAAAGCATCATAATTAACATGATACCAGGCAAAAATGCAGACCAAGTTCAGACAAAGATTAAGATTGTCAGAAGCACCACTAAATAATCTCACATTCTGATATACCAGTAAAATGTAAAGCTTCTGTAATAAGCTTTCAAAATTTTGAGATTGTTAGAAAATTATTAAGCAAGTAATGGGTGATATTTTTCGGCCAACAATGCTGAAAATAGGAAAGCAATCACTTCTCAAACTGGAATCAAATCAGCATTATCTATCCTAGTTCCATATTGGCAAAGTTCATGAATCTTTAGTATCAGTCAGGATTTAGCCTATGGACATGCAAAAGCTTATGATTTACTTCTAAAGTGTTTTAGGCTTAATTATGCCATCACAAATATACCCAATAAAGGTCATAAAATTCGGGGCAATAAAGCTTTATTTTTAAACTTGAGACGGCTTTTTATGCACGAGCATCATTGTGTAGCACTCACCTTCGATCTGAAAATACGTAAGATAATTTCCTGTCAACACGAACCCCGAATCGTAATCTACCGTAGTACCTTCTTCCTAATCTACACTGTAAAATTCTCATGTAAACTCCTTAAATATTTCAATAATTCATCAAATACCAATTAACAAAAGCATACACATGAAACTAATTCACGAAACATGACGACGACATATTGAACAACGAAACGAAAAATCCGCCAAGGAGGCATTAATATTAGCAAAAACGCGCAACGGCCATTTTTTATTTAGTTGTTTACGTTAAAATGGAGGTAAACACTGAAAGACAACAATTACAATACCCAGGTATTGTGGACAATGAAGGGACATTCCAGATGCTTGTAAGTTTTAAACATACTTAACAATTCCTTATTTTTTTGTATGGTTTTTTTTTTTTTATTCGATTTCAGTGATTCCATTAGATTCCAGTGATTTCATTATTTAGAAACATAACCTAAACTGGTTTAATATTTTGACTGTATTTACTTTCCATTTCTTTTTCTTTTTTTATTTCAGATTATATCTGCCTCGGAACAGTATTTAGAACCATTGCAAAAATCTTTGCATGAGACGAGAGAAGCACAAAAAGATAAAAGGACATATAACTTAAGTGTACATATCAGCAAATCAGTTTCAGATGTTTTTAGTCATTTTTCTCCAGAGGAATTTAAAGTAGATTATGTTGTACTTTTAGCAGATTTAAATAATTCAAATTGTTTTGATCAGGTATTAATGGGAAATCAGTCATTTTTTTCTTTATTTTGAGTGACATTTCTTCAAAATATTGACTTTTTTACAGTTGGAGACAGAACTGAAATCATTCAAATTATTTTTTGGGAGAGAAAAAATTTGTTTAGTTAATCCTAATTCACCTAGTCCGTCAAGTTACTTCCAGGAGCAAGAATTATGGGATTTCGCAACGCAACATCAGTTAAATTTAATTTGTGGAAAAGTTCTGGTGAGTTGATAAGTTAATATAAAAAGAAATTTAATTAATTTATAATTTATAAGTTATATTTTGACAATAAATTAGATATAGTATGATCAACATGCAATAAAATTCAAAGGAGTATATAATTTGTTTTACTTAAACTTTGGCATTTTTTATTTTTTTAAATTTTAAAATGGTGATCTTCAAGGAACAATTTAAATATAGTTTAAAAGAGATATTTAAGCCAATAGTTTGAAGAGAAGAATTAAAAGATATAGCTTCAAGTATTTTTTTGTATAATAGTATGTTAATTGTAGGCACCTTAATTTTAAGGCCTTATGATTAAAATTTTTAAGTTAAAAATTTTTGTTAATGATAGAAAGTGAAAATCAAGATGAAAATAAGAAAAATGTATCACAAATTTTTTTAAATAGGCAGTAAAGATTTATATTCTACTTAAATAATGTCTGTGTAAGATTGTTTTTGAAGTGGAAAGAGGTTTTTAAATCCTCAATCTATTCTAATTCAAAAATGTAAGCTTATTGCTTTTTTTTTCTCAAACAAAGCATTATTTACTTATGGAAATGGAAAGAATTTATAAAATCTTTAAAGGAAGATCATGATTACAATTATTTGGAAAAAATCTAGGCCTAACAAATTTTTAAATACTGATATTCTGGTGTTTTAATTATTATTATTATTATTTTTTTTTTTTTCAGGACGATTTCAAAATTAATAATTTATCAAAAAGGATTCTCAACTTGGCAGAATTGTGTTGCGGTATAACCAACGGCATTCCTCTTGTATCTTATGTTTAGGTATTTTTACAATCTTTTTAAACTAATAACAACAATCTAAAAATACAACAAACAACAACAAAAATACATAAAAGTTTTTCAACAAATGTTAACAAAAGAAACAAATTGAATTTATAATGCTTAAGTTTCATAATATGATACCTGGAAAAAAATTTATGAAAGTGACAGTAAAATGTCGTTGCTTTATAAACAAAAAGTCGTTGTGTTCAGTCTTACGTCTTTCCGCTCCGTTACTTACATTTAAAACGACACAATTTTTGCTCCCATAAGAATATACAGTAAAATATAATAAAGTGTAAGCTTTGGTAATGTTAAGTTATTTTAAATAAATAAGGAGATAATTAAATTTTAAAATTATAAGACTTGAGATAAAGCTAAAGCTGCACCGACACAAGCTCCTCTTCCTGATACGAATTCTACAGGTAGTTGATACATATTTAGGACTTCTTGCTGTAGAACTGCATTTCTCGTCAGTGCTGAACCGCTTCCGATTATTTTTGATATGTTCGAGGCATCTAATTGTTCCCTCGGAATCATGCTAAAAAATTGAAAAAATATTTATTTAGCATCATGAGGCAAAAGATAACTTTTTTTTTAATGGTGTTAATTTTAAGAGTACACCAACCTATGAAGATTGTGTATAACTCCTGCACATAAAGCTTTGAACATTTGACCAAGACCTAAATTTCCAGGATCCAAATTCATAACAGATGCGTTTTGTTCTGGCGTATGTCTTTCTCCCAGTAATGTTGGGATTATTTTTAACGTAGAAACAGCGTCGGGACGACCGCCTAACTCTGTCAGTTTTTCCCAGACTTTAGCTGAAAACAATTTTTTGTTAAATAATTCATTCAAATAATCATTTACGATTCTTTTGAATTAAAACTTACATTGGGGAACACTAAATCCAAGTTCAAGCGTCCACTGTTGCAACATTTTTACGAAAGCAGCCAAAGCATTCCCGCCGTTTAAAGATGCTGCAACAGCTAAATATCGGTCATCAAAATACGGAAAGTAATTAATGGTTGTTTCGGATGGTCGTGGTTCTGGATGGAAAGAATCTTCCATGAGATATGCGAGCTGGGCCGACGTAGAAATGTTTAACGCTGCTTCACTCTGGTTATTCAAAGTCGCTATTACAGAACACTGAAAATCTCCCAGGGCAGCCCCAACTGGAGTTCCAGCAGGAATACCAAACCAAGATTCAGGTAATGCACCAACAATTTTTCTAGGCTTTACAACTTCAGGAAGTAAGTGAACTGGGAAACCAGATTCCTCCAAAATTGTTTTATTCCAGTTGCCTGTTTTGGTATTAAAATAGCCCCAGCTCACTGCATTTTGGACAGACATTACAGGCTTTTGTAAATTGCATAATAATGAAACTGCAAAATCCTGGACAGTGCCAGAGCAGTTATATTTTGATAATTTTTCAGGGCGATATTTAGCAAACCAAAATAAAGTTGCACAGCCGTATCCTGAATGAGCTTTTGTATGAGATTCAGGCTCTGGTAACGTTTTTAAAAATTCAGCATCACATCTTGTGTCTTGCCAAGTGTATAAATTCGAAACTTTTGGCCTCAAAACTTCAAATTTTATGGTGGGGTTTACCCCCTGAGTTTCTATTCTCTCCCAAGTAGAATCGTTGGGCTCGTTAAACCAGAGCATAACTCCGTGCATCTGCCCGCAAACCCCGATTATTTGAACTTGTTTTAAAAGTTCTTTCGGTAATCGAGAAACACAGCTGTGAAGGGCAGAAATAATCTTTGGCACATCTTGTTTATTGCCTTCAGATCCCTGATCACTCGGCACGTTCGCCTGAGTGTCTTTTGATTGTTTCGATAAAACTTTGTTAGTTTCAAGATCGAAAATACAAACTTTAACCGATGTGGTACCGATATCGATACCGAGAGAATACTTTTTGCCACTCATTGCATAGTACGTAAAGTAAAAACTTTTAAAAATAAAATAATATGAATCTTTTAAACCGTTAAATGTCGTAACGTTTTTCTCTATTGTTTGTTTAATTGAATAATTAATTAATTTATGATGTCAGAACTAGGCACTTTTTGTAATAAATCCTTTTTTTTTATTAGATTGTTATCTTATCGGAAAAAAATAATTTAAATAACAGCAAATTCCTGTACCGTTGCTTTCCTTTAACAAAAGGAACCAATCAGAGAGCTTAGAAGAGCCGCCATTTTATTCATATTCACCAATAGAATTGAAGAGCTTCCATTGGGAAGATTATGATTACCTTTGTCTGCTCCAAAGCATCGCGGTCCTCATCCTGGTTCATGGTCGCGTCCATTTTGTTGCAATAATTAGCGTTTTTTAGTTTAGTAATAAAAAATCATTGTTCAAAATGGTTGATAAGGTAGATATGAGTCTCGATGATATTATCAAACAAACCAAACAAGGTAGAGGGACGGGAGGTCGAGGTGGAAGAGGACGCGGTGGGGGTAGAAATTTCGGCGGTCCTGCCAGAAGAACGGGAAATGCTAGAGGTCCCCCTAGGAATAATAGTGGTGGTGGCGGTCCGTTAAGGCCTCGCAGAGGAACAAATTTACGATCACCATATAATAGAGGGGTAAGTTTTGCATATACAGTGTTAATACTGTAATTTTTTGAGATGGTTATTCATAACCTCAACCATCCTGTAAATTGGGAGATGCTTTTGAATTTTCACAAGCTGATGCCATATCATTTCTTTTCAGACGGGTGATATTGAAAGTCGATGGCAACATGATATGTTTGATGGTTTTGCTGGTGGACGACCTACAAGAGGATTGCAGACAGCTGGACCTGCGAAGTTATTAGTTTCAAATCTAGAATTTGGTGTTTCAGATTCAGATGTTACAGTAAGTAATAGCATTTTGTTTTGATAAAATTCTTTGAAACATAGAAGAAATGTTTGTAATTTTTGTCTTCTCTTTTCAGGAGCTCTTTGCAGAATTTGGTCCTTTAAAATCAGCAGCTGTGCATTACGATCGATCAGGCAGATCATTAGGTACAGCAGATGTCATTTTCGAAAGACGAGCAGATGCCATAAAGGCAATGAAACAGTACAATGGAGTACCTTTAGATGGTCGACCAATGAATATTCAGTTGGCAACTTCTGAGGTTCCTACATTTAATCGTGTCGGTGCAAGTCCGGGCGTGCGACAAGGTCGAGTTCAAAAACCAGCTAAACAGCCTTTTAGAGGAGGAAGAGGTATGTTTTTCAAAAAATGATTTTCTCAAGTTTTAAAAAGAATTCTAGTATCTTTGCAAATAAGAAGAAAAAAATTAATTTTTGTGTTGATTGTACTAACCCCATGTAATGAGTTGTGACTGAAGAAGATCAGTCATTACCAAATTCCTTTTTTATCTTTCAGCTTTAAAGCGGAATTTCAAGATAACGATTAATTCATCGCGTTCTTACTTTTAGGAGGGAACCGTAGGACTGGTGGAGCTGGAGGAGCAGCTACTGGTCGAAACCAACGAACCCCAGGTCGGCAAATGACCGCCGAAGAGTTGGACGCGGAATTGGACGCATATGTTAAAGAAACCAAATAAAAAAAAACTTTAAAAATTTAAGAAGTTCAAATGTTTTAAATTTGTTTTTATCAAGAGACTAGCTAGTTGTGAAAAAGTGACAAGCCACGAACTTTGGATTTGGCCAGAAACTTTTTAGAAATCGACTTCCTGAAAAAATTTATTCTTTAGTTGTAAGGTTTTTTTTCTTTTTCAGTTTTCATCTGCTTTTCAATTCCTAAAGGGAAAAACAGTAATATTAATTTTTTTAAAACAGCTTTTTATTTTCTGTTCTTTTCAGTGGTGATTTCTTATCTTTTGTAGATGAAAGTGGTTAAAATTCTTTTAATTAAATGTTTTCATAGTGCAACAAAAAAAGAAATTGTAACGTAATAATATGATCTCTTGGAAATTTATTTAAGAGAAATTTTTTAATAGTTGGGGAACTCAAAAATATGCTTTGAGATATAATAGATTATCATTTTGGGAGTTTAAAAATTGTCAATGATTTGTATTTTTAGTTAATAAAAACTCTTGAACTAATGTGACATTGTAAAAAAAAAAAAAATTAAAAAAAAAAAGATACATTTTTATAATAATAAAAAGATTATTAGTGAAGTAATTCAATTTTTTTTCTTTTTTTTTTCCTACAGGGAAAGGTAATTTGAAAAAATAAAGAAATTATGAAAGAAAATATACAGACATATTTTTATTACAAATAAATTATTTTTTAAGTTTGACCATTTCCAAATTAGAAGCAAAAAAGTCTTTGTAGCAAATTTTGACTTTCCATTTTTTCTTATTTTATAAATCCACTCACAAACAGCAAATAACAATTTATTCTTCATCAACTGATCTGTTACAGTATGTTTATAAAAAAAAAAAATTGTTAATAATTTAAACGGCAAAAGCCCATCCTTACGTATCAATCATATCAGTCATAAAATTTCCTAAAACGCCCTTAAAATAGTTATTCGTTTAAATATTTTAATAATATGAAGAAGTGTGCTACAAAGCAGAAAAACAAATTCTTTTAAAAAATTGAGATCTGGGTTATTTTGAATATTGTTATGACTTTCATGTTTTTAAAAAATTAAGGCTAGTATTTATTTTCTTTTACTGAAGACATCTTTACAAGACAAAAGCTTTTAACAAAAAATAAAAAGTAACAAATTATAAGTAATAACTATTCTTTTTCTGATGGTTGTTAAAATGAGAGAAGTAAAAGCAATACAAGTTTCTTAATTCATACAAAGAATCAATTTTTTTTAAATCTACACAGAATTTCCTAATTAATTTTTTCCAGGATTATTTTTTACTAAAAAATAAATAGTTTATAAAAAAGATTGAAAAAAAATGATAAATTAAATTTGCATCCTAATTATTAAGTTATTAAAGAAAAACTGACGCGGTTTGATTTTTTTAAAAAAATTTACAGAATATGATTAACAATTTAGAAAATTTTCTTTTTTTTTTTTTTGAAAATGGAATAATTTTTTTCATTGATTTATATTCATATTTATAAATGTTTTTAAACTTTTCATAGCCTCTTTAGCGTCCTTTTCTTATCTTTAATGAGTTTTTTCTTTTCAGCTGGAACTTTTTTGTCGCCTGCATGCTTTTTAGCTGACGGGCCTTCACTTGAAGAACATGACGTTGTTTCTAGGCCGGCTTTCAGAGGTTTTGGTGCCTGAAATATAAAATAATTGTTTAAGTCAAAAATCCACAATTCCTTTCCGTTATATTACTTACCAATGCATGTATTTCAGTCATCATCTTTGCTCTCTGTGCATAATCATTGTAATGTTCCAACAATAACTTTCCAGCCTCTTCATTCAATGCAGATTCTGGATTAGGGAATATAAGAAGGCATTTTACAGTTAGTAAAATGTGTTTAACTCCGAGATCTGGCTTCCAATCTTTCTTTAATGTGTTTACACAAATTTCTCCATTCTTAGCAACATTTGGATGAAATATTTTTGTTAGAAAAAATGCCTTTGGTGGTGTTTGTGGAAAGTCTTTGCCTAATGCTAATTTTACTTTAAATACTCCTCCTGCATATGGAGTACCAGCTAGAAATTGAAAAAAAAAAAGTTATATAATATTACATTAAATATCGGTAAATTATGATAAGAAATAAATTTACCAGGTCCTTCTATGTATGCTTGAATATCTGTAACATCTTCATCATTAATAGTTACTTTAATCCCTTCAGGTGGTTGATCTACCAAATCATTTAATTCTTTAACAACTCTTCGGATGATTTGTGGTGATAAATTTTCAACATTCTGAAAACAAATAGGTCAAAATTAATTTTCCTTGTGATCAGGATTCATATAAAAAGTAATAAAGAAAAAGAAATAATAAATGCTATGAGGTAATACTCGTATTTCAAATACCGATCTAATATTTCATTCTTAACAATTGGTAATTAATAAGTATTTATTTATCCTCAATTATTTTATTCAGAGAAAAAAAAAAAAGGGAATGTTTACAAATATGACTCAACTGATATCGAAATTAGATTTCCGGAAATGAGAAATGGAAAGAAAGATACTATCAAATAATCTGACGATGAAATGTATAATTTCAGCAGGTGTTAACAAGAATCAAAGAGCTTGGTCAATGGCCATGTCAACAAACATCAATATAAAACATTATCAACGTACGCTAAGCATACATGATCCCAATAAAAGCCATTCTACATGTCCTGAATTGATTTAATCAGCATGCTGTCAAATTTTTATACTTACCGAACTCATAGCTGACATTTTACTTGAATAATATTAATAAAAATGAATAAAGAGAAAAGAAAAAAAATGTGATAATTAATAAAAATGTAAAAATTCACAATAGCGACATAGAAGAATAACAATTTCCATTAGCCAATCAAATTCCAGAATTTTCCTATATTTCAAAGGAGTTTAAGAAAATCAAAGGAAATTTGCTCCAATTCAGAAACAACATATATGAGAAAAAGATCCTAACTATAACAAGAAATGACAAGTTCGGTTTACTTTCTCAAGTAAAATGGTGTAATACGGTAAGAAATGAAAAAATGGCGTTGAATTGTCTATTCCGGCTTTTAAAGCGTTATTTGTAATGCCGTATTTTATAGTATTTATTTTTATTCCTACCCCAAAGTGAGAAAGATTGTTGATTATTTTATATTTAGAAAAGAAAGATATTTTGACTTTTGATTGACACTGGAAGAGGTTCTTATGAGAATTATGTGCTTAAGTAAGTAAAAGGATTGATGGAACGATAAGCAGATCTGTTATATTTTTCCTTTTTATTTTGATGCATTTCTTCGCAATGTTTATTTGTGTTTTTCACGGTCTTAAATTAAAATTCGAGATTATTTTCAACAGATGTCAATTAAAAATAGCATCAACAGTGTTGAATGATATTTTTTTATAAAGTTCGTCGAAAATAATAATTTAAGATATTAATATGAATGATTGGCAAGACTCAGCATGTCCTTGCAAGATATCAATGTAAATTCATTTTTTTTGTCTTTCAGTGACAGACAATAAAAAATGGTCCAGCATAAATCAGTCATGAAGAGGAATGTTAGAATATTACTAGTGGGTGAGAGGGGAGTAGGGAAGACATCATTAATATTGTCTCTAGTTAGTGAAGAATTTCCAGAAGATGTGCCACCAAAAGCTGAAGAAATAACTATCCCTGCTGATGTAACACCAGAACAAGTTCCTACTCATATTGTAGATTATTCAGGTAAAAATTGTCACCTAAGTAGAATTTATGAAGATATTTTTCTGTAGTGTAAAAAGTGCAACTTTTTTTAAAGCTCTCTTAATTTTAAAATATGCTTACCCTCTTTGATTTTAATTAAAAATCCCTTTTTTTAAAAAAATATTGTACATTATTATTACACTTACTTTGAAGGAGCAATGATTTGAAACTAAGTTTGTAATAAGTGTGACTTAAAATTTCAAATTTTTTTGTTACAGCTGTTGAACAGACAGATGAACAACTTGCAGAAGAAATTCAGAAAGCTCATGTCATTTGTGTTGTTTATTCTGTAGAAGAAGAAGATACATTGGAGAAGATCACAACTAAATGGCTACCTTTCATCAAAGAAAGCTTAGAGGGTGTAGGAGAAAATCAATCACGTCCAGTAATATTAGTAGGAAATAAAGTTGATTTAGTAGATTATACAACAATAGATGCTATGATCAAAATAATGGAAGATTTTCCGGAAATAGAAAGTTGCGTCGAATGCTCCGCCAAAACCCTGAAGAATATATCAGAAATGTTTTATTATGCTCAGAAGGCTGTTTTGTATCCAAGTTCCCCTTTATATGTAATGGATAAAGGAGATTTGACTCCAGAGTGCAAAAAAGCTCTCACAAGAATATTTAAAATATGTGATTTCGATAACGACGGGCTTTTAAACGATAGCGAATTAAACTCATTTCAGAGAAGATGTTTTAATGCATCCCTTCAGCCTCAAATTTTGGAAGATGTTAAAAATTTAATAAGGAAAAACACCAACGACGGATTGGAAAATAATTGCATAACACTTAGTGGATTTATTTTGTTACATTGTTTGTTTATACAAAGAGGTAGACATGAAACGACTTGGACAGTTTTAAGGAAATTCGGTTACGATGATAAGCTAAATATGTCAAAGGATTATTTATTTCCCCCGATTAATATCGGTTCTGGATGCACGACGGAATTATCGTACAAAGGCCAGCAGTTTTTTACAAATTTATTCGAACGGCATGATAAAGACAGTGACGGTGCACTTTGTCCAGAAGAGGTTGAAGACTTGTTTTCAACTTGCCCTGCTCCTGCCTGGGGTTCAGATGTTCATAGAACCGTTCCTACTACAAAGAAAGATGTAAGTTGGAGAAAAACAATTTCTTTTTTTTTTTTTTATTAAATTTATTCCACTTATTTATTTCTTTTTATTTTCTAGAAATGGATCACCTTAAATGGATTTATATGCCAGTGGATGCTTATTACGCTATACGATATACCTAGGACCTTAGAATATTTAGCTTATTTTGGATATAACATATCCGAAAACGAAAATCAGTTATCGGCGATTCACGTTACGAGGGAAAAGAAATTAGATATAGCGAAGCGTCAAACTAGTCGAAATGTATATCAGTGCCATGTGATCGGAGCGAAAGACTGCGGGAAATCTATGTTTTGTTTAAGTCAATTAGGATATAATTTAGACGATTTATCTGAGATGGTCCATGAAGTCGAGAGGGAATCTCAATGTACTATCAACATCGTCCATGTTTACGGCCAGGAAAAGTACTTAATATTACGGGATATTGATGTAAGAAGCTCTACGGAGCCTTTGTCGCCTGGAGAGGTCCTTTGCGACGTAGTATGCCTTATGTATAATGTATCAAATCCCAAGAGTTTCGAATTCATCGCCCGAATTTATTTGGTAAATATACGGACTGAAATATTTAAATGGAAATGGTTATTTAATCATTTTTATTTTTACAGAAATATTTTGCTGAAAGTAAAATACCGGTTTTGATAGTTGCTAGTAAATCCGATTTAGCCGCAGTACAGCAGGAATATTTGGTTACACCTGAGGCTTTCTGTTCAAAACACAAGTTACCTCCACCTCATCCGTTTTCAGCTATAACCCGAGGTCATAAGGAAGTCTATGTCAAACTAGCCACCATGGCTGCATTTCCGTAAGTATCTAAATAGAGAAAATATATCAGGTCAATGGAAGAAAATCAGCACAAAATTTTTTCCATGAGTCGTTTATTTTTCTTAATACAAAAAGCATTGGAATTCTTGAAAACTGATGGTGCTGGAATTAATTTTTTTTTTTTTTCAAAATCAGTACTAATTTTAGAATATTTTTGTTTAGTTCTTTCCAAGCAGCTTGGGTTATGTTCTACCGAAAACAAACAAGGTATAAAATAAATTATTTTATTATTATTTTCAGTAATTTACGAACGGTGGTTCATTTTGTTCTCTCTCATCCTGTTTCTTCTCAAATCGCAGCGCACATTCTCAGGTTTTATTATTTTCCTGGATTTTGGTTTTTCTTTCCCTTAATCTTTGCTGTTTAACCATGGATTCTAATTTGCTAACCACGACCCACCATTTACTTATCCTTTATCTTTTTTAGACATTTTGTCACTCCTTTTTTTGTGTGTTGACTTATGATGTTATGTGTTTAATTTTTCTTAACAGAAAATAACCTTGATTGAAGTCAATAAATTTTGAAGTGTTTGTTTTATTTTGTGCATGAAACTAAAATTTTTAAAATAAAATGTTAATCGCTGTATTAATTTTTTTATAGGCATCTACAACAGTTAGGATTTCCGTCAATGTTGGACCCTCAGTTATGGTGGAAGGCAGGGCTCGGAATCGCTGCGGCTAGTTTCGTCGGATATATACTAATCAAGGTGGTCAAATCAGATCTTGCTGCAAGATAGTGCAATTTCCAAGTGTACAGTTAATAATTAGTAGAGCTTTATTTTTAGTATGTTGTATATAAATAAATTTTAGAATGACATGAATTATTTTACTGACATTTTTCAGAGAAAATGACAAACTTGTTAATTGAACCATAAATCATGAATCATTAAATTTATTCCTGTAAACGCCTGACTTTTTATTTTTTTTTTTTATCAAAAAAAATTTCCGAATTTTCTTTTTCTTATTAAACGTTATTTTCCCGTTTATCTTGCACGGAATTGTTTACATTTGACTTAAAAGTTTGTTTGTAATACTTAGCAATATTAATTAATAATTCCAACGAATTAAAACAACGAACGAGAAAGTAGACCTACGACTCAAATTCAAATTCAAAAAATTTTTACCTGACTTTTACCTCGATTTTTTTTTTTTTTTTTTAAATTTTAAATTCAAATCTCTGAGCCGGAGCAAACGACATTTATTGTAGCAAAACTAAAGCGTCCGGTTGAATTTCTGAACGCACTCTAATGGTTCTCGTTGTAAATATCGCCTACCACCACCAGGTTGATTTTTAATCAAGGTAATTTTATCCGATGAAAAAATCGTATAATTTATATCCATCCGTTTATTTCTTTGTTCCGAGATTATTCTGCGTTTCATGAGGATTTAAATACAGTACTTTTCAATGTTATTACCTTTTTATTTAGTGAGTAAACAAGCTTTAATGGTGACCGTGTAACTGTGTTGACATTTAGCCGACGTCGACTGTACTCATGAAATATTTTTATATTAAATACTATATTCATTGAATTTAATTAGCAGTACTTATTAAATTCTGACTTGTTTTAAATCATAGTAAGGCTTTATGGATGAAAAAACGAGATCCGTGTTGAATTTATGTGAAATATTCGACGTGGTTAAATTCTAACCTCAATTTTTATGTTGCAGCAAAATGGTGCGGATGAATGTGTTGAGCGATGCTCTTAAATCAATTAACAATGCCGAAAAGCGGGGGAAGAGGCAAGTTATGATCAGGCCTTGTTCTAAGGTCATAGTAAAATTTCTCACTGTTATGATGAAGCACGGTAAGTGAATAATTTTGGAGTATTCATGTTTGTTGACCTTTCTTGTAGTACATATGGTGTTTTCTGTGTTTGCAGGTTATATCGGTGAATTTGAAATTGTAGACGACCATAGAGCTGGTAAAATTGTTGTAAATCTAACGGGTCGGCTAAATAAATGTGGAGTTATATCACCACGATTTGACGTTCCAATCCGACAGATTGAAAAGTGGACAAATAACCTCCTTCCATCAAGACAGTTTGGTTATGTAGTATTAACCACTAGTGGAGGTATTATGGACCATGAAGAAGCTAGAAGAAAACATCTGGGAGGGAAAATCCTAGGATTTTTCTTTTAGTGTTAAGTTTTATTTTTCTAATGTTTTAACCTATCACAAATAAAAAAAAAGGAAAATAATTAGTTCATTTTTTTTTTTTTTTTTGAGATCATAACAGAAGCAATGTGTGTTCATTCTGAAAATTTTAAAAGCAATTTAAGTCTTCTAAGTTCTGTTTCAATTTAAGTGTTCTGCACTAGATTTGCCATTTTACAGTACAATTTCTTATTTAGTGGAGCAAAAGTAATTATTTTCACAAACTTGTTATACAATTTTCAGAATGAATTCACGCATTATATCTGTTCTCTTCATCCATGCTCATTTATGGACGTAGGCTTGTTAAGTCAGAATTATGACTTTGAAAAGTGTTCCCAGAATTTGTTCGCCTTAGTTGATCAGAATTTTCAGATCTGATTTCTCAAGAATGGCAGAAAATTGGCATTGTTTATCAATTTTTATTAGATTTCTTTTAGATTTGGTGTCAGTTAATTTTTTCAGCTAGTATATTTTGGATTAACTTGTAGATCAAAAAATTCAGGAAGATCCTGCTACCAAGCAGCAGTTTAACTTTAACTGGGCATGAAAAGATTTATGCAAAATTAAGTACTCTGGCCTTTAATTAAATAATTGGGGGATTGAAATCCTGGTTTTAGATTTTTTAAGCACAAAAACATATTGCGCAAGGGCTGCAGCCATCTGTATTAGGCATGTCATGGATTACTTAGCAGAAAAAGGTTTTTAGTACTGAACCATGTACATGCAATGCTAATAAAGTAGTCATTGTTTTGATTCAGCTGCATTTTGCAGAAAACTTGTTGCAGAAGTTTATTTTGAGAAAGCTGGACATTAAAATTAAATGGATTTATAATACTAAAAATGCTAAAGTAAATTGATGCTAGAGATGCTGTAGATGCTAAAGTAAAGATGGATTTATAATTCTGAAGTAAATCAGTTAAACAACAAATCGATAAATCTCAAAAAACGGACCTTTTGCTCTATTAATCCATAAGAACTCGATTAGAAGCATAAAAATTTTTATCAGAATCAAATCTTCCCTCCAATTCCGGCAACAAGGCGATGCCATTCCTTTGAGAAAAGTACACCTACGGCGCATGCGCGTAGTAACGCATTCCAAACAATTTTTTTTTTGAATCTTTTGTATAATAGTTGACAGTAAACTTGTTCAGGTGGTAAGGAGTTGTTGTGGGAATGGTGAACGTTTGTTAGTAACGGTTGTTATGGAAGACAAGATTTTTGTTTTAATATGAATTATACCATATTTTAATGTTTTATACAAAATTATCGAAATTATAATAAGTTCGGATAAGTTATATATTATAAAATCTCCGTGAAAAATGATGATTCAGGTAGCGTACCTTGCCGTCACAGGTGCACATTTCCGTTGACGAAACAAACATGGCGTTATTATCCTTTTGTTTATTTTAAATGAATAAAGTTTTTAGTTTGTTTCATTAATTAGAAATATGTTGTATTTAAAATATTTTCGTACCGGCTTTTTAAGTGAATGCCGCGGTTATTGGAGCCGGTAAAATATAAATAAAAAATCCGTTAAAGTGCAAAAATAGTTTTTTTTTTATATCGTGTGTGAATGCATTATTGGTATGATTTAAATACCAAAATGGAAGAAGAAGAAAGGTTTTTATTTAAACTGACGAAGAGATTAAAGCAGCATTCGAAAAATAAAAATTGGATTATATTAGCATTTTGTATTTTTACGATACCGTCTATTTTAGCAGGTAAGAAAACATGCTTCATTGTTATGGTATGATGATAAATCGGCGCGGACCTATTTTTTTTTTTTTTTTTTTTTTTTTTAATATCGTGATTTTTCAGGGCCGTTTTTTTTTTAAATGTCATACTAGTTTAGAGAGAAATATTTGTATTTTATTTTACACTTTTTTAAGGTGCATCTACATTGGAAAAAATTAAGATTTTTTAATGTGTATAAAAAAAAATTAATTACAGATTGACGTGAGGGATAAAATTGATGTGTGGGCATGACATTTATATTGAGTTAGCATGCATATCATGAATAACTTAATTTGATATTATTTTCTTGGTTTTTAGAAAAAAAAAAAAAAAAAAAAAATTTAGTAAATTTTGATTTGATTTGATTTGAGTTGAATTTTCAATTTTGCATCATCGGTCAATTTTTCAATGTTTGCTTAGTTTGGTGATAGTATTGTAGGAGGAAAATATGAAATCTAAGCAAAACAATATTAATGACAGACTTTGTTTTTTTTTTTATTTGTTTGTTTGTTTATTTATTTGATTGATTGATTGATTTTGATTGTGCATTAATATGAATAAATTTTTTTGAATTGCATAATGGTAATCAAAGAAATTTTTTGAAGTAAAATGTTATATATAAAAATTAATAAAATATTAATCTGTAATTAAAGAACCTTGGAAAGTGTGGAATTAAAATATTGCATTTGTGAACTTCTAGATGTAAAAAATTTATAAAATTAAAGCATAACTGAAGTAATAATGCAATAGATCTATTTGTCCACTTAAATCAAATATTGTATTTTATTAATTACTTAAAAAGTAATTTAACTTAAATTTTAAATTAGGTATAATTTTTTTTTTCTTTTATCAATATCTGGTTGCTTATTGTTAAGCCCTTAGCAGAATCTGTTTGAGTCTGTCTTTCTTCTCTTAATAATGGTCAATATTTTGAGTTAAAAATCATTAAGTAATTTAAATGATCTCTATCAGTCTTTTTTTTGATTTCATTGTCCACTTGGTATGAGTTTCACTGATTGTTCATTCCTCAAATTTCGATTAAAATCCATAAAATTGATGTTTGGGTGTTTAGGGGAAGTGTAGGAAAATTTCAGTAAAAACTTCTTATGATAATGATAAGTGTGGATCTAATATTTCTCTTAAAAATGTTAGATGCAGGAAGGAATGCAATCATTTTAGGTGAAATAAGCTGGATTGTATCAGGTCTGGATCTCTGAAATGGATTTTTCAGAAAACTTTTTATTTTGGACAGAAAGGGCAAGTGAGGTTTTGACGGTTTTCGGAGTACCGAAGATCTTGAAATGCGCCCTCAGAAAATTTTTAATAGTTCTAAAATTCATTTAAGAGGAAAAACTTCAACTGTTTTGATAGGAAGTTCAATGAAAGAAATCGAGGAAATGAAAATGAATACAATTTTTTAAAAAAAATTTGGGGTATACAATGTTTAAATGTACACAATATTAAAGAACGTCCTCGATTGAAAATATGAATAGAAAGTGTAAAAAAATATTAAAAACTTGATTTTTATTTTGGATGAATTAGTAGAAAATTTCTGGAAAACTTTTGGTAGTTTTCTTGACAAAGATCTTTAACTGTAACAGAAGACCACTTTCTTGTGAAACTCTTCCCTTGAGTACCATAGGAGTTCCTGGGACTCATCCTTGAGGGCTAATAGCTGTATATTATATAAATTTCATTGCTTCTGGAGTATAGTAATAACAATGAGTATTAGTTTTTTAGATATTTTTTCCCCCAGTGAGCATAAAAGATAATTTTTTGCAATGTAAGAAGGATTCCGTACCAATTTTCCTAAGCCATTTTTTTCTAAAAATTTTGGTTCCTAAAATTGTTTTCCTAACAATTTTTTTTTTAATTTTTAATTTTCCTAAAATCGTTTGATTCCTAAAATAAAATTTCTTAAAATCCCTAAAATTAAATTTCCTAAAATCCCTTCAGGGATTTAAAAAATTTAAAAAAATATTCATTCATTTTAGGAAATTTATTTTAGGAAATTTTATTTTATAAATTTAAGGAGTTTTAGGAAAATTGAAATTTAGGAAAAAAATGGTCAGAAAAAAAATTTTATGAACCAAAATTTTTAGGAAAAATGGATTAGGAATTTATTTTTTCATGAAAAACGGATTAGGAAAAATGGTCGGAACGGTAAGGACTTTTGAGAGGCTAATAATATCATAAAGTTGATTTGTAGATTTAATTTTCACCTTTCTGTTTCGTTGTGAATAAAAACCAAAAAGGTGGCAATGACAAGGAGAGCGAAAGATGATCTTTAAAATCAGAAATTGAAACTTACTTTCTGAAATCCCATTTCCCAACAGAAAAAGCTTAATTTTGAAATCGAGCCGGGGGAAAGAAGGATATTCAGTTACAACGGTGAAATGAAATTGAAGGATTAGGCTTTACGTTACATCACTGGAAACCTGGTTTGTGGATAAAATTATGATTTGATACATCTCAGACTTGATTAATTCTATTTTGATATGGGTACCAAAATCCTTTTTTTTTTCGATTATGATTTTTTTTTTTTGCTTTTTAAAATCACTTCTTTTTACGCTAGAACGATAACTGGACGCAGTCAGCGCAAAATGATTTTTAAAAAATTTTTTTTTTCTTTTTAGTTTTTTCTTTCTTCATATTTGAAAGAAATTTTTTTTTATTTTTTGTCTTAACGCAATTAGCTGGCTTTGTTACATAAAACAAGAGATAGATTTCTCCAGGTGGATGCAGAAGGAAATTTTTTTTTAAAATGGTACTTCAAAGTGTGTTATTGTTATTTCGATTTAGAAAGCACTAAAACGACATTGAAACAATAACATGTTTGAAGAAGGGGTTTCTTTTTCTGGGAAAGGAAAAATGAAAAGCATTTCAAGAGATTTCGGATTAATCGAGAGGGCTTCTTACAAATTATAAATTGAATTTTATGAAGGGCTAAAACGGCTTAGGAAGCAGATTCTTTAAGTATGATAAATTCCCTAACCCGTTAAGAGGGGTAGTAGGGGGTGGGAGGGTGTTAATTTAATTTGTATAAGAATTCTTGATTTTATGACAATGAAGTCAGGAGACTTGTTACCAATTAGGGGGAGAAATGAGCTTGCTTTTGTTTGAAAAAGATGATTAGTAGCCATGGAAGAAAAGACTTACTAAGGGTTGTTTCGAAGAAAAATAGTCCATTACAGAAATTCCTTTTTTTTAAATAAATCTACCCCATGTTTTTTTTTTTTTTTTTCTTACTATTTTATTTTTTTGTTGAATTGTAGGCGGAACAAAGCGGTGTTTCGATTCTTGCAACATGGGTTTTGTCCGAAAAAAAAAAAGGTGGTCGGTGTTATAATGACACAAAACCAGGTAAAATTCAGGTGAAACTCGCTGAACAAAATTATACAGAAATAATTCAGGCAAAATAAAGTTCATTTCCCTCTCGTTGTTCCGTACATGTCTATATAAAAAAAGAATAAAGTTATATCAATCTAAATCTCAAGGTTATCCAGTCGTTTAATATAAAAGCATTACATTCATATTTATAAAAAAAAAAATCTTGGAAGAGCTGAAAAAATGTGTATACAGCGACGGAGAATGTCGTTTTTTTTCCCCCGCGTCGTCCTAGCGTTTAATGAATGGTCGTATAGCTACGAAATCGATTGCGGTATTTCGAGAAAAAAAAATATTCTGATATGTACACAATGGAATGTGATGTTAAAGATGAAGACTTTCAGATAAGAAAATATTAATCTCATTCAGATTGAACTCTATTGCATAGAATATCCTATAAATATCGTAGAAAAAAAAAAAGGTCCCTCCTCTGCATCGGGGAAAAATGAAAATCAGATAAAAATTTTGTATATCAAGTTGCATGGTTTAATGCTTTCGTATGTCAAGGTCATTTATAGGGACGTTCGCGTGAGGAAGTTTATGGCAATTCTAGCATAGGATTCAAAGTTCAGTAAGCGTGGTGTATTTCGCTATTGTTTTTTTTTCTGGCAATAACGATGAACTGTAGCATCACGTTATGTAATGTTTTTTTCTTTGAAAATAATCGATTATGATATTGATTGGATTTACGGAAGGGAAACGAGCTTGATAGGTAAATCGGGTGCTCTAGTTTTCAATTGTTTTAATAGATGAAGAAGTCGTATATTTCGTGAAATTGTTGCGTAAAACTAGAATGGAAATTTTCGGTTAAAGTCTTTGCCTCCGGATGGATGTAAGGATTTTCATAACTCATTGTTTCTTATTGGGTGACTACGGTCCTATCATTTTTATGGAGTCCTATAAAATTTTGTGAAGTAGGACTACGTCGTGGGGCACGGTTCTCCGGGTGTCGGTCTGTTCGCACCAAAAATTATTTAATTATTTTAATATTGAAATTTTAACTGTGAAAATTTTAAATAATATTTTGACTATTTTTTTTTTAACTTTTGGCCTTTTTTAACAGTAAAATTAGACGACATGAACGAAAGCAAGGACTTAGGAAATTTCTGGTAAATTTTCAAGAAACTTAAAAGTTTCTAAAGCAAGGACTGGTGATGCATTCAAGATTTCTTCAAGATTCCGTTTTTCTTCTCCTGTATAGATTTCGTTGCCTTCTTTATTTTAAAATCGGGTTTAAATCATGCAAGTGGTCTACGACAATAGCTCATTATTCGAATTTATAAATTGAGACTCCTTACAAGACGAGAATCTCGAAAGTCTTGACAATCAAGACTCAAGACAAGAAAAAAATTTTTTTTTTGAAATTCGGAATCCTTTACGTAAAAGAGATAAAAAACCAAAATTTGAGCGAAATCTTGAAAAAGTCTTGAATGCATCCCTAGCAAGGACTTGAAAATTTCTTGAAATTTTATTTACCTTTGTCTAAATGAGCAGTATTTATTTTACAAAGGCAGTATTCCGGGACGGTAAAATTTTGGCGGCATAAAATTTTTTGTGACAGTGTTTTATTGGTTTTGTCAGTATAATAATAAAAATGAGCAGTTAAGGTTATTTGATAAATACGATTGATTTAAAATGAGCAGTTGTGATTTACCTTTAAAAATAACAGAGAAAAAGAAAACTCTTTCGTGCCCAAAAAAAATATTTCACAGTCTAAAAATCTCGAAAGACCTCTAAATATTTTTTTGAAAATTGAAAAAAAAAAAAAAATTCAGGGCACGTTGTAGAGGATGGTGCATTTGCCGATGAACTAAGATCTAAGTGCATTGATTTCTTTTTTCTTTTTTAAGATTTTTTTTTATAATTTCGGTGCACGGTTTTTGAGCCACAGATAGAAAACCATAACTAGGTTTTCGGAACTTTTAAATTTTGCCCGTAGCTCAAAAACCGTGCACCAAAACTAATTTTTGACTTCAAATTCGTAATCTACGCAAAATTTCCGATAGGAATCGATGGTCATTTACGCGAAAAACAATTTTTCATTTTTGGTCCTCAAATGGGCTTTTCGAAAATTTCAAGGTCATTGCGGCACCTCAAGATGTCCTTCAAAAAATCTGAAAAAAAAATTAGGGCTAATAGTATTATAAAAAGGCATTGATTCCAATATCAGGCGTTTTCAAATTCAAAAATTCGCGTTTTTCGGTCCACCCTATTGCACACTACCAGGAAAAAATACTGCCCTGATATATATTTATATTTATACTGACCGAAATGCTTTAATTTACCTGCAAAATTTGGTTTATTTATTTCCCAGGTACTGCCCAAAAATTTTAGAAATACTGCCCATGAAATACCGCCAAAAACTTTAGAAAATAGTAAATACTGCCCCGTTAAATACAAGCCTTTAACTTTTTTTTAAATTTTCGCCGTTTTTTTTGAAATATCGTTTTTATTTTAAATATTAAAATTAGACTTCTACAAATACAAGGCCTTAAAAATTTTCAATAAAATTTTCACTACATTTTTTAATTTTGCCCTTTTTCCTTTAGCCAAAAATATGAGCTAAAGCAATGTTTTAATATTAAAATATTAACTTTGAAACTTTAATTAAAATTTTGACTAATTTTTTTCAACTTTTGACCTTTTTTTTAATCAAAAATTTTAAGTTTTTTTCTTGTCAGGAAAAAAAAAAAATATTTTTACCAAAAATTCGGATTTTTTGGCCAAAAACTAGCAAAATAAATGCCTTAACATTTTTAAATCGTTTCATTGTTTAAATTTAGCAATATTAGGACAGTACCCCAAACGCGTAGTCCTACGTAGCGATAAGCCCTCATATCCCTGTCGGATTTTTAGATTTTAATTTTTGCTTCTATAATTGTATAAAATCCGATATTCCTCTATTTTTATTACAAGAAGATCGAAATGTATTAATATTCCCTTAAATATTTCGTGCACAAGTTGCTAAATTTTTATAAGGAGCCCTTTTTTCCATAACAAATAGAAACTTTTTATTAGGGTCCCTGAAATTTTTATTTCGTCCCGGTAAACCTGAAGGGCGAGTCCTCGCCTCTCTGTAGCTTTAATTTACAGTATTTCGACTCTACATAATGGTACTATTTTTTTACCTTCCCATCTTTCATTAATTCCTTCGATTTTCATCCTCCGACTTCAAGCACGCTTTAAAGTTGAAAATTAATCAAAATTAACCAAAAGACAAACGAAAAAAAACCTTTTTATTTCTTGTCTGTCATACGTGCGACAGGGCGTTTGCAGGATAGAATTTCATCGACCTGTCTTTTCCACTTCACATTAACATCTGGATTAATCATTTAAAATGTGACAATGGAAGCAACTGAATGAGGTATATACTTTAAATAAACGAAATGTATCTGACCGGCTTTTTGATCATTCATAAAGGAAGTAACGAAGAAAAATACCTTTACAGGTTAAAGGGGAGAAGAATGCAGGCTTTTATACCAATAAAAGATGGACTAGAACGAAAAATGATTTAATCACTCACTCACTCACTCGACATTCCTTTCCTCGGACTCATATAACGAATTCCGAAAAAAAAAATGTTTCATTGTCATTTTTTCAATTCATTCGTATTACATTTTGACAATAAATCCTCCTTCACTTTCTTTTATTTTACAACAAATATTTTTTTTTATGTGGTATTCCGTGTTTTCTAAAAAAAATGTAATCTTTTTTGTTTCAAGTCGCTCTCTTAATTATTTACATTTGATTTAAAGGGTCTTCTTCCTAATTATAATGTGATCTTCACACGGTTTCTAATCTTTCATCATGAGAAGCAAATTGTACACAGATTTAATTATTTAAATTTTTTAATAAAATAAATCTTTGAAAATTCTCGTTATGAATATTATGCAGCATTTTGAAACCAGGTGAATAATTTGTTCCGGAGAGAATTAGGAAAGAGAGAGAGAGAGAGAGAAGGAAAAAAGGTGTTGAGAGATGGTATGCGACCAGATGTCGGAATCGAACTTCCGGTTAAGTTTGTCAACAAACGACACACGCAAACGTTAGTCCATGTAATTTTAATTGCATTTAACGACTTTTAGGTTCGAGGTTTTTTTTTTGCACGGAGTGGAAAAAAATTATAGATTACGTATCAGTTGTGGACAGGGCGGTGCAAGTTAAATGGACGCGTTTCGTCGTGCGATACTAGCGCCAAAGTGGTCGAATCACAGAACTAAAAATATGAACCCTTAAAATCCTTAAATTAGACGCGCAGTCAGGTAGCGCAGACAGCAGGAGTCAGGGCTCGCGAACCACAGGGTCCGTGTTCGTAGCTCGGGTGTAAGGATCATTTTTTTTTTCCTGCATTGCAGCGCCCAGTGGTGGTTGGATCACATAACTAACACCCCACTGACATGACAAAATTTTAACTCTGGAGTTAAATCTCTGTTGTGGAGGTAGCGTTCGGACGCCGAGACTGCTGGAGTTTTTTTCCGGAGAGAAATAAGAAATGAGTTTCGTTCGGGCCGTAACCAGTCGAGACTTGCAAACTACCGACGCACCTGATTTTTAATGTTTTTTTTTCCATCACGAATCCAAAACAAAGCTAAATATCGCGGTTTTTAAAAACTCTTTAACGCGGGAAATTTCATTTTAGACCTATGGAGCGATGATAAAGTAAATAAAATCTGAAGTCGAAAAATTTTAACAAAATTCGACTTCGTAAATAAGGCGATTATTCACTAATTAGCAATTTTAGTATAACCGACAGGAAGCCACGATTTGAATATTATACAAGGAAGTAAACCAAGGCGTCAAAGCTGAAATGGGATAAAATCGGAAATTATATTGTAATTTCTCTCATAGCTGCTTCGGTTTAGGTCAGAAATTAAATATGCATTGTAAAAAAAATTGTGAATATGAAATGCGCAAATGCTCTGATTTTCGTGTGAAGTGAGATTTTGGTACGATTTTTATACGAAATTGTAGCGGAAGATCAAACAAAGGAAACTTTTTTTTTGGTCATTTTCATAATAACTCTTGTGATCACATTCAAAACAAAATTGCGTAGGATGGCTTTTCATTATTGTTTAAAAACACTAAGCGCATCCTGGGTTATAATGTAATGGAGAAAAACGTTTCCGACTATTTTTCCTAATCCGTTTTTCCTTTAAAAAAAAATTCCTAATCCGTTTTTTCTAAAAAAAAAAAAAAAAAAAAAAATCCTAATCCATTTTTTCTAATAACTTTGGTTCCTAAAATTTTTTTTACTCACCATTTTTTTTTCCTAATTTTTAATTTTCCTAAAAATTTTTGGATTTCGGAAAATAAAATTTCCTAAAATGAATGTTTTCCTTAATTTTGTAAATCCTTAAAGGGATTTTAAAATAAAAATTCCTAAAAAAAAATTCCGTAAAATAAAATTGCCTAAAATACCTAAACGGATTGGCCAAAAAAAATGGTAGGGAATCATTTGATTCTGAAACCGCTTTTGCCAAATTCAAAATGTTGGATCCAATATAGAGGATGATTAGTCATATCAGTCATATAAATAGGAATACCAAGCAACAAACAAAAAACTTGGAGCTAATAATCCCTAAAAGGATTTTAGGGAATTTTATTTTAGGAATCAAAAAATTTTAGGAAAATAAAAAATTAAGAAAAAAATTTTAGGAACCAAAATTTTTAGGAAAAATGGATTAGAAATTTATTTATTTTTTTTTTTTGGAAAAATGGTAGTTAATCTACCATTTTTCAGAAAAATACCTTTCGGGTTTTATTTTTATTATATCTATTGGCAAATCTAAAGATTCGTGGATTTTTTTTTTTATAGGAACACTTATTTGCAAAAGCGCGTGGCGTTAGGTCGAAAAACTGGCTAACAAAGAAGCGAAGTCATGGTTAAGTTCTCACGAGTTTTTTGTTGATTGAAAAACCGTCGACCTGGTTAATTCGACCACATTGGTGTAATTTTATTCTTTTCGTCTCGTCTCGAGTTTCAACTGACGTCCCTTTGGAAATTATGGAAGCGATTTTTATTTTAAAACGAATTTTTTTTTAGCCCCCGGGGAAAAACCCGAAGAGCTTTAAAAAAAAAAAAAAAAAAAAATAAGTTTGGTAGCTGTGAAAAGCGAAGCGATGAAAAACGAAGAAATCCGATTAATAGGGCACAAAGAAAACAAGGACGTGAATCCAACTGCTTGAAACATGCAATGAAATGCCAAAAGGGCTTGAAGATGTAATTTTTTTTTTTCCTTTTAATTTTACTTTACACCTTGTTAATGGTATACAATGGCCAAAAAACCATGTACATCACGTTTCTATTTCGATTATTATCCAGTGTATAAGCTATCTTTGTATCTTTGGTTGTTTCCTCTTGCTTGATTGGAATAATAATAATAAAAAGCTTTGATTATGTTTTTTTAAGAGAGAATTTCCATTTTTTTTTCTTCTTTGGTTTTTGAGATGAATGAATTTAGGAGAGTAAAGTATTTGTATTGTGGTCGTTTGTTTTGATGTTGTTACCTTTAAAATTACCTACTTTATTCCGGATGGTGACTGGAGTAAGTAGTGATTTTGAGACATGTTAAAACCTGCTATTTTTCCGAAAATGTTGAAATCTTTTTGCGTTATTTTTGGTGGCTTTAACTCTTGACTAAAATTTAAGGAACAATGTGAGCGTCAGAAATTTTAAATTGAAACCTGCCCGTTTTGAGAGGGTTAAGGGGGAATTCCAAGAGGACAGCTAAGAAATTTCTGGATAAAATTAAATTAGTGAATCATTTCAGGACCGGAAAATAGTGAATCAAATTTTAGGTATCTAACGAATTCCTTTGACTTTTTCTTTAATTTTTGGTACAAGTTTCAACTTGTTCCAAGCAAACTAAATCAAAGTTTTTTGACCGCAGCTTTTTTTTGAAATTATTTTCCCGCCGCCCATACATTTCAGGCAAGTTGAAACTTGCATTAAAAATTCCAGGCAGGGGTCCGGATCCGATGCCGGTGCCGGCCGCTGCCGACTGAAATCTCGGGTCGATGCCGTTGCCGTTGCCATATTATTTATTTGCCGATGCCGCCTCTAATTCCGATTTTAGTGGGAAAAAAAAAGTCCTAGAGCCATCCTAGACGATTTTTAAAATCAGGGTTCCGATTCCGATGCCGATGCCAGCCGCGGCCGGCTAAATATCTCGGGTCGATGCCGATGCCGAGACCAGTACTAACAATTTCGCAGTGCCGATGCCGATTTCGGATATTTAAAAAAAATCCGATGCCAATGGAAGCTTCGGACCCCTGGAATCTATTGGATGGTCTAGGGTCTCCCATCTTGTAATTCTCCTTTCTCGCAATATTCTGCAAATTTCGGTTGAACTTTTTATGAAAGAAATGTTAGAGGAAGTCGAGGACTGAAACATAAAAATAAATATAAATATAAATAGGATGTTGTGTTGGGTATCGGGTTAGCACAGAAGGCAGCGCAGTCGACCGGCGACCGAAAGGTCCTTGGTTCAAATCCTCGACTCGACTTTGCTGGGTACAATATCTTCTGAACTTTCCTGCTTTTTCCTGACATTTCTGACTGAAAAAAATTTTTTTTTTCTGAGAAAAGAAAAAAGAAAAAAAAAAAAAAAAAAAAAAGCATCTTTCAATTTTTTTTTTACGTTTTGATTAGTCCACGATTTTGAAGCCAGATTTATCATAGACAGTCTTGCGATTTTCATTCCAGATTTGCGCAAAATAAATTTTCTCCCTAACGAATTATTTCCTCTTGTAATAATTTTAAAGCCCATCCTCAGGGCTCGGGGTTTGAGTCGAAGGCACAAAAAATCCTGCGTTTAATAATATCCCAAGAAAAAGTACGTTATAAAATTAAGTTATTAAAAACTCATAAAACTCTTTTTCAGTTTTTTTCTAAGTTGTTTTATTTTCTTCTAACGCTTCCCGAATTTTTCTATCTATTTTTCTTTACTTTTGAGCCTTTGTCAAATTAAAAACACAAGAAATAAACCGAAAATTCGGAAAAATCTGGAAAATATTATAAATCAAAATAATTGGCAACTTAAGAACCGCATTGCCCCTTTTTAAAATGAGTTCAAAAATAATGTAGTGTATAAAGGCGGCTGGTAAGTCGACCACAAGGCTCGGGTTCTACTCCAAAAAATTGTAGTTTTTTTTTTTCCTTTTTTTCCTCATGAAAAATGTTTAAGGGCAGTCTCCACTTGATGACGTTCACGGCATTCGCGTTGTCCGTCATTGCGGTTAACGTAATCGCACCGGAAGTACTTTGCAGGTTTTGCTCCCGTAAACGTTTGTGGCATAAAAAGAGTACCGTATATTTCATTAAGTATACAAAATTGGCTTACCCAGAATTTGTTTTGGAACAGATTTATTGTCTTCCCCATGCCCGAATTAAAATTTTTCTTTTTAAATCCGTAAAAACATCTTTCAAAACCGCCATTTTTAATGTTTGTAAATAGAAAAAAGCAGAAGATGATCAAAAAAATCTTGGTAAAAGATCCACAAAACTTCCGGTGCGATTACGTTCATCGAGAAGGCGGATAACGCGAATGCGGTGAACGTTATCAAGTGGAGACTGCCCTTTAAAAAAGAGCCTATAAAGTCCCCTTATGTTAAATATAGAGCAATTCAAGCTTAGAATTAAAATATTGCTCAGTTAAAAATTTTAATTATAAAAATTTATAAATAGTTATAAAATTTTATAATCGGCCAAAACGTTATAGAGTTATAAAATTTTATAACGCACTTTTTCTTGAAACTGCTGCGGAATGAGTACACTGAAAGCCTGCTTAATCACCGAATCAATTTCCGTTAAAAAATAAAAATGCTTTACTTTATAGAAGCGAGTAAAATCAATTGATCTGATATTTTAACCTGAGACGGACGTATGAAAAGCGCATTTAATTTTCTTCGTTAAAAGGTCGGCTGCGCTTTTTTTTCACTTTTGCTATAATTTTCAATTAATTTAATTGGTCAGGATGCATTTAATTCGCCTTATTCTGTTCGCTAACGGTTGAAATTTAAAAAAAAAAAAATCGTGCTGCCTTCCGCAATTAAAGTAGTTTGAATGAAAAAATAAAAGTAAAAAAAAAAAAAAACTTGAGGCAACCTGCCACCTATCTCATTTATTCATTTCTTTCAAAATTAATTACCTAACAAGTTACCTATATGGCTTCCTAATAGTAAATTTTAATAGCTGACGCATGAATTTCAAGAGTTAAAGGTCTTCATATCCCTTATATGGTGGTTGCATCTTTGGATAAAAAAAAAAAAATTATTATTCGTTTTCGATAGGAAGACAGAAAATAAAAAAATCGTAAGCTCGTATGTGTACGATATAAGAGCGACATAGGCAGTAATTTGACTGACATATCATGTGATTATAGGGTGTATGACTTTTATATTTTTAAAAAACTACGACCGCGGATGATGATCCGAAACAAAGAAAGTGGGTGTCAGTGTTTATTATGTCATTTACTCCAATTAAAATCACACTTCTCCGTGTTTTCCTGTCCCGTTTTATTCCTTTTTTTTTTTTTTTTTAAGGTTCCGAAGTCAAGGGCAAGGTCGAAAAAATCGTTTTGGATTTGGTTTTAAAAATAAAAAAGTTCAAAATGAATGAATTGGCGGAAATTTTAAAATTATAGCTAAGATGAAAGAAAAAGAAAAAAAAAAGAAACCGCCTAAAGGTAGTACAAACTAGAAGACAATTATATGATAGAAATTCTAAAGGTAAAAATTCTCAAGGACGATTATTTTTCGGTTCGAGATTAAAGGGAAAAAAAAAATTCAAGCTTACGTATAAAAAATTAGGTTGTTTTCAACCCTCTTTTAACAAGGTAACGATCTATATACGATGGAGATACTACGGTTTATTTTTGTTGGTTTTTTTTTTAAAGACAAGAATCTTTTTTTTTTTTTTCTTTTAACTTTTATACTTTTGGCTTTCGTGTTTTGATAACAAATGCGCCTTGATTGTTGGTTTTTATACTTACGGTGTGATGGGCACTTGACCGTGACTCTTGGATATATGAGCAATTAAAAAATTGTTTTATTTTTTTTATTTTCGTGGAGGGCTCTTTTTTTTTTTTTTTTTTTTTTTTTTTTTAAGTCAAATGTGAGAAGAAATGATGGTGGAAGATTACGTGTTTGAAGAAGAGTAAAAAAAGATTTCATGTGTGATCTTTCATATAAAACATCACACCATTTCTGGGGTAAATCTCTTATCTCAAATATATTCTTCAATTTTTACTTTTATGACTTCCTGATACGTTCGACACAGAAAAAAAAAAAAATTAAAAAAAGAAAATGAAAAGGTACTCTTGTTTACAATTTTTTGATGGATTTTTGCTTGTGAAATAAAAAGTCTCACGGATTTCTTATTTTTTTTTTCTCTTGAGAAACAAGGCAGGTGGTTCGAAAAACTCTAAAAACACTGAAAATAGCCGCATAGAGGTCTTTGTAATTTTAAAGTACTCATTGTAGTCTTAAAGTCTTTTTTTTGACAAAACGTAGCAGTTTTGTTTATAAAAATCCGATTTTTACGGGTTTTTTAACGACAAATGCACGCTGACTTACGTTACTGTTTACTTATTAGAAAATACTTTGTTATTAAAAATGGGACGTTGCCTAATGCGACTAATAAAAAAAAAAGTTTCTGTTTTGAAAACCGCAGTGTATACGGTGTCACACACCCGCGATTTCAATCATTATATGGCGTAAAAATGATATTAAAACTTGAAAGTGTAACGATTTATGGACACGTTTTAAGATTTTGAAATTTATTTTGTTTAATTCTTGGGTGACAAAAGTTTTTTTTTTTAAGTCTTTTTGGGAGAGATACTTGACTCCGATTCCATACCATTTTTCCTAAAAAAAATAATTCCTAATTTATTTTCTCTAAAAATTTTGGTTCCTAAAATTTTTTTCCTAATTTTTAATTTTCCAAAAATTTTTTGATTGCTAAAATAAAATTTCTTGAAATCCCAAATTTCCTAAAATCCCTTTCGGGATTTAAAAAATGGGGAAAAATATTCATTTTAGGACATTTTAATTAGGAATCAAAAAATTTTAGGAAAATTGAAAATTAAGAAAAAAATGGTTAGAAAAAAAAATTTTAGGAACCAAAATTTTTAAGAGAAATGGATTAGGAAAAAAGGCCGGGAACGCTTGCCTCCATTTTCAGCCACTAAAGTGAAAATCTTGGAGTTGTTCTGTCAGGCATAAGGAAAACGTAGTTGGACTTTTCCAAGAACAGTAAAATCTTCCCTAATGGGAGGGTTTTACCCGTTCGCTCACCTTAGTGAGCTCCCCATAATAGACACATTCTCCAACGTACCTGAGGTCCGTTTTTTTAATTTTGGTAGTTTGGAATGGTACTCTGGTGGAAATGGCAAATTGGGTCAAGTTTAAATCAGTCTTGAGAAATCTGACTGGAATGTAATGCCTATCAAGTTTTATGGCCAAAATTTTTTTTGCGTTACATTTATTTAATTTTTTTTTTTTTATGTAGCACCATTATTGCGGATCGGTTGCATCAAAAACTTTATCAGAATTGCACTGGTTTGAAAAAAGAAGATTGAACTTTTCCTTAAATGGGAAAAGTTGTCTGAAAAGGCCCAGAGGCCGAAACTGGTATAAGTTGAGTGGAACCAGTGCCTCATGTCTGAACACACTATTTTTGTAAGAAAAACTTAGAATATTGGTACCGGTACCGGTACTGCACCGGCGTAGGTTTTGGAATCTTTGGAAAAATAGTTACCCAAAACATGTATAAGAAACCATTTTCAGGGGAAAAAATTACGGAAAAGTTCAGGATTGATTTTATGTAAATATTCCATAGGGTGCCTCTTATTTTTCGAATTTCATAATGTCTAACCCCCTCAAAGTTTTCTTTTTGGAGTGTTAATAAACGCTGAATTTTTTCAGATTTTTAAAATGACAGGAAAGTCGGTCTCATAGGCCTTCAATTTTGAAAAATTCTTATAAAAACCAAAAACTCTTTATTTTTTTATTTATTTTATTTTATTTTATTTTTTTTATTTATTTATTTTTTTTTTTTTTTTTGTGGAAAACCACTTGTTTCTTTATCGAACATTTTGCGTATACCACGAATCTGAAGCCAGATTTTTTTATATTTGCCTAAGTTATTGTGTTAGAAATAAAAATAGTGCAGAAGAAATAGCGTAAAATGACAAAACATGTTAAGTCATTAATTTTGCTAATATTTTGACCTCTGGCTCAAAAACCAGGGCAGATATGAAAAATCTGACTTCAGATTCGTCATCTACGCAAAATTTCCGATAAAAAACAAGTGTTTTTTCACCAAAAAAAAAAAAAAAAATCGATTTTTTGGTTCTTATGGGAATTTTTTAAGAACGAAGGCCCATGAGGCACACTTTCCCGTCATTTTAAAAATCTGAAAAAATTCAGCGTTTATTAGCACTCCAAAAATAAAACTTTGAGGGGGTTAGACATATGAAATTCGAAAATTCGAAAAATAAGGGACACCTTAATATTCAAGGGGTCTGTTAAAAATTTAAGAATATAATTTTGTAGGAGATACATGCATTGGAGGCTTATACGGGTCTGTAGCCAAAGAGGGGACCTGACAGGGACCAAAATTTATTACTTACTTTTCTTCCGGAAACTTTTTTTTTTTCATGCATTAAAATTTTAGGCTATTTCGACTGCTCCGAAGAACAAGTCCCTATTTTTTTTTAGCAGTACAAAAACTCCCTATCTTTTTTTTGACGACTTATAAACGATCTATTTAAATGGTCATTGCCGTATACGATAGATCGTTTTTGCACTAACAAGAAAAAGTTAAAAAGTTTTTCAACTGTCCGAAAAAAGATAAGAAGTTTTTGTACTGCTAAAAAAAATGAGGACTTGTTCTTCGGAGCAGTCGATTTGGAGTCTTCCTATTGCTGCTATGGGCCCAAGAATTTATGCAAAATTTTTCAAATAAATAAATGAATGAATAAATAAGGCAGGAGGTTTCAGGTACTTCTTTTGCAAAAATCTTGTACCTTTTTACCATTTGAATCAACGATGAGGAAAAATTTAAGAACAATAATTTTTACTTGTCCACTAGATTAGCCATCGCACTTATTTATGCTGAAAATTCTCACGACGAAATAGGGAAGTTTTAGTCACAGTCATAAAGGCACAAATTAAACGGTTGGAATTTTTTTAAACGGATGTAGGAGTGACTATCATTCTCAAAAGCAAAGAGAGAAAAAAAAATTATTACCTCAAATGAAGATTTATAGTATCACACAATAAACAAAACTTTTTATTACTAATTAACAAAGAAAAAAGAATTCTGCGTGCTTATCGAATTGAACACTGCCTGCGCTCACACACAGAATTTGGGCATATAAAAAAAAAAAAATTCAAACAACCTACAATTTTTTGTGCCACTCCAACGATTCCTTCCAACATGCTGCGTTTAAATTGCATTATGGCCGTCATTGAAAATCTTTGAATGGTACGAGAAAACGGTGCATAATGCCAAGGACTTTTTTATTTTCCTATAATCGTGCATATACTTCGCCAGTTTTTTTTTATTTTAATGATCTCACTCTTTTACATTATCTCTTACTACATATCTTTTATGTACAGGTTTCCTGTAATGAAATTTAATAGAAAAAAAAAAAAAAGCTCGAAACGTGACAAAAAGTATGAAACAGTCTTTTAAAAAAATAAAAATAAAGAAATTTAATGGCTGCGGGGCATCGAAATATGGAGGATTGCATTCTATTAAAATAGAGTCGAGGTCGATTAAGTATGACAAAGATTATTATACGCAGAAAACATAGAATGGTAACCGTACCTAGAATGTGGACTGCCACAGAAGGGAATATTTTTCAGAAGGGAAAGCAAAAAAATTATGTTGCACTCCCATAGTATCCAGATAATTGCGAAAATTCCCATTACTAAATATTTCAGCCGCAAATACCAATCTGCAACATAAATACCGATGAACGTTATAAGATTTTGATGAATCATCTCACTTCGCGGTTTGAATGGATGCAACATTTTTTATTCGTAGGCAGGATTTTTTTTATTTTTATCTTCGAAGTAAAGAATCCTTATAACGACACGAAAAGTTAAAAAAAGGAAAACCTTATTTTCCCCTCGATTTTTGATATCAAACTCGGATTTTATTCCTATTGTTTCTAACTTTTTATTACATAACATTCGAATCGATAAACGTGAATCAGACCTTTGAAATTATACACAGTTATATATTTATTTATTTTTTAGAGAAAAAAAAAATACGTGTATATACCTATTTTTTTTCTTTTTCTAAAATAAATTTTATTCGCAGGATATCATTACGCAATTACTACGGTTCTAATGGGGATCATCCCGTGTATATAAGATGGCGATTATTTCTCGGAAAATCAATCATCCGTAAATATTTTTAAAATTAAAACTCGTTTACAACAATGAGTTTTTTTCCAACGAGGTAAAAATAAGATTTTTTTTGAGAAGAAAAGAAGTTGGAACTAATGAAATGATTAAACTTTGAAATAAAAACGTTTACCGGTTACGAAATTCAAGCGAAATCATAGAAAAGAATAAGATTTCACTCTCCAATTAGGCAACATGAAGATATTATAAACAAAGTGTTCTCATTGTGTCTGCACTCAAGTGATCATTTGGGTAATAAAAAACAACGAGAGAAAGAGCTTTTAAAACAGGAAGAACATTTAGTTTATTTTATTTAAAAAATTTTTTTTTTTTTTAAATCATCACGACATTTAATTTTTTTGATGTAGGACTACGTCTTAGGGCGCACCATGATGGTTTTGTCGTGTCCGGTTGTCTTGGTGTTTTGGACACCGAACATAAAAAATAGAACGAATTTTTCAAAAATATTAGATATTTTTCAATAAAATTTTATCAAAAATCCTTGATGATTCTTAAAAATTTTCAATGAAATTTGTAATAAAATTTTTGTAAAAAATAAGTGTAAATTTTTGACTAATTTTAAAGGTGCAAATTCACTATGAAATGTTGGATCAACAAGTTGGACGTACATGTTGTACCAACTTGTACCAACATGTTTGGCAAGCGAACGAATCGTCTATTGCAGAATTTACTCCTAGGGTGCAAATTCACTATGGAATGTTGGACCAGCATGTTTGTACAACAAATTGAACCAACTTGTACCAACATTCCTCACTTATTTCGGCGTAGGTAGGAGTAAATTCTGCAATAGTTGATTCGTTCGTTTGTCAAACATGTTGTACAACAGGCTGGTCCAACAAGTTGGTACATGTTCGTCCAATATGTTGGTGCAACAAGTTAAACCAAAATGTCGTATCAACATTCTTCACTAATTTCTGCGTAGGAGTAAATTCTGCAATAGTCGATTTGTTCGTTTGTCAAACGTGTTGGTACAGCAAGCTGGTCCTACAAGTTGGTACAAAATGTTTGTCCAACTTGTTGTACCAACATGTTGGTCCAACATTCCATAGTGAATTTGCACCCCTACGCCGAAATTCAATTCTTGGCCAACAAGTTGGACCAACATGTTGTACCAACTTGTTGGACCAACATTCCACGCTAATTTCCGAGTAGGGGTGCAAATCCACTATGGAATGTTCGACCAGCATGTTGTACCAACATGTTGTACGACCTTATTGAACCAACTTTGTTGGTATGTAAGGGTGCAAATTCACTATGGAATGTTATACCAATATGTTGATATAACATTCCCTTTGACAATTCCTTGTTGTACCAACATGTTGGTACAAATTGGACCAACATTTTGTACTAATTTGTTGGACCAACATTCCACGCTAATTTCCGAGTAGGGGTGCAAATCCACTATGGAATGTTCGACCAGCATGTTGTACCAACATGTTGTACGACCTTATTGAACCAACTTTGTTGGTATGTAAGGGTGCAAATTCACTATGGAATGTTATACCAATATGTTGATATAACATTCCCTTTGACAATTCCTTGTTGTACCAACATGTTGGTACAAATTGGACCAACATTTTGTACTAATTTGTTGGCCAAGAATTGAATTTCGGCGTAGGGGTGCAAATTCACTATGGAATGTTAAACCAACATGTTGGTACAACATTCCAAGTTGGTACTACAAGTTGGTCCAACATTCAATAGTGAATTTGCACCCTAAAAATTTCTGGTAAAAATTCTTAAAATTTCAATTTTTTATTAAAAATATTGATAATGTTTTGTGAAAAAAAGGTCATCAACATTTTCGAAACGAAGATTTTGATGATTTTTGATAAAATTTTATTGAAAAAGGCGGCCACATGAACTAATATCAGGGCTTGGAGGCTTTATCTGGATCATTAACAATGAACCAATGATGCCCCGACCAAAAATTCTACAAGTAGACCTACGTAGGGATACCCTACATATTCCCTGAATGTTTTTTTTCCCTGGACGAGCTATCAGAGGAACTCGATTCACTCCTAAAACATCAAATGAAAAAAAATAAGAAGTTTCCTTTTTTTTTTTCTGTTTCCTAAACTTACGGTTTAATCATGTTGTGAAAGCTCCAGGCTTCTTCCTGTGTTTCGAATTCCACTTCCAGAGTCCTTGAATACTACATATTCCTACATATCCCTACATATTCCCTGAGTGGGAATATGTAGTTTTGATTTTAGAGTGGGAATAAGGTAAAAGCACCAATTATTGACCAGGCACCAATTACTGACCAGTCCATAAGCTAAACACGTATACCATAAAAGGAAATCGTGTTTAGCTTATGGACTGGTCAGTAATTGGTGCCTGGTCAATAATTGGTGCTTTTACCTTATGTGAGTTTTGATTTCCTACATATTCCCTGAGTGTTGTCAAAAGAAAAAAAAATTCCGATTGTAACAATAAATTTTTTTTCTTTCTTATCCCCAAAAGCTGAACTAGATGAAATATTGATCCTCTTCATTTGGCCCCTTCCACGATATCTCTTATCAATGATTAATCGTTTTCTCACTTAGCAAAGTCTCAAAAAGAGGGAGAGTAACACACGGGCTTTTTTTTTTTTAAGGGGGGGTTCGATAAAACACAGAACGAATCCCAAATTTATGGCATATAAAAATCAGGAAGTTAAATCAGACATGGTCATCTGCACAAACGCTATGCTGTAACTCGTTCATTTTAATTTTTAACAGGGAAAACAAACAATCCTTAATTAATTATTTATGAATGCGAGTTTGAAAAAAAAAAAAAAAAAAGAAAAAAATTAAATTAGTTATTGCCCTGCGTGCAGAATTCGCATCTTCAAAAAGAAGCAGTAACTTATAAAATTCGAAATAACTTCCGGACTTCACATGTGCGGTAATATTTTTTTTTCAGGAAAAAAAATAAATAAATTTTTGATCTTCAGACGCTGATGATATTCAACAGAATCATTCTTTTAATAAAAATGTTTATTTTATCGACCTTTATATTTGTTTACCTTAAGATACTTTATAAAAAAAAAAAAAAGCGTTATGCTTTCCAAATGAAATCCCTTGAGGTTTCTTTAACGTTAGTTAATTGGATTGTTTATTTTTTTCGCCCCATCTTCATTGACGAAAATTTAGAAAACACAATTTTACATCCTTTAAATCGGTTGATATGTTTACACCGAGACAAATATGGTTGGTACCATCACTGAAAATCCCAAACAAAAATACTGGATTCTGAAAAAAAAAAAAAATAAATAAATAAATAAATAAAAATGAAATAAAAAAAATTCAAATCTGACTTGCATTGCCGATTTTACTATTTTTACAATCTGAATTTGCGCAAAACGGAATTTTCCGGTAGCCTTATCCTCATAACCCGCCCGGAAATTGTAACAGACATTTCGAAAAACCCTATAGTCAGGCAGAAAGTCTAAATGGGTAGGTGGAGGCTAAAAAGGAGTCGTTATCGTACAAGAGATAGGAGAGATAAGTTAACCAAACAAAATTTAATCGTACAAAAAAACTCGAATCTCTTTTCACCTGATCTGAGCACTGCCGATTATTTTGTTTTGATCATCAACCCTCAATCTGTTCACTTTTTATCAATATAATAATTACCGCTTAATCTGTTCACGCTAAATTAATTTGAACACCGCCAATTAATTGCTATCTTTACGCTTGATCAATCCAATCAAATTTAATCAGTATGATAAAATCTGGTTATTGATGTGTAGATATTATCTGAATCTGACCAGTTATCTGACGGAATACTCATTCTGATGATTACTCATTAATTTGATCAGACCAGAGACCAGATAAATCTGATCGCATTTGATCAATCTGATCATGTTTGGTTCGTCTGATCTCGTATTGATCAATCTAACCTATTCCGATCAAATAAATGTCCGTTAATCTTATCAGATTTCATCAATCTAATAGCACTTTTATCAATCAGATCACGTTTGATCATTCCGATCTTCGTTTGATTTATCTTGATCATTTTTAATAAAATCGTATAAATATCTTGGGTGCTGCGTAAATGATTCTTGGGATTGTAACCAGGAAGTCCGAGCACGTATTGAGCAAGCCAGAGGAACTTTCCTCAAAATGAGGAACCTGTTGTGCAATCGCAACTTGAGTCTCCAAACTAGGGTCCATATCGTCCGATGTTAGGTTCTTCCCGTGCTCTTAGATGGACACGAGGGATGGACTTTAACTAGGGCGTCGGAAAAGAAGTTGGAGGCTTTTGAGATGTGGGTATACCGTCGAATGTTTAAAATTCGTGGACTGACAGGGTGAGAAATACTGACGTCTTGGCTCGTATGGGAAAGGAGTTGGAAGTGCTGTACGAGATCAAGCGTCGGGAAGCTCGATTATTTCGGCCACGTGATTCGAAATGATAAGTACCGCCTCCTTCAGCTTGTGATGGAGGGAAAAATCGAGGGTAAGCGCAAGCAAGGCCGTAGGAAAACCTTATGGCTTAAGAATCTCAGAGACTGGTTTGGTGTTGATTCCTTGAGTCTTTTTAGAGCGGTGGTCTCAAAAGTAAAAATCTGTCAGATGATGATGATAGCCAGTCTTCGTCGCGGAGACGGCACTTGAAAGAAGAAGAAGAAGAAGAAGATCATTTTTAATCGATTCCAATCACATCATCCTTATTTGATTGATTACTCCGGTTCGTGGAATGTGTTGCCCTTTCCTTGTTTTGAGTTTCGTCAAGGTAGCTCTCCATCAAAACATTTGCGTGGCAAAACTTCTCCCGGTATGATTCCTCGGTTTCCATGGCTTTGAGCTCATCAGCAGATAATTCATCCTTTCCGGCATCCTCTCGGATGGCCTGATCCAGTTTTACTTTCTGGATATCAGCATCGAGCAGAAACAGTCGATTTGCTTTGTCCTGGAAGACCCTAAAAGTCGATTTGATCGACGTATCATTCTGCGTTTCTAGGTTAAGTGCGTCGTGAAATGCCTTTAACGAGTTCGTAAAGGCTGTTCGAAGCGTTTTACGTTGCAACTTAAGGGCTTGTAAAGCCATAATTAAAAATATATGTTACTTATCACGGTCGCCACATATCGCAAACTTCAGGCGAAAAAATATGAGAAATAAAAAACAACCTCGTTTTTTCCTTAATCGACATATTCATATATTCGTGGAACTAGACTTTACAAAAAACATGGCGGAAGTAGAGTCCCCTTCTTCGCTATTCCCGACAACAACTGATCAATCAGACTGCATCTGATCAGATTGACACCCATAATCTGATCACGTCTGATCAATCCAATCAAAACTAATCAATATGATAAAATCCGATCATTAATCTGTAGATATTATCTGAATCTGATCAATTATCTGGGTCTTTTTCGAGCAGCGATCGATAAAGTAAAAATAGTCCAGATGATAGCCAATCTTCGTCGCGGAGCTGGCACTTAAAAGAAGAAGATCAAGATCAATTATCTGACAAATACTTATTCTGATTATTATTCATTAATTTGATCAGACCAGAGACCAGATAAATCTGATCGCATTTGATCAACCTAATCTTATTTTATCAACCTGATTGCGTTTGGATAATCTGATCTAAGTCTTTTTCGTGCAGCGGTCTTCAAAGTAAAAATCTGCCAGATGATAGCCAATCTCCGTCGCGGAGCCGGCACTTAGAAGAAGAAGAATCTGATCATGTTTAGTCCATCTGATCTCGTATTGATCAATCTAACCTCTTCTGATCAGATGAATGCCATTAATCTCATCTGATTTTATCGATCTGATGGCACTTGATCAACCAGATCACGTTTGATTAATCTGACTACCACCCATCAAGCAGACCACGTTTGATCATCCTGATCCCGTTTGATCATTCCTATCATGTTTAGTTTCTCTGATCAGATTAACACCCGTAAATCTGATCACGTCTGATCAATCGGATCTTCACATCATCCATCAATCCCATTGCATTTGATCAATTAATATCAATCTGGTCACATTTGATCCATC